>JBAMNC010001118.1:600000-1095000 GCA_037902135.1 Cetoscarus ocellatus | reverse complement strand
AAAAGAAAATTAAAAATGACGGACAGAAATATGGCATGAGGGAAAAGTGACGACCTTGTCCATCAAAATGACAGACAGTAAAAAAAAAAAGGTTACCGCAAGTGTGTTCATTTGCCTCCAACTCCATGGCTTCAGACTTCATTTCTCATTTGCAGCCACTCTGTTCTCCCAAACTCTCCATGGTGACAGTCGGTAGCACACGCAAAATCCTCCTTTAAAGGACCACTTTTGCGTCTGTCCTCAATTGCGCACGCAGTGATAGTAGATCACCCGCAACACGTCCGCTAATAGCAGGTGCAATTTTCTAGTTTGCACACGCAATTTAGCACCCGTTATTTTGGATCTTAGTAGATCGGGCCCATTGGCTGTAATACCTACAAAATGTATGAATGTAGCACAGTGTTTTTTTTTCTTTTTGTTTGTGTTTTTTTTAAACAACAGCGTCTATTTAGGAAATGAAATGTTTTACTTGCTCCACATGAATTTCTAACACAAAAACACAGCCACAGTGAGAGGAACAGGTCAAGTTTAGTTGAGATACCTCTTTAACCTGACACACCTGATGGATGGTTTAATTTATTTCAACAGTCCCTCTGGGGAAAAAAGCCCTTAAAAGTGTTTGGGGACGGTTAAGTCTTTCAAAAGCATTTTCAGAAGGTGATTGGACAATCATTCCGTCAATCACATTTATTACAAATGTGAAAATATTTACACGCTAAATAAAATGCTGAGTCACTGCTGTTTATGGGTAAACCTTGTGTAGCCAAAACAGGAAATTTAACTCTGTGGTTTCACGTTGTATTACAACTATGACATCTTACTTATTCACCAGTCACAAATCCTTCATTTACAAAGCATGCAGAACAGAGCAGAAGGAATTGGTGAAAGTATTGTCAAGCAAAAAGACTAAAGATATTGATACTCAACTGGAATTAGTGTTCAATGCCCATCCCGTGTTTTACAACATTATTTGTCAAATGTGAAACAATTCTGTACAGCAACAATTACCAAGTGTACTCATAATACTCAGTGCTTTTAAAACATTTCAAATAATTTTCAATTTTACTTAAGACACTAAAGTAACTTCACTTTAAGTGTAATGTTGTATTTGTCCTACCCTCTCTAGTCCTTGTGTTTATTCATACATATACACAATCCTATACAAACCCCTCGACTGTAACTCTGTCTTTGCTTTCTTGCCACATTATTTGGTCCAGAGAAAAAGAATCATAACACCAAATATCACATATAAATGATTCACATATTAATTTTTAAGTTCATAACACGTAAAGGTTAATCGAACAAACACCTGTATGTTCGGAGCACAGAAACAAACACCCCGCTGTTCTTTACCTGGAGTATTTAACCGGCTCAGGATCGTCGAAATAAATCAGAGCGGCTGCTAGGACCACAATAAGGACAGTAAAGAAGCCTGTCGCTTTTCCAAGGGTGGCGCACAGCTGCTTCATAACACGAATCACCACTAACGACCCACTGCCTACCTGAGACACTTCCTAGTTACTTCATTACTACGCACGAGCGCGCTCTTCCTGCTTCCTGATAGGCTGAGAGGGAATATCAAGAATTATCGATAAATAGTTTGATAGAGAAAGAGTTCAGGGCATAACTTATATCTTTCCAATTAAATATATCTGTTTTGACATGGCTGTGAACTGTACAGCATTTAAAAACACCGCGCTTGCTCCCTTAATTCTCGATGTATCCCCTTTTTCACCAATGAGAGGGACTTGCCCCTTGCGCATGCGCACTTCCAATTCCAAAGCCACTGAACGAGGTTTGCAGCATGCTCCCTTATTCACTCTCAGTGAGGGCCATGGATCAATCTTGGTTAGTTATAAATGACAATATCAAACATTATTAAATTAAAGAAACATTAGAAAGACATGAAGGACTTCATCTTAAAATGCCAATAATATAATGAACTAATCATGCAACGTTTTATGCATTTAGGTTTTATCAAATCCATTTTCAAATGTATTATAATCTTGCACCAACACCTCATTAAAGTTGTTCAAATATCGGACAGTAACAGAGCAACAAGAAGCAAAGTGAATGGAAACTGTAAAGTTAAGCATCTTCTATCTACATTTGGACTGTCAGCTTTCTCCATTAAAGGCTGTAGACTCTGGAGCACATTACAAACATCAATAAAATTAACTATGAATCTAAAATCTTTCACCAGAAAAGGTCAAGTGCTGGTTAAACATAAAACAGGGCAATAATCATTTTTAGACTGTTGTGATTTTTTTTAAATGCCTAATTTTTGATGGTTATTGGCGTGGATGTTTTGATACATTTATTGCATGTCATGTATAGTGCTCTATTTCTGAATATCAAATAATGTATTTTTAAAACTGTAACTTTAAAAACCCAGCTAGGGATAAGAGTTCGAAATTAGCAATGGCTATAAACTCTATTTTCAACACATCAGATTCATGTCTTTTACTGAAACTAAGTTAAACTGCATCATCCCTATCAAGTAAAATGAAATCAATTAAATTCAGCGATGAACAAAAATCAATGTATGGAGCAGGGGGTCAGAAAATTTGGTAATGCCAAGGACCTCCAAAATTATGGGGATGCTTTAATTATAATACTAGCATGTAAAAGAAAATTGTATTTACTTTGATATTCAGTAATTAATAACAAATAAAACGCATTATATATTAATATTAATGTTATAAATGTTGTATTAATGTAATTCATTTCTATTGTATTTTGCCCTTTTTACATCCATCTTCCTGTCGAGCATCCAAGACCCCTAAGGTCCTCATCAGAGGCCTGTGCTTTGAAAGCACTGAACTCAAGTATTACAGATAGATATCTGAAAAATTGTCCTTTCTGGTAGATGTCTTACTCCTTACAAGCAAATAATACGTTTATTGGACAATCAGTGTTTCTGCAGAACTTTTTAATGGAGCATTTCTCAATGCATTCGAACAAAAACTGAAAGTAATTTTTTTTTTTTTAAATGTTAATCAGTAAAGAATCTATATTTAGAGAAAATGCTTTAATTGTCTTTATTTCAGTTTCAGCTCATTAAAAAAGTATCTCTTTTCACATTTGGTTTTAAAATAGAAACATTTATTTGTTCATAATTAAAAGAAAAATCCAAGAAAACAGTGTATAAGTCACATGCTTGTGAGGTAGAAACCCAATGTGGGCTTTTTTTTAACAAACCTTCCCTTAAGAGATAAATATAGACAAAATTAACAGGAAAAAACATAAATCCTAGTCACAGAAGAAAAACATACAAAAAATACATCAAATAATTTAAAATACATTTTATCAAGATGAGAGTGAACACCTAAATATAAATATTTTATACCCAACATAAGGTCAATAAAGAGCAGCTAAAGGTCAAAAAGAGACAGTATATATGTCAGTTTTGAGAAGAATTCAAATAATAGTTACCCACAGCACTGTGGTCTCAGTGTTTGTCATCACTTAATCATTAGTTTTGTCTCATTTGCATAGAATTTTTAGCAGTTTTAGGATGAATGGAAGTTAGTTGCAGCTATTTGACTGTTTAGAGAGGAAGCAATCATTTTCACTTGAAGGTCAAGTGAAAGAAATTTCATGTGTTACATTACTTTGGTTACTTTGGAATTTGCGCTATACCTGTAAAGATGCAACCAAACAATGGCATGACAGAAACTGCAACAACACTAAGACTTAAGACAAACCTTACACATACCCTGTGTAAGAAGCTGCTTAGACTAAGGCATACCAAATAATCTTAGCCTTCAGTCACGACAGAAGATAGACTCTCTAATGAGGCTTATTTCAGAAAATACTGGGCCAAGTCTGTCCAAATAAGTTGTTAAGTTATCCAAGATGTCAGCACTTGTGTGTCATTTGCTCAGGAAACCCAGCCTTTACCCAACAAGCAAAACCAAACCCTGAAAAATGTCTTTGCTTTTTGTCAGACCTTCAGGGGGTTTCATTGGTCAAAACCTCCAGACAAAGAAAGCAAGTCCAGTCACATGCAATGAATTCATCAACGCCCCATGTTTTTAACACCCTGCCACTTCGAACACAAGGCATCGACCCAATTTAATAGAATATGATGGAGCCAGGGATGATCCTGTAAAGATGTCAGCAGTAAGAGACAGAAAGAAAAGAGGCTGAGGTGGAGAGAAGAGGCCTTAAACTGGCACTCTGCTGAAATGAAATGTCGCCTCTTTGTTCCTTAGCCGTGGGTGCTAATTGGGCCAAGCGGCGGGGAGGAAAGCTGCTGCTGGGCTCCTGTCTGTCGCACCTGTTGAGTCATTGTTTCTCGCATTGATCGGACAGGAAGTTGGAGTAAGAAGGCTTATGCCTCAGTGGGTGCGTGGCAGAAACGTGGTTCAATTTCCTTTTAGAGCCCCGCTGCTGGAGGTTGAAATACCAATGGAAGTCAATGCGTTTGTCCATTGATTAGCTTGCACTAAAGGACGTATGGATCATAAAGAGTGGGCTTGTTGGCCTTCTTTAAGCCTCAATCACAGCTTTCCCTGCATTTTAACATATTATGTAATAAGTTTGATTCTCCTGTCACTTCTGGTCTGCCACACTTCACCTGAAATTCAAATAGGTTTCAGTTTTACAACATCATATTGATGACTGACTGTTTCAGAAACTTGTTGCTTAGTAAAATATCAATACATGATACACTGTGTTTCACCATGTTTTTTTCTGCAACCAAAAACAAATTATTTTCACAACAGAATCCCACATTTTGACATGATTCTTGTAAAACTTAAATATTTACTCTTTTTTGTTATCATGGCAACAAATTAAAAATCCTGAAAACCCAAAATTTGGTTATTTTTTTGACTTTTTACAGTAAGAGATCGCAGCAAATTTATATGCACAGTCAACACTGTACAGAAATTCCAGCAAGATTTTTCGTAGGTTGAAATCACAAAATGATAAAATCCACATTATCTTATTGATCAGTGAAGTACAATAACTTCACCCTTGGGCAACACAGTGGCACAGCAGGTAGTGCACATGCCTTTCAGCAAGAAGGTTGCTGGTTCAATCCCCTGGTCAGTCAGGGCCTTTCTGTGTGAAGTTTGCATGTTCTTCCTGTGCATGCGTGGGTTCTCTCCAGGCCTATTAGGTTGATTTGTGACTCCAAATTGCTCTCAGGTGTGAGCGTGAATGGTTGTCTGTCTCTATACGTAGCCCTGTGATTGGCCGGCAACCGATTAAGGTTGTACCCCACCTCTCACCCAGTGTTTGCTGGGATAGGCTCCAGCCCCCGACAACCCTGAAAAGGGATAAGCAGTGTAGAAAATAGATGGATGGAACTTCACCCTCAATGTTTTAGAACAGCACTCGTCTAAGTATGAGATAGCTGATTGTTGGATCAATAAACAATTCAATTCAATGTTTTCTTCCACCCAAAATCATTTTCAACAGGGGCAGAAACCCCCTTAATGATATTTTTCAGCTTTAAATTTATTGACGTTTCCTTAAATGACCTCAACTTTAAGAGATCTGATAACAGATCTTCCTCCAGACTCTGGGACGATGGTTTCCAAATGAAGTGCAAAATTTACTCTGATCTGGAAACAGGACTTGGGACCTGTGAGCAATGGTTCAATTCTTTTTCTCCACAGCCCAGGTGAGATGCTTATGACTTATGTCTGTGGTTCAGGAATTACTTGACATAACAGTTGTAGTGCATGTCCTGGACAAGTGTGTTGGCTCTTGATGCACTGAATCCAGACTCAGTCCACTCCTTGTGAAGCTCTTCTAAGTTCTTGAATCTGCTTTGTTTGACAACCCTCTGAAGAGTGTGAAGAGCGTGATCATCCCAGTTTCTTGCACACTTTTTCTTAACACACTTTTTCCTTTCAGTCAACTTTCCATGAACACACTCTGATTAAACACTGGGAAGAGCCTGCCTTTTCAGCAGTCAGGTCAGCAGTCTTCCCCATGATTGTGGAATTTGTACTAAACCAGAATGAGAGAAAATAGGCCCAGGAAATCTTTGCTGGTGCTTTGTGTTTTTTGGGTGATTAGAGTGTTTTCTGTCCTGTAGGTTAAACATACAGATGGAGCCACTTAAATTTTCCCGTTTCCTTGGCAGAGTTTTGGCTGATCCATGACAGGAAGAGTTGTAATTAGCTCCCACGATTTTATGTGATAAACATGTAACCTTATAACTTACATTTTATAGGATATATATATATATGAAAGTTTTGCTCAGCATGGAAAATGCCATCAGGTACAAAAATTTAGAAAAAAAAACAAACCCTAAAAATAATCCTTGTTTTGACTCCTAATGGCTGGAGGTTGGCTGATAACTTTATGGAACTCAGCTGGCATTTGGCTGGGAGGGTTAAATTGAAGTGGCTGCATCTGAATGTCGGTCATAAATGCATAAAAATGCAAACATGGTTGGCAAATAAAGCTGAGCCCTGGTTTTATTCAAGTCTGAACTGTTGTCACACAGCCTAGAGAGAAGTAAACATCCTCTTCATCCTCCCCACATCGAAGGCCCTAGCTGTCAGCATCACAGTTGATGCTTTGAGTGAATAATTATTCTTCAGTCTCTCTAATTTCTAAAACTATGATCTGTCATGTAAAGGTGCAGGCTTCTGAATTGATTGAGTTTTAAGTTTCTAATTACCTCCATCAAGGAGGTGATGTTTTTGCCGGTGTTTGTTTGTTTGTCTGTTTTTTTATTTGTTAGCAAGATTACGCAAAAACTATTGGACATGTGCTTAATAAGCTGTTTTGGAGTGATTTAAATGATATGCCTCAAGATTTTGCCTTGATCTTTTGTGTGCCTTGGGCAAAAATAGTTTGAAAACCACTTATATAGATGATGTCTATATTGATATTTTTACTTTCAATTTATCTGATTGGCTACTATATATGCCAATCAATACAGCCATATCCATATATCAATGTTTTTTTTACACTCCTTATATTCTTTGGTACAGCAGTTGTGATAAACTGCAGATGATAGGGAATAATCTCAAAATCATCACTGGATTTCTTGCACATTTGTGAAGGCACACACATGTATGCATCCTGACAGAGAGTGTCACACACACACACACACTCACGCTGTACACAGGCTCAGCTTAAGGCTTAGGCCTTGGATCCACAGACTCTGGAGTGTGATGCTAATGATGGAAATTAATGGAGCCTGACAGCACAATCTGCTGCCCATTGTCTCCCAATAAACAGCTTTACAGTCCACATGAGGCACCGAGGGGACTGAGGTTTAATCTGAGAGCAGAGACGGTGAGGGTGGAGGGTCGGACCTCGGGGGACAAGACTGATCCTGAAGTGGGGATTAGCTCAATTAGAGAGGCACTGTCTGATCAAGATGCAGGGTTCAATGGTACCTATGATGTGTTTTTGTGTGTGTGTGTGTGTGTGTGTGTTATGAGTGATCCCCCATCATTAGAGCAGACTGTTGCCAGTATTTGTTGCTGTGTGTGCTGATGCAGCTGGTGTGAACAATAGACAAGATGATGCCCTCTGCCTTGCTGTGACCTTCTGCTCAGATATCCATATATTGTCATATATCTCAATGGTAATTAATCTGCAATGTGTTTTATCGTCCAAATGATAATAGATCAATGAATATTTCAGTGTGTTTGTATTTTACTGGTCACAGCTCAGCTTTATCAGCAAAAACAGAATACCAGGAATTGTAATAATAATAAATGCTAAAGAAAAGGCCAAATAATTGTAACTGGAGTAATTGAAGCTTTGTAGTGGGCGACACGATTATGGTCGCAAAGTGGCGTTCAGTGTGAACACAGCTTAAGGTGCTGTGGGCCCAGCACAATGACCTCTGTCTTGTCTGAGTTACGAAGAAGAACATTTCTGGACATAACTGATTTGAAGCTTCATTGATACGTACAGTTGCGTATCATCAGCACAATAATGAAAATACATGGAGTATTTCCTCATGACATCACCAAGGGGAAGCATAGATAAGGAGAAAAGAATAAGACCTTGCAGAGAACCTTGAGGAACTCTGTAACTGACTTTAGTGGCTTATTTTTCACATGTACAAACTGGTATTGATCAGATAAGTAGGACTTGAAACAATTCAAAGCAGTCCTTATAATCCCAAGTACTTTCCTTAATATCTGTAGAATAATGTGATGATCTATGGTGTCAAAAGCTGCACTGAGATCTAGCAAGACAAGTACAGAGAGAAGTCCACTATCTGAAGCATAAGAGTAAACCATTGTCAATTTAACTAGAGCAGTCTTTGTAGTATGGTGAGCTCTAAACCCTGATTAAAAGTCCTCAAACAAGCTGTTGTTTCCAAGGAAGTCAGAAACCTGATTGGCAACTACTTTCTTGAGGATCTTTGAAGAAAATTGAGGGTTTGATATAGGCCTAGAAGTAGATAATGTGTGCAAATTCTATTTGCATAAAAAAGAGATGAGAATCAAGAAAACGGCATTTTAATATTTAATGAATTGTAATTTTTATTCTTTAATGAATTGTAATTTCAATTCTATAAAAGTAGACTTTCAATGGTACTGGGGTAAGCCGTAATGGTACTTTTGTGCATTCTGCCAATGCAGCCAACGTATCAGCTGTAAATATCAGCAAAAAAAAAATCATCTCTGCTGATACTGATTATCAACTTCTTAGGCAATTTTCTGCCAACACTAATTTTTTTCTGTTTAATTGTCAGAAAACTAAACTTCATACTGTGCATTTTATTTGTATTATATGTTTTTTTTGTTCTCTTGAATTATTATAGGGGTGAAAGCAGTTTTATTATACAAACTGCCTTTTAAAATGGGGGAAAAAAGTAAACTGCAGGGGTTTTAAAAGGCCACACCAGCTGTCAGACCCTCTGATCACCAGTTGAAAAAGTGGCACAATAAAGTAGCTCCACAGTAGGACAGAGGCTCAGAGTCTTCCTCAGGTCTGCTCTTTGTTTCGGGCTCAGACTGGAGGCTCAGACCTTCACAATATGTTTGAGCTGAAGCTGAGTATCAGCAGTGCTCAGAGCAGCTTTCCTGCTCAAAGAGCCGCAGCTAAGCAGCACTGAGACCTGGTCTCCCTCCTCGGAGGAACAATGCACTCATTAAAGGAGCAAACAGATTATTAGTGTTTTCAATGAAGGGTCCTAAAGAGGGTCTGGGGGACCTAGCAGCTCCCAGCAGGTAGAGATAAGACCGCACTTACACATCTGGTCAACCTGCTGCCAACGGATACGTCTGTCTGTCTGCCTCTCTGATTATTTCAGTTTATTGATTATCTGTCATTGTACATTAGTCCATTTTATGTCGACCTTAGCCGTGTCGAAAGATGTGACAGTGCATGTGAAACATGTGGTTTGTTTTCAGATACTAGGTTATCAGTTTTGTTTTATCTACAAACATCTAGATTTTAGTTAAACAGTTAGACTGATCACATCGATACATACTACTCTTTAATTTTTATTTTCTGACAGTAGCATTGCAAAAAAAAAAAAAAAATTATCTTTAATTTTTGTAATTCTAATAGTGCCCTCAGTTGGTCAAAATAATCCACAGAAATGTTCACTTTGCACTTATTTTTATTTGTCTTGCAAGGAGACTACTGCTCACTAGATATTTTCTCAGGCCATTCTCTGTAAACTCAGGAGATGGTTGTGTGTGAAACTCCCCCTAGATCAGCAGTTTCTGAGATGCACAAACCTGTCCGGCACTAAAGACCATGCCACGTTCAAAGTCACTTAAATAACATTCTCAGCTTGAATTCAGCAGGTCCTCTTGACCATGTCTACATGCCTAAATGCATTAAGTTGCTGCCATGTGATTGGCTGACCAGCTCTTTGCGTAAATGAGCAGCTGAACTGGTGTACCAAATGGTTGCCAAGGGCTGTTCGTTGATTTTTATTTATAAACTCCGTTTGCAGGTTTGTTTACTTGCAAATATATTTTCATGAACTGAAAGTATCAGTTTATTTTGTATAATTTCAACAACTGTTATGTGTAATTTTTGGACACTTTCCGTTCAACATCTTTTGCAGCTTCATTGACCAGTAAATGGGGATGCACAATAATGGATTTTCTATGATATTCATTTCTTTCATGGTGACAGTTTTTTGTGTTAAGCAAAAAAACCATTTTATTATTTATTAAATGATACTGGTGATTTATAAATGTGGACATTCAGTAACAATGAAGAAAACAATTATACTACAATTTTTACATTCTACCAATTTTACAGTCAATATATGCATGAATGACCAACATGTACTGCCAAAATATTGGCTTTAAATATCTGAAAAAAATAATATCTGCCGATACCAATAATCAACATTTTAGGCAAGTTTCTGACAAGTCTTTGATAGAGTGAATACGTTGGATTTTCTTTAATTAAATGATTAAGTCTAATTTCTTCATAGATAAAGCTAGATTAAAAAACTAATAACATGTTTATATTTATATTGGGATGCTAAATAATTAGTTACTAATAATGGAGAGGAGTTGGATTAAACAAGTTTCAACTTCTCACTCCTTTTCAGACATGTAACTTTGATCCAAGTAGTTCCTTTTTTCTGTCTGTTCTTTTATTTTTGCTTTTTGTTATATGTCTGAAATAAACTTATGAGACTATCAAGCAGTATTGATCCACTGATATCATGCATGCTCACCACTGAAGCTTTTGGCTGAAAGTTTCCAGTTAACTCTGTCTCTCTTTACATCTCAAAAACTTCAATTTCCATAGAAACGATCCCTCTCTAATGCATGTCTTGTGAAATAAGTGCAGTTTTTTCAACCTGTGGTACTTTGTAATGCTGGGTACTATTATTTTTTAAACTAGCATAAATGTTTTAGTTAATAGATACATAACATAAAAATGTATCTAAGTATTGGAAATTTAGCTCACTTTAGTCACACTCTGCAGGACTCTTTGATCACTCTTGAATCTGTAGACTTTTGCCTTTCTTTCCCCACAAATGCATCCTTGTGTCAAATCCACTAAAAGCTCTTTCTTAGCTAATGGTATTGAGTCTTTCTTCCATTACTGAGCTGGAAAGCTTTGTCTGAATGGATGTGTATTGGCCTGTGAGGCCTTTTCATTAACATGGCTTTTTTTTAAAGCCAATCAGAGGATTGGAAGAAGATTCCCTTTTCTCTGTTAATGGCAGCTACCAACACTTTATTAAATGCTTTTCTTTATTTTCTGACAAGTAAGGTTTAAAGAAAACTGTCTTTTTCTCATAGATTTAAAATTATTCTTTCTCTTCTTTTTTCTTTCGAACTTTGGTCTGTATTTTCTTGTTTCAAACACGTTGTTACTCCTGTTTTCCCTCCTTCTTGTCCATTCTTGGACTTCTGTGAGGCCAGATCCTGATTCACCTGATGTAACATGGTAAGGCAGATGATGTGTTATGATGAGACTTTCCCAGGACAAAATTAAACTTGAAACACTTAAATCTGTGCGGTCTTTTATGGCACTATAATAATGGCATAATGCACCAAAGCCTCTTAGTGGATATTTGTGTTTGGCTTTAAGTTTTCTCTATCAGATCTATTTGCTGTCTTAAATCTCCCCTTTGTGATAGGACGGGTGAAGCTTAATGACTCCTTTGAACCGCCGACATCCCCGGCAGAATGGCTTCGGGAATGTCAACCAACTAACCTTTAGTCTGTTTCCCACATCCTGCGACAGTGAAGGCCATGTAATACCCCTCTTTTAATTCTTGCCCACTACCTACATGCATGATCAGGCCAGTATCACTGTGCCTTGCCTATATGCAGACGAAGACCTAACATTGTAATTGAACTTAATATTGTTTGACACAAAACGTATCTAACTTTCTTTATTTATTTCATTTCTAAATGAGAACAACATAATAACTTTTACAAAAAAAATGCAAAAACCTCTATTATACTCTTGGCAATGATACTTTTTTACTTTTTTGGCTAAAAAGCCTAGTCTAGGCATTTAAGCATATAACCTCTGAACACAGATTTGATTTAGGGAAAAGTCACCGCTTGCTAGATCAGGTAAACAGGGAGGGTGATCAAGCACTGTGACTTTTTTTGGGGCCAGAAACTGCTTTACCGAGAGCTCAGTGTGAGCTGGTGTGTTGTCTTGGTGAAGAATGAAACCATTAACCATTTCTCCACAGTTGTGGTCTCTCTCCTCTGTCATTTTCACACTACTGGAACCCTCTCCTCCTGCAAGATGACACCCTTAATGTCAAAGGAAACAATCTGCATTGCCTTGAGTTTGGACTTGCTTTGCCATGCTTTCTTCATCCTTGATGACAAGGTGGTTTCCAATGCATTGACTGCCATTATAGCCCCATTTCCACCAGAGGGTTCAGTTCGGTTCGTCTCGGTACAGCTCGCTTTTTGTGGCGTTTCCATAGCCTAAAACCGGGACAGAACCCCTTATAAGCGAACCGTACCGTCCTGCTTTTTCGAACCCTTCTGTTGGGGTGCCAAGCATACCGATCCGACCCCAGAAGGTGGAGCTAGAAACACTGCAGCCCGTTGATTGGTCGAAGGAGACGTCACTTCCTGTGAGCCAAACCGTGCTGATCCATACCAGACCACTTGGTGGAAACGGGGCTTATATCTCAGGATCTTTTGGAAAGTCCAAGTTTCATCACGTGTAATAACTTCTAAAAATGCTGGGTTTCCTTGAGTTTGTTGCAAAATTTGCTAAATTACCTCTTTATCAATGGAGACTCTCATTCCTATACTGAGCTGGGATTGTCTTTGACATCCTCTCTGTCTTCACAAACTCTTGTGCCATCAAACAAATGAGCATGACATGCAGTGTTCCCCAGACACCTCGTATGAATAGAGTTGGCTGATTTTTTTCCTCATAAGCGCGGTCTCATTATTTAATAGCTATACCTTGTGTGTGTGTGTGTGTGTGTATATATATATATATATATATATATATATATATATATATATATATATATATATATACATATTAGGGGTGTAAATCACCAGTTTCATGACGATACGATACAATATCGATTCTTTGGACACGATACGATATTTGCCGATATCACAAAGTCTGCCACGATTCGATTTCGATTTGATACGATTCAGGGACCTTCGATCGATTTAAGACGATATTGTGTACTCATTGAACATAATCAGCTACATTTCACCTAAAGCAAGAAAGAAATACAAAGCAATTTCTAAGTTTTGACAGTTTTATTACTGAAATGTGAAACAATGTGCTGACCTTTGGGTATGATAGGTTATAGAGGATTATAACCATCTGTATGATCTAATTGTGTTTAAAATTAAAAATGGCTTAATAAGTAGTCAGGTGTTTTAGATTTTGCTTCACTGTTTAATGGTAGGTGTGGAGGAATAATAAGAATAAGCTCTCACTGTTATCCTTTCATACAATAAGTAATTTTTATAATCAGTGGGCTACAAAATCAAATGATGAGATAACTTACTGTACTCGTGTGATTACTCCTGTTGTGTGTGTGCAGCATGCATCCTCTGCTGTCAGATCGACCGTATCTTACCCGAATACAGCAGTGCTATTTTCTGATTGGCTGACATGTCAAGCTCCCGTTTAGCTCTGTGATGCTAAGAGCGTGTTAGCATATAGCGGTGTTACTCGGTGGGCGCTCCACAGTACATTTTAATGCAGGAGAAATACCGGGTGTGGTGTGTGAGAGAGCAAAAAGGTCCGCGTCTCATACGCTGAATACGTGAGACTTGAGAGCCCTGTAAAGTTGAAACTTAAGAACGAGGCGCTATTGGGCGGAAGCGGTGAAACGAATATCCGGTCAGAATTTCAAAATAAAGGCGATGAAGATGACGATGTTGATCGATGTTTTGAGTTTCCATCGATTTGATTGGATCATTGCTTAACCAATCGATGTATCGATCCAGATCGATGGATCATTACACCCCTAATACATATATATTGCTTTATATACAGTATATAAACAGACATGTATACAACTACTCACATGTATATTGAATAATAAGTGGTGGTATTTTACTTCCTGCATGGCACACATGTAAACACAAAAAAGTTTTGTTCAGGAGACTCCTGGCCAGGAGAAGGTTGCTGTTTTGGCTGCCAGTCAGATCATGTGTATATAACTTAAGTTCAAATTTATGTACAAATACATCCCTATTTCCCCTTAGTAATCCAATAGGCTGAATCTACAAGTGATGACCATCACCTCTGAGATGATGAAACAGCTGATTGTGCTGGAACTCAGTGTCATGGGAAGAGTCCTTGGCAAGCTTGGCATCTCAGGTGTGGCAAAGAAGACGGCCATCTGTTTGTGGAGCTGCAGAGAAAACTACCAGTTGGCTCTGTGTAAAAAGGGCATAGCTACTGACTAATCAACCTCGGGTGGGTCACCTGGGCGAGGAATTTTGATGTTGAAAGACCCAAAACACCTAAACACCATCACTGATGATGTATCCCAGTGCACCCAGACGATGTATCCTTCACAGGTTATGTCAGATGTGCATTTGATCTAATTTTCACATTAATATTAATGTAAGTAAATTCTGTAAATATGTTGCATAACTCAGGCTGCAGCTTTGTGCCAAGGGTAACAGGAATCAAGAAAAACAACATCAAAACCCTCAAACCATTTATAGTCTTATAATAGTTCAAATTTTCATTTTCATCTGTTTTGCAAACACTTTGAACATTTTTGGTGAGATATTAAGTGATCCTAAGCTTAGATTAAACTAAGCACACTTGTTCATAAAAGAGACAGAGAGGCTTAGGTTTCACCAGAACAACAAAATATTCAAACGAACATATTGTTCCTCAAATTTTGTGTACTTGCAAACATATTTTCCTGTTTTTGTTTGTTAGAGGAAATAACTTCTGTTTTTTTCTTCCAATTTTATTTCTTAGGTCAGGAAAAAAAATTGTAAGCTTGCAATCAGAGGAACTCTCCATTTAACTCAGGTTTTTTCCCTTATGGTGGAGAATTTTACTAATTCTAACATAGAGAGTTCATTTTATCCAGTAAGACAACATCTGTACAGAATATACTAGACTTAAACAGCAAATTCACAAAGTCACAGGGCCTTAGAAATTCTTTGACACAAAATCAGTAGGGATGTTGTCAGTATGATACTGATATAAGCAGTTATTGCCAAAAATCATTGATGTCAGCAGATATTTAATGTCTGTCGGTATTTACTATTGATACAGTATCACCTTTTATATCAGCATCAACTTTGTAGAGTTTTAGCCAATCTGATCTTAAACTAGGAGAAAATCATCCAATTTAAAAGTATGAGCTTCATAACTGCAAGCCCACAGTAAGAAAAAAAAACTCAGATCTAGGTGGGAGTATTTGTCCAATTTCAAGACAAAAAAATCTCACTAGATTTATTCTAATCCACAGTTTCCTTACATGTCTGGATTAAGATCTTATTTGAAACTACAAATAGGGCCTGAACTGCTTGTAATAAAATAATCTGCCAGCAAGACAAGACAAATTTAACTTGAGCAGATATTAAACCTAATTTAAGATGCTCACTGAGTCAAACTGTCCTTGTTTCATTGGCAGATATTTTTTCTTCATAACAAGCAACTTAATGCCTCATTTTTTTGCCTTTCATTCCTTAAAGTAATATATTTGTCTCGACTGGTTAAGTGAATGTGGATTAGAATAAATGTTTTGGATATTTTTGACTTGAAAATAGACAAACACACTTTCCTAGATCTGAGTTTTTGCAGTGTATTTTACATCAGCATGTTATTAAATTGTTCTTTGTAGTTCCTAATTGTTAAAAATAAATTTAACATCTACACAAACGTGTAATGTCATCACATTTTTGAGATAAGTGTAATGAGGACAGATTTATGACCTGGGCATCCATGGGTTTGTCGCGATCATAAATTCTTACTTTTGGTCCCTTTGTCTCTGCCTGGATGGATACATCTCTGTATATATGTATGTGTAAATACAAATATATTTATTATATGTATTTGTATGTATGCATTTATGTGTATCTATAAAATGAAGAGTATAGCTTCAGCTTCAAAGTGCCTTGAGATAACACTTGTCATGAACTGGTGCTATACAAATAAAGCTTGATTGACTTAATGTGGGTGTAATCCCAAAAACTACTTTCAGCTATTTCCATTTATTAGTATTGGCTGAAATAGTTTTTAAAATATCTGCATATCAGACTTTGGCAAACAGTTTCATGCCGTGTATCCCTAAAACTCAGAAAAAGTGCTCTGAAGACAGAAGATATTGGCCTGAGAAAATCTCATCTATATTTGAATATTTAGATACTTTATAATAGAGCCCGTCTCAGCGTGGTGCTGCCAGCTCTCCTCTGTCTTTCTGTCCTGGCCCCTGGATCTTCTTAAACCAGCTGAGTGTGTCTGTGTGACTGGCCCTGCTGTCAGAGGCCTACAGGGAGAGTGAAAGAGGGAAGAGGGGAGATCATGTCGGATCATACCGGACCCACCACAGCACAGAGACCTCCCTGCCGATGAGCAAACACAACTACAAATGGCAGAGCTGGCTGGACAATCACTCGGTGAATGGGAGCTAATTAGCTGGAGTCTAATGCCAGTTTACTAACACCTGTATTAGCGTGCTCGCTCAGCAGGGAGTCAGGGCTGGCCAACAAGCTCTAATCCCTCATAAGCCCAAAGTACTCCTCCCAACAACTGGCATTAGCATATCTGCTTTAGCCAGCTGTTGCTAACCTACTGGAGACGGGCTTTAACAGTTATTTGAAGAGGAGGAAGATTTTCATGAGTGTGTATTGGGTCACCTGTGTGTTCCCATGAGCATCAGGTTCTTCCTTTAAAGCCCAACGACTTTATCAATTAGTCAAAGCTTTTGGTGGGAAAATTTCGGGTCTTAAAAGTGCATGTACACATGCTGATAAGATTAGAAGTGCCTTTTCAACCCCAGTTCAAATCAAAACTCCAAGTTAAGGGAAAAAGTAAAGATATACCTGTGAAGCAGGGTTTTCCAATTAGGTTTTCAGACCTAATTTGGTCATGTAGAAAGTAGGGACAAGTTAGGAATATATCCATTCAAAGGTACTTTGGTTGTGTGGAAAGGTTGGATGAGTTAAGAGGGACATCCAATCACATACAGTCAAACTTTACCAGCATTCATTAAAGGGTTATTAGATGTTTCATTTTATCCAAGTGTAAAACATGACTTCAGAAATTCAAGGAAACATAAAAATGCCTTACACTTTACACTTCATATTTCAGTCGACTAAATTCACAGTAGATTGTCGACTAAAATGTTGTGAAATTTTATCAACTAAACCTAAACTAAAAGTAAAACAATTTAGATGACTAAATTATGACTAAAACTAAAAGATATTTTAGACAAAAGACTATAACTAAAACTGAATTAAAAAGTGCTGGTCTACAGCATCTTTCACTCTGATATTTCAGAGGAGAGCTTGGCAGACACACAAACACTCATGCACTAACTGAATAGGACGTCAAAGTCAACACTAGTTACTGCACAGCAATGTCAAAAATGTCTGCACTCTACTTATCAAGTTTAATGTAATAACAGCAACAAGGAAGTCCACTCGCTTGAAGGACTTCTGTGTCTTTTGTTCTATCACTGGTATGGATGGTTTTGATCCAGTACTGCAGCAGTTTCCATTAGGCCTACAACACCCAAATCAGAAAGTGTGTCAGCTCATGGCTAACTTTCCAGAGGTGGGGCATAGAAATGGCTGAAAAGACTGTACCCTGAAGACTCACTGGTCAACCTGACTTTCATAGAGTTTTTCTAAAAAAAAAAAAAAAAGTAATAAGTTGTAATAACAGATAAGTGCTATTATTTTTGAAACACCTGCAAATTTTATGCTTTGAAACATCGCTGTTTGATTTTATGCATGAGTCAAGAATCACATCTTAAGTGGGGTCCACACATAAGGATTTTCTAAATCTGAAGAGATTTTTTACCTGTTAGAGACAGATGACATGAAGATAAAAAAAATCAGGCATCGAACAGTTTTGATTGTACTGTGTGTGGTGTGCTCTGATAATCTCAACACAGCACACCACACACATTAAGATTCTGCCCCACCGCCGATCTAGAGTCTAGTTCTTCAAGTCAGAAATCTGTGATCAAACATGATCTGACAAAAACAAAGAAGAAGAAACATAGCAACAACTGGAAAACACAACATGCAACATGGAAGACGGCATACGAGAAGAGGGAATGATGGTGGTCTTGGGACTATTTTTGATGGAAAAATCCTGATTTAAGAAAAAAGAAAAGACTGTGGAAGAAATCCTGGAGACAGCGTGAACACGTGAGCTGGTCCTCCATTTCTCAGGTCCATCGGGACAGCAACAGCCCGATAATCTTTATGTTTGTACCCCACTTTAGGCATGTTTTAGGACGAGAAGAGGGTAGTAGTGCATGAAAATGCAAATTAATGCTTGATATCTTAAATTGTGATCAAAACCAATACTATAGTTATAACTTTTGATGCTGGAAAGGCAATGCACAATGATGGAAATTAAAATTATCCCACCAACATGTCATGTCATTAGACATTGCAGTTCTGAAAAATTTTCTCAGTCTTGTTATGACATTTTCAAACCTCAGACATTTTGAAGGTCCCTGGGAATCCCTCCATGTGTCCTTGTTCACTTTCAGTCTCATTCCTTCGTTCTCGTCCTCTCCCACTGCCTGGGTGGTGGTGCGATTACCCAGAAGCCGTGTGTGTATCAAGGCAAGTGCGAGGCCGCTGTGTGTGTAAGGGATTAGCGAGCTTTAGCATTAACATCATGACTGGACTGGCTACATTCCCTCGCACAGCTAATAACGGGAGGGGAGGAGAAAGCGGCTGGTCCATTAGCTCAGTCTGTTTGCTCAGGAGTTGGCCGACTCTGATCCCCTAATTTCTCTCCCCGATTCCAAGAGGATCTCTGGCTTTTGTGACGGAGGGACGGGAAGATAAAGGATGGGACTGAGGGGCACACTGATTCAGAGATCAACCGTCTTCGGGACACTTGGTACACTTACCAAACTAATCAGTGTGTGTAAACACAGCGAGACGTGTTGAGGGCTGGCGGCTAAAAGGCCGGGGTCTCCGGGGTTGATTAGGAAGAGGAGTCGATGGACCACACTCAGTGTCTGAGCTCTGATCTGTGGACCACATGCAGGCTGGATCATGTGTCACTCTACCCTGACTGGTGCTGCAAAGAGGCACAGTAAAGAATCTGTTGTGGCTCTACAGAGTCTTAAACAGATGAGTAAGGTGTTAGTTTCAGCTTCTTTAGTCATAAAATGAAAGTTATTAGGAGGTGACAAACCTCATGGCCACTTCATTAGGTACATCTGCTTACTGCTCATTAACACAAACAGCCAATCAGCGGATGAACTAGCAGCAGCTCATTGCATTTAGGACTGTAGACAGAGCCAGGACAACCCACTGAAGTTCAACTTTCGCACCAAAATGGGGAAGAAAGGTTTAAGTGACTTTGAACGTGGCATGGACAGGCTGGTCTGAACATTTCAGAAACTGTTGTTCGACTGGGATCTTCATCCTCAACCATTTCCAAGTTTCACAAAGAATGGTTTAAGATAGAGACATTTTCTGTGAATGGCCGGCAGTGTTAATTTGACAGCACTTTTAGATTTAGTTTTAGTTACAGTCTTTTGCCTAAAATATCTTTTAGTGTTAGTCATAATTTAGTAATCAAAGTTATTTTAATTTTAGTCTAGTTTTAGTCAACGAAATCTACTGTAAATTTAGTCGACTAAAATATGAAGTGTTAAGTGTAAGGCATTTTTTATGTTCCTTCGAATTTCTGAAGTCACGTTTCAGACTTGGATAAAATTAAACATCTAATAACCCTTTATTGAGTGCTAGTAAAGTTTGAATGTATAAATTAACAGAAACAATTTAACTTTTGTGTGAAATGCAGTCACCTTTATTTAGACTACCTGGCAGAGCATCTCAGTTACAATACCAGAACTGACAACAAACAGTGAACCTGCTCTACATGAATATATCAATTTATAAAGAGAGGAGCTCTGATTGGATCGCTCCACAACTTATCCCACCACCACCAAGCTAAGGAAGCTGTGACTGGATGTCCCTCTTAATTCATTCAACCTTTTCATACAACCAAAGTAGCTGTGATTGGATATATTCCTAACTTGTCTCTACTTTCTACATGATGAAATTAGGTCTGATTGGATTAAGTCTCTGTCAAACATTGACGTCTAGTTTTTCTTTTTTGACGAAAATGTCAGTTAATTTAGTTTTAGTTTTTGTCCATGTGCACTTGCTCTATTAGTTACTGTCTAGTTTTCATCAGGGGAAAAAAGGTTGTTGACAAAAACTAAGACAAAAATAATTTGTCAACAATCAATCGATTTTTATTTCCAATTATGCAACACATACAAGGAATGTGACTAGCAGTTGTTACCTCTAGTACAATGGAAGCAAAAATAAAAATAAATATCAAAAGAAAAAATGAAATTTCATTGAAATAAAAATGAAAATAACTTATTAAATACAGCGATGTGGTGGAGCAGAAGATTCACATAAAGGATGTACAGCTGATAAATCTGCAGTACTTTTGTAATGCCATCTTGTCAATGTGGATCAAAAACCTCTTAGTTTCCAGCACCTTGTTGAATCTATTACATGAAGAATTAAGGCAGGTCTGAAGGCAAAAAGGTGTACCCTGCACTTGCAAAATGTACCTTAAAGTGGTTGTTGAGAGAATATTTGTTGGGGTAGTTTTGTAGACCAGGCACTGTTGAAATGACAGATTTATGAGATGCCTCCCTTATTGATTGAGAATTGACAAAGGGATGTTTTATATAAAGGAAAATGGACATCTCCGGTTTATCTAGTTAAATAAGGCATGCATCCACCTGGTAGTTATTTCATAAGTGATACTCTCTGTGATCATATCTTCTTTTTTTTAGTGTGCCCAAGTCAGGAAAGACAATGCTATTTAAATTTTCAATTCCAGAAACTTGTGTGAACCTGCTCCCCCAAGAACAGACTTTGATTCAGCAGCAGTACTACAAAGCAGTAAAGCAAAGAAGTAAAACCTAAAATGAATGTCAATTTTTGAAATTTCAAGATACAACACATTTATATAGCAAATATCGCGGCTGAATTATATTTATCACCCTGAAAAAAGTTGCCAAAACACAACATACTTTTTTTTATCATCTCATATCGAGACATTTCTTCAATTTAATTAAAATAAATAAAAGAATAAAGATTTAAATTGCATTAAAGAGAGAGTTTCACTGGCCAGAGAAAAAGAATCTAAAGTAGAATCAGTCTTGACACAGGGGGCTTGTATTATAATAACCCATCAATCATCAGATTTTAATCCTCATCCCACGAGGGAACTCTTCTGTCAGCAAACGATGACTCAACATCGTCTTCATGTTAAGTGGACATCAGATCAGATGTCACCATCAATTCCCTGAAGCCACGTCCTCTTTTAATACCCCTCACAGCCAATTAGGGGACAGGATGGTAGCAAACCTTCAATGGCTCTGCACAGTAACTAGTTCAAGCTACACATGCTACCCTGCTAGCTGCTGTCAGTGGGGATAAGGGCTAATGGGCAATCACTGGGGGGCTTATGTTGCAAATCAGCCCCCATCCACGGGACCCTACTGGGGATTCCTGTCCAGTGTCGCCCGATTCTGCAGCTTATGATCCAGTAATGGGTGCTTTGGTGGAGATCTGAGATGGTCCTGAGGGAATATGGTGTCAAACTGGCCCAGGCTTCCTCGGGCTAAAAGAGGCTTTGATAGGCACAAAGAGGAACAGGTCCCCGCTGATCAGACCTGTCACTACTAACTTGTACTCAGGCAGTCCTGCTCTGCATTTTACAAGATAAACATACAAAGTTAAGTTTATTTCATATTTGGTGAAGTATTTGTGCAAAACGATCATTGACATTGAACTGTTGTGAATCAGCACTGATGATCTTGATTTTAAATATATCATATTTAGATTTAAATCAATCAAACTTTATTTGTAAAGCAGTTTTAGAATAGAATAGAAGAATAGAATAGAATAGAAAAAACCTTTTGCAAATTTCCCACAAGGGGAAATTTGCAATGTTACAGCAGCAAAACAGATAGACTTAAGTATAAAAGTAGCAGTATGTACATTATTCTACCAATATAAAAAGGGCTTGGGTACAAAAAAAGACTTAAAAGCAAATCCTATAAGGATCATTAACACAATCACAAAGTAATTGAAAATGAATGTAAAGTGATCGCACATTGATGTTATTGCACATTGTTGGAGAATTTGTACAGTAATTGCACATTGTAGAGAAAAAGAAAGTATGAAAATACATGACCCTGCCCTCTCAACTCATAATCCATACATAGATTCAGGAGTAAAAAAGTGTTACAAATAAGGGAGTCTGTGAAAAAAAAATTGACACTGACCACCTAGAAAACACTATCTTTCTTTGGGTAAACACAAAAATAAGGCTCAAAAGCCAAAAAGCAAGATAGCATGCAAGGTAAGATACTAATAAAAGATACTCAAAGAAAAAAAAAAAAACAAAATAAGACAAAATTAAAATAAAAATCACTTAAATATGTTGAAATGAATTGATAGAGCACAAAAATAGTTCAAATCAGCCAAAAATAATGCAGTAAAAACACAAAAAACATTGCACTAAAAGCATATAATAACAATTTAAAACAACTATGTCACTGAAATAAAATTAAGAAAGACATTAAACAATTTGAGAGTAAGTAGAAATCCTCCAAAAGCACAAACCTCTATCAAGGAATTTCTGACATATTTAGCAGAATAATCATTGCAATGCAATGTTAACAACTCCTCTATAAATTGCCCTAGATCCACATCTGTGTTCAGATCACCACCATAATCAAATCACTTCTCCCCGATGCCATGACCAACATTCCCAAGATATTAAATCCAAATTTGTTGAGTACACTTTGAGATATCATGTTCACAGGCGGACAAACAAACAAATGGACAAACACTGGCAAAAGCCTGACTTTGTTTGCAGAGGTATTAAGACTCAGGAGGGCTGTTCCACAGATGCGAGCTGTAATAACGAAAAGGTGCTTCACCATTTGTTTGAGGTATAATGACATTGTTTGATGTATAAGGAGATAAGTTTCAGATTTAAACAATAATTTTTGTTTAGTTCCTTACTTTGACAAGCCCCCGCAGCATGTGCAGGGTCATATATTTTGCTATGTAGCAGACTAACATTTGTGGCTCTCAGCAAAAAGAAAAAAATGAATGTGGCTGTTTTGTTCTGATACAGTTGAAAGAAAAATGCTACAAATTTGCATATTTCCCTTGGATTATTTCATGTTCACATCGCATTGTTTTGAAGTGGGCCAGGTCCAGTCCTATTAGGGCCAGAGGCAAGCCTTTACGTCACAGCCAGCTTTCCTATGAGTACAAGTCGTGCCATGCATTATTGAAGAGAGCCAACAGGTTAAACTGCCCATAAAACTATCATATGATAACGTTAAGAGTGGATATTAAATGTCAGGAGATTACACAGGTGAGCATATTTGCCTCTGCTAAGTAGGTTATGTTTTTGCCAGCACATGTTTGTCTGTCTGTTTGTCCATTTGTCTGTTTGTCTGTTGCCAAGATTACACAAAAACTACTGGAAGAATTTTGTTGAAATTTTCAGAAGATGTTGGTAATGGCCCAGCTTAGAAATGATTAGATTTTGGTGGTGATCCAGATGACCGCCATTAGCGAACGATCATTTTTGTTCAATAACTGTCTAACTCATAATGATATCAACATGATTCTGAGTGCTAGGTGTGGGTTTTCAGGGTCATGAATCATATTATGATGGCAGCGTTATCATGGAGCTATTGCTGAAGTTTGTGTTCTCTGAGGGCTTTCTAGTTATTAATGTAAGACACGCCTTGGGATAGAAGTTTAATCAAACTGTCCAAGAAGAGGGGCTTTTAACGCACTGGTGGACCATAGAGGACACCAGATAGCACTGGAACTTATTACAACATAACACCTGCGTAGATAGGTGTAAAAATGACCGCAGATTAAAATACAAACTAAATACAGTATAAAGTTGACCAACAGAACATCACATAAGAATAACAAGATAACTCTGTTACAAACAGATGTGAAGCAAGAATAACATTTTATTCTCTGATAAATTATAGTTTTGATTACTTTGATAAAAGTGGACATTCAGTGATAATGAGGGAAGCCATCACTTTACATTTGTGTTAAAATTAAAGCCAGCGTACAGAATACATCTGGCCAATATGTACGGCCAAAATATCAACTGTCAAAATCAGCATTCATTTTCATATCTGCAGCTTCTGAATATCAGCTTCTCAGGCAATTATCTGCTAATACCTACACTGTTTTGATAATATTGTGCATCCCTAGTAAATATGGCTATATATTTATCATTTCCCTGCTTGTTTTGGCCAAGAAAAATCTACTGCTTGCATAAAAAGTTGGCAAGCCTCCTATTCTCAAGATGTTGGGCACAGAAGTTGAGCGAAGACGTGCGACTCAAACTGGCACAAATGAAAACCATGGCTGACATGGAAGTAAAATTAATCTAGTGTGAAACTGCTGTAAAAGTTTAAAAATGATTGCTACCCTGTTGTTGATAATTACGAGTGAAAACAAATAAATCAAATGTTCTTTTGATTCCTTCATGAACCTGTTCACAGTTGTCCCACGTGTCCCCTGTCACCCCTGAGCAGAGTGTTAACATTATTGAGTAATTGACCTTGATCAGGCCTTATTGCTCAGTATTGATCGCTTTAATCCCTTAAAGGAAACACCAGCCCTGTCATAGAGGACACTGAGTGTGTGTGAGGGGTGTTTAGGCAGAGTTATGGGGGTTTATGCCGTCTGTTCGTCCTGTCAGTGGACGGGTGGGTGAAGAATGGTGAAGGCAGGTGGTGTGACTAAAGCGAGGACTGGACCGAATTGGGCGGATGCAGGCTTTAGCGGAGGGAGGAGGAGGAGGAGATGGGACAGGGGTGTCACCAGTCGACGGGGCCTGTCCGAAACAGCACCCCGCACCACACCCACCCAACTGTTCCTCTTTCAGCAGCCTTCTGCCCCGTTTCTCTCCCTCTCTCTCTCTTTCTCTGTCTCGCTCTATCTCTCTCCTCTCCTCCTCTTTTCTTTTCTTTTCAAAAATGCATTGTTAACAAAACGGTTTACAAACCCTGGCTGGTACATTATCCACGACCGCCTCCTGTGAGATTGATTTAAGCAAATGGATTCAGAAAGGGGAGGGATGGACGGAGAGAAAGAGGGGGGGGTTTGCATGGAAAGGATGGAGAAGTGAAAAGGGGTGCAGCGGCTTTACAAAACCACCACATGGGCCACGTTGAATATTCCCTTTTCTCTTGCATTTTGAGGAGCCATACATTAAACGCTCATTATACAGGCTTTATGTGCAGGAGGAGGCTCCACCTCAGTGAGGGCAGAGCGGCCGAGGACAGACTATGATCTCTCTGCATATGCATGTATGGAGCATCTTTAGAGGCTCTCTGACATACATGATATCATCATGATCGAGGTATTTGACTTTCATAAAGCTCCACTCAGGAAAGGGAGGGTGTGTCTATTGCTGGGCTCATTTTTACGGTGCTCAATCTGATTGTGTGTTATGTTTAATAAAGTTGATTTTAGGGGCTGCTGGCTTTTCTGAGAGAGCAAAGTCAAAGAGAGAGCTTGGTGAATGCAAGTTCAAAAGCTGCTTAAAGGGAAGAGTAACAAAAAGTAAATTAGGTAATCAGAATCAGAAATACTTTATTAATCACCAAGGGGAAATTTGGTTGTTTCAGTTTCTCTTATACTTGGTATAGCAGTAGGAATATCAAATAATGACATTAAAATAGATAAAAGCATAAAAAATTAAGTAAAAAATTAAGAAAGCAGGTTACAACAGAATCTTTAAGCTATATCACCTTCCTTATGAAGGAAAAAAAATAAGTTAAGTGAGACTATGAACAAGTCCAATGAATTTACACTATTAACATTACCAATATTTACAATGTGAATATAATATGGCAGCGCTGTGAGACAGCAGACAACATTTGACTGGGTATTGCAATATTAGTATTGTAGTAAGTTAAAAGACTAAAAAATAAGTATTTAAAGTATGTTATCTGCTTTCTGGTTAAACTCTAATTGTTATTGCTGACTAGTCTAAATTTAAGAAAACACTCCAAAAACGTCCCTTATTGACCTTATTTGAGTCCTGTAGAAAGTTAGAAAACTTGTTTTTGGTGTTGCTTAAGCCAGACATACACTTTGCAATTTCAACACAAGTTTGACCAGAGTCTTGAGCTGCACAACTACCCTCAAAGTTTGGGCAGGCTTCGCCCTGTCTGTGCGTCACTTTTTTTGTTGTTGTGTACACAGACACACAACGACAGACCACAGCCTGATCTGAGTCTGACCAATCGCTCCTGACCAGTCGGAATGATTTCTGAAACAGATTTGATCTTGTATAGCGATTTTCTAGTACTGACTACTCAAAGCAGCAAAGAACTAAAGAAATTTGAGTAACAAAAGATTATTATGGATAGTTTTAATTTTCATGTTTTTGTAACAGATTTTTTTTTTACATTTGTCAGTGCCACAGTAAGTGTGAGGAAGATCAGCATGTGACCCCAGGGCTGCATTTTGCCCACCCCTGACCTAAACTGAAACATAAGGGCCCTCAAAAAGAGACAACTGTAGCTCCTCTAAATGGCTGCTGCCTTGTTGGCAAATGAGCCCCTAACCTGGTTGTAAACAAAGGATGTAGAATAAATGCAACAGAGTGAACAGATGACATTAATAGTTTGAAGGAAACTGCACAGTTTAGCACTGTTTTAACCAAAAAAAGCACCATAAGAATGTTTTATGGATTAACAGACTTGTTAATCTGGTGCCAAAAATTCATCATATTTCAGTTGTTTTGCTGGCAAACTGTATGCATCCCCGGTATTTATTAGAAATGTCCCCAAGCATATCATTACAACTCTGGAGTATGGCTAATGCTACTATACAGTGTACTAGAACAGCAATACCTTGTCCATCCTTCCAGCTTAACATCCATATTTTGTATGTTAGGAACGCAGTTACTCTTTGCTTTAGTTATGTGAGCAGGGTTCAAAATTAGGACCTGCCAAGTGCCAACTCTGGGTTAAATTTGGTAGCTAAATTATTCTCCATGTTGCAAGTTATATGCTTGTACCTTGAAAAGTCATATATGAATACATGCTGAGTCAATACCCGTTTATCCACTACTGACACAAAAGTACTTCACTGTTTTAGAGAGTGAAAATTTGCTTGGCCGATGATTTTTTTTACATACTTGCCACCTTAGATAATGACTTAAAAACTTAATTCCAGACCCCTGTATGCAAGTATGACCTGGCACAGCCTAAATACAATTTATAACATTTCATTTTCTATCATTTTTTTAATGCAAAACTTTGTTTTTACTACAGTATAAAACACTAATTGGCTATGTTTACATCAGAGTTACGGAGAATTAGGAAACAAGGCAGCAGCCCTTACACAGAGGATATGATATAAGTGGCAGTGGCAGTGTTACAGATTAGACAGAGCATTTGACCAGGAACTGAGGCCTGTATTGAATAAAAAGCACATGAAGGATTTCTTTTTATTAACTTGTTAATCAAGTGTCTGCTGTTTTTTCCCCCAAATCTAATTGTTTAGCTGGCATTCTCTGCACATTTGTTTTGCCTGTTTTTTTTTTTTCAACAAGGCGAGGTAAAACTGTATTCCTCTTCTCTTGATCTGAGTACGGCCAAACTTTAGTATGTAGTAGGGATGGGAGATATGGACTACAGTTTATACCGCAACATTTTTTAGTTAAATGGGGATATTCAAAATACATATCTGAATTGTTTTTACAGATAAATATTTTTCTAAAAACTCAGGCTAATGAACCTTAAACTAGGGTTGTTTCGATGCAGAGGGCTGCAAAAACTTAGAGGTGTGGGGCTGCAGCTCACCACTTTACATAAGCCTCGTTTCCACCAGAGGGTTCAGTTCGGTTTGTCTCGGTACGGCTCGCTTTTTGTGGCGTTTCCCTAGCCTAAAACCGGGACAGGACCCCTTATAAGCGAACCGTACCGTCCTGCTTTTTCGGACCCTTCTGTTGGGGTGCCAAGCATACCGATCCGACCCCAGAAGTTGGAGCTAGAAACACTGCAGCCCGTTGATTGGTTGAAGGAGACGTCACTTCCCGTGCAACAGCGGTAAAAAAGAACAACACAGCCCCGCCATGTTTAAGTCTCCTCTCGTCTTCGTGAAGATAACTCTCAAGGCTTTTTTGTTTGGAAAATGGCATCAAGATCGAGCGTCCCATGGTCTACTGTGGAGGTGCAGACCTTCCTCAGTATTCTCGGTGAAGAGAATCGTTGCTCTTTGTTTACTGTGTCGCGTTGTCTTCTTCGTTGTACTTAATAGCCGGGTACACTGTGTCGCGCTGCTATGACGTCATGCTATCGGCATCCGGCTTACATGCCGCCTACCAAGTAGAGTACGGCTGGCTGTGGAAACGCAACCAGGATCAGGCTTTACCGATCCGGCCTTAGCCAAACCGTGCCGATCCATACCGGACCACTTGGTGAAAACGGGGCTATAGTCATCATACCGTACCGTTTCAAAAATGGCCTATGTGTTTAAGGTCTTCTGTTTACATCTGGGTTGTAGAGCTTATGGCTGAATTTTAATAAGCAGAAACTGAAGTGGCTACTAGAGATGGGAAATTGCACTGCAGCTTAGACAGAACATTTGACCACTGGGCCTACATTGTTTGAAAGGGGGAAAAAGTCATAAAAACAAGTTTCACAGATACATCTTTATTGTGCCAACCATTCAGGGATCCAATTTTAATAGTTGAGCCCGCTAATCCCTATTAAAGAGTTTTAACAGATTCTACCAGTTTTTACTGGTTTCACTGTTAACAGCAAAAAGAAAAGGACAGAAGTTTGACTGTGAGGTCTTCGACAGCCTTTTCCACTCAAAAGACACACTCCACCGATGCAGGATTTTCTTTCACTTTTACTTTCATTTGACTTTTTAACAATATCATCCCACTTTCAACTCCACTTTCACACTTTTCTCATCTTTTTGGTCCCACAATAGGATCCTTTTCCAGAGGTGTGAGTGTGTGTGTGAGTGTGGAGGGGGGCAAAGGTTGAACCGGGCATCCTATCATGATAAATCACTGGTTAATGAGGAGTCTATTGTATCCTCTCACATTGTGTCCCCCCCTCCTCCTCTCCTCCTCCGCCTCCCCTCCTCCTCCTCCTCCTTGTGCCCCTTAGACCGCTACCTTTGGGTTGTTAAGCTGACACAGATAATGAACTGGCCGCTTTGAACTGTCCTCACAATATTGACTGGTTGCACACAGCAGATGTCTCGCTGGCAGAAAGCAACTGGTAAAAGCACATTAGGTTAACAAAGAGAGCTTTGCTTTGCAGGGGTGGGGACGGGAGAGGAGGTGGCAGAGGGGTCTGCGTGGGTGTGTTGTGGGGGGGGGGCACGGAGGGAGCGGGGTGCAGAGGGCAAGCTTCAGAGTTGACAGATCTGGGGGATTATATCACAACAACACATTTGTCGATTATATGATGAGGAGAAAGAACGACAAAGAGGAGGAGATGATTTGAAAGACAATATCTTCACAGGCTTGTGTCGCCAAAGAAGCGTGCTTTGAATGGTAATTTTCCTAAACTGTTGAAAAAAGTTTTTGCCGTAAATGTCAATGAAATGGCCCTTAAGCATTTCAGAAAAAAAACAGGCAGCAAGGGCTTTGCAATGTGAAATCATATCTTGATATTTTTAAAACAATGACACACAGTGTAAAAGTCTTTTTTTTGTAATGTCAAAAAAAAAACAAAACTAGAAAGCAAAAACCTCTGCCAAGGTAGCTCACATATTGCTGTTACATCTATAAGCAATAGTTCCATGATAAAGTTACCATCATAATATGATTTCTCGACCCTGAAAACCCAACCTAGCACTCAGAATCATGTTGATATCATTATTAGTTAGACAGTTATTGAGCAAAAATGGTCGTTAACTAATGGCAGTTATCTGGATCATCACCAAAATCTAATCATTTCTAAGTTGGGCCATTACCAATATCTCCAGAAAAATTCAGCAAAATCTGTCCAGTAGTTTTTCCGTAACCTTGCTAACAAACAGACAAACATACGCAGGCAGAAACATAACCTCCTTGGCGGAGGTAAAAAGATAAATATAAGTCAAATCCACACACACCATATCTCACATAGGCAGCTGCACAATGTCAGCGTATGTGCGTACATGGAAAATCAGGCTTTTTCCTGTGTAACATTAAGATTGTGATTGCACTTGTCTTACCGTGTACTTGAAGCATAGTTATGCATGCATTCGCACCAAGCTGTTATGGTTCAGGCCGGTTCGGTTCAGATGTGCACCAAACAATTACTTAATCTTGCAGTGCAGCTGGGTCCGCCTGATTCAATGTCTGTAATCAGGCAGATCTATCTTGCCAAGCTCCAATCTTCAATGTTCATGAGCGGCCCGTATCGGCACAGCCCAATCAGCATCCTTTAAAGCAGGGAGAGGTGGGAGCTACAAGCATGACGGCAGCAGGAAGTGACTGCTCGTACAGAGATTAGCATGGATGCTAACAGCTTCAGTAGCAGTTTTGTCAGATCTGGACCGCATTTCTTAATCAACTGAAAAATATATTTCTTCTCCACGTAAGACATGTTTTGGCAAGTTTTCTCTATAAAGTGGCTCACATTTTGTGCTTTTACAGCAGCAGTTGCACCCACCTAATACATTTTCTACTTCTGAAGGTTCTACCCACAACCAAACACTTTCTATTGGTTGTTGCCCATCTGGACTTGTGAAGTACATTCTGCATGCTACATATTGATCTGGTGTATCAGATTAACAAATACATGCATGCGTGCATATGTGAGGAACTGTACTTTGGCTGCACCACACGCTCAGGCTGACCAAAACAAACCTGTCTGTCTTATCATGCAAGCCTAAAGTCAAGGAAATCTTTAATCTCCGAGTGAAAAACCACGATTTAAACACATATGTTTAAAGTAATGTGTGGGCATTATCCACTTTCTGTAGTGATTTTCAGTTTTTCACACGTGTTATGAGCCAGTGGAGAAAAAATAGTTTTTGAATGCGGTAAAAGTTTAGTTTTTTAAACCTGATGATGAGGCAGGATATATACCCAGTGTCAGCTGGGATAGGCTCCTGTCCCCCTACCACCCCAAAAGTGGAATAGATAATGGATGGATAGGTGAATGAACTGATGTTTAGATACAAGCATTTTCACTGTGCAGAACCCTCTGACACTAACTCAAAAAATGAAAAATTTACACGTATTTAACGCTTGATTGTTTATTTCAGATCCTGCTTGTAAGACTCTTAGGAAGATTGGTGTTGGTCCAAACAAGGCAGCGGTTGCCATCACCAAACTTTAAAGAAAAAAATGAAAATGGCATAAAAAGTATTCTAACAGTTGAAGAAACAACACTCACTGTTTGTTCCTTATTGTATTAAATAAGATGCTTATTGCCTGTGGACTTAACATTTTAAACACTGTGATCATTATTATGTTACTATTGGTGTTTCTTCCTGTGAACATTTAACTAGTTATTAAAATGCCAATTTTTATTTAAATCAACAATAACTTTATAGATAGCAATAGCATTGTCTTACTCTTTGACTAATTTAGAAGTTTTTGTTACCTTGCAATAACATATTATCCAACAACATTAGCAACCATTAATGTTCATGTGAGGAAACAGTGTAAGGGAAGGAGACAGTTAATTGTTTTGCGTCATATTCTTAAAAACAATTTTTTGTCTGTTTTTTGTTTTTCTGTTGTTGCGTAAGTTCTTTTGAAGCAAGTGTTTTTCATTTTCATTGGTATTTTATCGGCTTCATTTAAACCCATATTCTTGCTTTTAACAGTCGAAATCAAGAAGTTTGCAAGATAAGCAAAAATAAGTCACAAGCTTCAGCCCATTTCTTCTTTGTTTATTGATTTGATCAATTTTTGTGTTAAATCAACATATCTAATTATCCTCAAGATGTACAGAACAGAAACACTTATTTATATATTTAAAATAATCCATATTCCAAAGTTTTCATTTTTGTGCACAGAGCATTAGCGAGTACATAATGAGAAGTTAGTTTGAGGAGTGTAGCAAACACTGGCAACTGTGAATTCTAATTTAAAAAGCTTGGAGTAAACTTAAAAACACATCAAACTGTCTAAAAACTGGCACACATAGTCTGTGAGGTGGTTTCGTTGTTATGCAAAACATGAGAACCCCGCAGTACGGTCCATCAAAGATAACTATCTAAATCCGAATTTGGCAGCAATGATTTCATTCACATGCTCTTTAGATAACAAAATGATTAACTTCATTTTCAGTCCTCCTCTTGTTATTGTTGTGCAGTGAATGCAGCGGCGCAGCCTGCAAGCCGACTGGTTTCTCTCTGGCGAGTGGGACGGGTGTCTAATGGGTCAATAATAAGCCGTGACTAACCGTCTCCCTGAGGAGCAGCTTGGCCAGACACACACTCCCAGAAAGCAGCAGAAAGGTATGAGCCACCAACACTGATTACCATATAATTGCAGCCATTGTATTTGACATGGAGAATTAGCAGCCCGCTAGGTGGCTAACTGGCCTTTTATTCAGCTTCGGACTGGACAAAAAAACACACCCACACACAGGCAGACATGCACGACTCCTATCTGATAGAATATGCATTTATGTGCACAAATTACCATCATACAAAATCTCTGCATTAAAACCTCTCATTTAGCAAAATTTAACCTTTTCAGGAGCAAGACAAACCTCATTATAGGATATTAGAATTTAAAGGTTATCTGGATTTTTTTGCCAAGAAAATCTATTGTTTAGCTGCCAGAGCCTTAAAATTATTTCAACTACTAGATGTTAGAAGCTAACTTTGTCAGGCCCTTCGTTTAGAGGTGGAAAAATGCAGTGAAAAAGGGAGTGGCATTTTTACTTCCCAAAATTTCATTTTGTTTGACAATACATAGAATCAGAACAAAGTCTGGCAATGGGGCTTTTAGCTACAGTGGGTCAACTCTTGGTACAACCAACCTGCTGATGTTAGGTCCATTAGATCTGTTTACATTTACTTAAAACCCGCCTTTTCTCACAAGCATAAAAATCAACGTGTCTATCAGATTCTTTTTTTTTGTACTTTACATTGACTGATGCAGTTGTTTATATATTTTATTATGTGATTTTCAAAGTTAAAATAATTGTTATTGTATGAATTTCTATGTTTTATCCCTAAACGTGAAGTACATCTGTACAAATAACTTCTATTGCTTTTGCTATTTCAAACATCAGTTCGGTTTATTGGCCCTAATTTTTACCGTCAGTGCATTCCCTCTATTTATTTATTCATCTTGAGAGATAATTTCGACACAAAGCTCGTACACTTACACTCTGAAGTCTGCCTACTGAACATAAGCGACATTTACCACAAAAGAATCAACTCATTTGAGATACTACAGGAAAGATGTGTGGTCTGATTTCTTTTTACTAAGATTAAAGTGGCCACCAGCAGAGCCACCCTAATTTCTTGACAATTTCTTTTTTTTTTTTACTGAAATTCATATTTTAATTCAGGAAGCTTGGCATTTTTAGGCCTTGTATGTACTGATTTGACCAAAATGCAGTATGTAGTTAAGACAAAAAAATTGATTCCTCTATTGTTAGTTTGTTGAGATACACAAGCAGACAAAAACACAACTGCTGCCAGCATTTAACATCTCTGCTGATGTGTCAGTAGTTTGGATTTATGCTGGCACGCTAAATGTCATCATTCTGTTGAACTTTGGGGTAAATGCTATTAATTTTATGGGTCAGAGTGCAACTTACACACTGAAGAGAGTGCTCAGAACATCCAGTCCAGTTTGACTGAGCGGTATACATGGTAGAGAATAATGTGGTACAGGAACGAGTCCATTTCCTGCATCCTAAAGTCTATGAGAGTTTAGAAAGGCTTTTCAAAAAAAGCCTAAAGCAATGTCTCAAGATTTTGACTTTTAATTTTGCAACACAAGCTGCATCTGATACTGCCTCATTTTTTAATTTTTAAGTGTTGCCTCTTTCTTTTTTTTAAAGATTGATATCATCATTAGTTAGACAGTTACTGAGCAAAAATGATCATTCACTAATGGCTGTTATCTGGATCACCACCAAAATCTAATCATTTTTAAGTTGGGCCATTACCAACATGTCCTGAAAATCTCAGCAAAATTCATCCAAGTAGTTTTTGCGTAATCTTGCAAACAAACAAACACACGCCAGCAAAAATATAACCTCCTTGGCAGAGGTAAAAATTAGTGGAAAAGTGAAAACTGCGTCACCCCTTCCATATCCATCTTCATCTGCTTTTTCTGTATATGTTAATTGACCTCAAGAGATTTGCTACTGAGTGCTTGCAGTCAGACAAACATGTAAACATGCATTTTAAAGGTCCATATATGTCTGACTAACACATTTTTTGGACTATGTAAACTAGCTGATCATTTTAATGAACTTTTCCATCTCCAAAAGAAGAAAAAGGACAGATTTAGACCGTTAAAAGCCAGGATCTGATCCTCAGGCCGACAGCTGACTAGATCAAAAACACTGAAGATGATTCAATAAAACTATAGAGGGTAATAATGATGACTGAGATGGTCTTTAAAGCATAATCTCCAGTCTTTATCACTCCTCACACCTGTTTCTGTTGAGCCACCACATGATATCAAACTGTAAACCAAGAAAAAAACCTCTCTTCTCCTCCAGCAGCCTCATATTAACCATCTGAGTTCAAGGATCAGTGTTCATACATGCCGGATAATCTGCCACGGCCCATTCAAAATCCTCCTTCCCACTTTGAAAATTACACACACCAGCCAGTTGTGAAGTCATGAGCTCTTTCCCACAAGCGACCACGTCCTCAGACTCTGAGGCACGGAGCAATTTGATTTGGTTTTTCTGGCATATGAGTCAAGAGGGTTAACAAGACCCACCGCCACGGAGTCCCCTTCACCCCACGTGTGGCTAAACGATCACTTCCCCGCGCGCCTCACATCGCAACAAATCTCTTTTCATGATCACTTTTCACTCTTTCTCTTTCTTGCCTGACTGGGTCTTTTTAACCGGCGAGGGAGAGGAGAGAGAGTCAGGGAGAGAATTTTCTTTCCCTCTTTAAGGTTTTGTGTGGGGACGGCTGAGTGAGTGTCCATTATAGAAAAGGCCCAGACCACCACTGGATGACCCTGCTAGCAGCGACAAAACCCAATTGGTCACGGCCGCCAGCAGCTAATGGGCCAGAGAGGAATAGCCCTGGGTGGGTAATGACTGTATTCTCTGCTTTTCTTTTTACGCCCTTCTGGTGCCCTCGTACCCCCCACCTTACCCCCAGCAGCCACCAGACCCAGTCCCTCCCAGTACCCCCGGTGCCCCTCTGGCCTCTGCTTCTCGTGTCATCTACACCAACACACACAATGATGGCGTTGGTCACAGTGAGTCTGTGTGCTGCACATGGCAACAGATGCAGCAGACAGATCAGGCATGAGGAGCCATGACACCATATGTTTGAATGAGACATGGTCGTCAGGCCTTTTCTATACAGTGGAGCCCAACGGTGGACGCACCATCCATAATTTTAAAACATTTGTGTCTGAGAGGGAAGCGGGTGCAGTTACCCGAGGAAGAAGAAGAATTTACGCAGAAGGTTATTTAAAGAGCTGACAAGAGCAACTGCCTCACATAGGGATGGGGACTAAAAACCAGATCCAGTTCAGAGCCATTTCCACACAGGGTTGAGAAATATGGACCAAAACTTAAATCTCTATTTTTTAACTGTATGAAGTATTTAATGTATATCTCCATATTTTTTTCTAGATAAATGTTTGTTTTTTTAACTTAGGTTAGTAAGGCTTATAGTAGGATTGTTTTGATGTGGAGGGCAACTAAAGCTTAAATTTTGTGGGGTGGATCACCATTTCACATAGTCATCATATTGCACTTAGTCATGTTTATGTTAATTCTTCAAAACTTGATCATCTTAGCTGATCAATTATATTAATGATAATAACAGAAATCTGTATTTAAAGAGCAATCTTCAAACTGAAGTTACCGAAGTGCTTTACAAGGCCAGCAATGATTCAAAACACAGTAAAACACAGCACAACTTTGCAGGGAGGTTATAAACTTATAAGCGAGGAAAAAAATCAAGAAAATACCTAAACATAACAAAATAAAATGTATTAAAAGCAAAATGAATTAAAAAAAATCAAATATCTGTGAACTGATTTTAGTGTAAAGACACTAAAACAGAGTGATGTGGATCAGCTTTCATCCTGTTGATTCAGCATGAATTTCAGCACATACATCAACACTGGCTTGATGTACGACGGACGATAGCAAAGGTTTAGGGATTGAGCAGCAGGAAGAGCAGATGAGTGAGTGGGTGATATATTGATATCCTGCAGGTGAGTATGGAGTTAAAACACAGGTGATTATTTTGATCACTACAGCCGTTAGTTTCCATCAGCTGATCATATATTTTTGACATTTTGGTTCATGATGATCGGCTGTCGATCAGTTGAGTTTAATAGATGACTTTTGCTTTTAATGGTAACAAACTGCCAACTCCTCACCCTGACGATATCTGCTTTCACTTACTGTTGGTGTGAGTTTGTTGGTGACTGGTCCAACACAGCGTGACCACTCTCGAAAGGCAGTTTACCCAGTGAGAGCTTTCACACCCACACGGCTCTGTGCCGGTTCCTGTGCCTAATTCTGAACTGGCATGTGTGTTCAGACCAACAAAAAAAAAAAATGTTTTGGAACCTGAAAAGTGGGTTCACAGCTGAAACCAAAAAAAGTTGGTTCCAGCTCGTGAGCCGTGACATCATTATGTTGTATTCTGTGTTGATAAAATGAGCAGGAAATTGAGGACGTAGAGGAACACGAGGACGTAGAGGAACATACACACACTTATTTACAAACCAGATGCCTTCTACATACGTCTTCTACGTCTGCTCATCATCAACAGTTGTTGCGAGCTTGATTGTTGGATGAAAACAAAAACCTTAAATAAAGCAACAAAAGCTTTTAAAAAATCGATGTGATTTCAATCTGTCTTCTGTCTATGTCATGAATTGATATATTCATGTAGAGCAGGTTCACTGTTCGTTGTCAATTCTGGTATTGTAACTGAGATGCTCTGCCAGGTAGCCTAAATAAAGGTGATTGTATTTATACATTCAAACTTTACTAGCATTCAATAAAGGGTTATTAGATGTTTCATTTTACCCAAGTGTAAAACATGACTTCAGAAATTCAAGGAAACATAAAAAATGCCTTACACTTAACACTTCATATTTCAGTCGACTAAATTTACAGTAGATGTTGTCAACTAAAATGTTTTCAGCAACTTAAAGTAGACTAAAATTAAAACAACTAGATGACTAAGTTATGACTAAACCTAAAAGATAGGCAAAAGACTATAACTAAAACAAAACTAAAAAGTGCTGTCAAGATTAACACTGGGTTCAGCGAGTCCAGTACAAAACCTGTTCAGAACCAGAACCGTGCAATTTGAAAGATTCTGCAATAAAAGAAAACATGTTTTAAGACATGTCTCCCTTTATTTTCCTCAAAATGAATAATAGGTATTTCCAGTAAACAGTCAGTCTTTCATAGTTGGGGTAAATATTTAAGATCATAGACTTTAAAACTTTTCTATCAGCTCTTTTGTCTAAGTAGTAAGAAAAAAACTGTTTGTGAAATAATGCTTTATACAGTCCAGGTCAGCCTAAAGATCTTCAACCAGGCTTGTTACTGAAAGAGAAACAGCATTAAAGAATTTACATCAGGGCCAAGAAAACACAATCAGTCCGTCCTTATCTGAAAATAATTTTGTTTTTGTTTGGTTTGCATCACAAATGAGTCTGCCAGAGATTATGCTCTTGTTTGTGAAAGCTGACGATAAGGCACTTATTGGCAGGATGCTCGTTGATGGGATGATGGAGTGGTTGGCAGCAGATAGAAGGGGTAAAGATGGAGCAGAGAGGAGGAGGGGGTGGTGGTGGTGGTGGTGGTGGTGGGGAGGTCACACAGGCTCTATTCAGACCCTAAGACAACACCACACAGAATGATAGACTCCTCAGGATTGTTTGTCCCCCACGGCCCATTCTCCCTCCTGTCTCCCTCAATGGCACCCTTAGCCGCACATGAGAGGCTCTCACAGGTACCCGAGAGCGAGTGTGTGTGTGTGTGAGGCAGGGAGATGTGGTGTGTATGTGTGTGTGCGTTTGAAGGGTGGAGCAGGGTGGTGGAGGTGGGGTTGTATTTTAGAGATAAAGCCTCCTAGTCCTATGCTTGATTGCCCCGCTATAGACACTCAGTCAGCAGCTCTGAAAGGCTCCCTCAGACACCAGTGAATAAACTCTTACTCTTACGCTTCCATACATCACCCTCCACCCTCCTCCTCTGGCAGATCCACCCCCTCCACTCTCTCACTTTGAATTTTCTGGGGATTTGAGCACAACCCCACGAACCCTCCCTCCATCTCTCCCTCCCAAAAAGTCTCCACACTTTTCTAAAAAATCTTGGCTTTTCTTTCAGCCTTTTGATTCTTACAAACGTTCGTGATTCACAAAATGGGTAGTCGCCATTTCCATATTGACAATTGTTGGCGAAACACTGCTATTCAGGTATTCATGACATATCGGGACATCTTTAAGATTGACCTAGTAATTTTTGATAAAAAGGACTTTCAAAGCAAAAACATTGAATTAGGCAGCATATATAATGGTTAGAGTTGTCTTAAAGATCTGTCTGTGAGATGTGTTCAGTATTTATTCCCTGCCTCTATCAAACAATCCCATATTACTGATAAAAAAAAAACAAAAAAAACTAGGCTGCCATTTTTCTTCTTAAACCCCCTGACAGTTGATCAGGTTAAGCAGGAAGCAGAAGTGCCGCCTTCTGTCAGCCGTCCTCCTTCCTGTCGACACATAAAAGACATGCTAAAAGGTGCTGAGACGGAGATGTTTCCCTGTCAGGCTAACCATTAGCCTGTGTCTGTAAGGGCCCTGTTAGCGCTCTTGTTGCTGGTGTCAGGACTTTCCTGACTGCAGGAAGGATCCATCTGACAGTCGACACAACAGGACAGGCTTGTTAATTCATCCTCATGGATCACAGGAGGGGAGTTACTAATTTACCAAGCAGTGCTGTCAGAGCTGAGGTTTGATGAGCTTCTACTTCACTTTCCCTCTCAGAGAACTGTCCTTCACCCCTGCAGACAGTGTAAGACGCTTGGGTGATGGCTTAAGTTTGAACTAACCGCAGATTCACGCTTTACTGTCTAAAGCTGATATGAGTTCAGATGATTTTACAGCTGTGATGAGTAAATATCTGGCCAAGATAGGGGGCTATCTCCCCACAGCTATGTCAGGGCTGGAGGCAAGCCAAGGCTATAAAAGATAATCCATGCTGGTATGCACTGCTAATACAGCACTTGCAAGTTCTGTATGACAACCTTCAGTCTACCCTTAGGTTTTCGTTTGTCTACACCAGACATTACAACTCCAAATGTAAGATGTGACCATTAAACTGAACTATGATAAAGTTGGCTATAACTTTGAAACATCAAGAAGAGGATGTTATTGACAGAGTTTTTATTGCCTTTTGATATTTGTGTTGGAAGTGTACGGTTAGGGCTGGGGGGCCTGGCACAAAAATTTTGTAAGCCATTATTGGAATTTTCTTTTTTAATGAGCCTGACGAAGTCAGAGCCAATTTTATGCCAGTTTTCATCTACATGTTGAAACCGTCTAACTGGCTTTTAAAGAAAAAACCCATACAACAACCTGCATTTGTCCTTTGTGGATTTTTCTTAACTGAGAAAATTATCAAGATGCATATCATACAAGCCCCATTTCCAATGAAGTTTGAATGATGTGTAAATGTAAATTAAAAAAGAATACAATGATCTGCAAATCTTTTTCAACCAACTAAATAGTAATAATAATTTCACTTAGCAATAACAAGTACAAACCCCAATTCAAATGACGTTGGGAAGTTTTGTATTCAATTGAATACACTACAAAGACGATTTATTTAACTTTAAAAAGGATAATCCTTATTGTTTCTGCAAATATTCATCCATCCACCCATTATCTGTACCACTTATCCCTTTTGGGGTCACGGGAATGGAGCCTATCCCAGCTGACATTGGGCAAGAGGCGGGGTACACCCTCAACCAGTAACCAGCCAATCACTAGGCCACATAGAGAGACAGACAACCATTCACGCTCACACTCATATCTAAGGGCAATCTGGAGTCACCAATCAATCTAATGAGCATGTTTTTGGTCTGTGGGAGGAAGAAAGAGTGCCTGGAGAGAACCCACGCATGCACGGGAAGAACATGCAAACTCTACAAAGAAAAGCACCAACTGACACGGGGACTGGACCCGCAACCTTATTCCTCTGAGGCATGTGAACTACCTGCAGGGCCACTGTGCTGCTTGCAAATATTCACTCATTTTGGATTTGATACCTGCAACATGTTCCAAAAAAACTGGTACAGGGTCATGTTTACCCTTGTGTTCGAACTTCACTTCCTTTTGATAACACTCCGTGAGCGTTTGGGAACTGAGGACACTGGGTGCTGAAGGTCTGTAGGTGGAATTCTTCGAAGGATAATGTTGGTTTTGAATGCAGTGCCGCCTGAAGGATTGAAGGTCACAGGCATTCAATGTTGGTTTTTGACCTTGCTGCATACGTGCAGAGATTTTCCATTTTTTATGTATGTTTTAAACAATGTCCAAACTTCATTGGAATTGGGTATTGTATATCACCATCATATGGTGGTGCAACAGGCAGTGCTGGTGCCTCTGAGCATGAAGGCTGCAGGATCAACTCCCTGGCCAGCCTGGGCCTCTCTGTGTTAAGTTTGCATTTTCTCCATGTGTTTGTGTGAGTTTTCTACAGGTCATCCAGTTTCCTCCCACATACAAAAAGGTCATGTGGAAACTCCAAAATGCCCTTCGGTGAGAGTGTTTGTTTGAATTGTTGCCTGTCCATCCATGTCGGCCCTGTGATTGGCTAGCAACCAGTCCAAGGTGAACCCCACCTGATAGATAGATAGATAGATAGATAGATAGATAGATAGATAGATAGATAGATAGATAGATAGATAGATAGTCATTAAAAATATACACCACAGGTGCACATGTGAATGAAATATTGATATTGTTGCAAATTGCTCAGAAAGCAACATTTAAGGCACAAGTACTTAAAATTAAAAAAGTGATTTAAAACAAGAACTATAAACAGAAGGTACAAAAGTATAAAAAAAACAGAAGGTATAAAAACAGACAGTAAACAGAAAAATATTTTATTTGTCAAAGTATAAAAGTAAACAGTAAACAGAGAAACCAGAGCAACGTGATGAGTGATTAGAATAAGAATAAGAACCCAACTGAATTATTAAACCGAATTGTGTCTCTAAAATTACTGCAGAATCCAACTGGATTGCTGCATTGAATTATTGCACAGAGAAACTATTGCACTGAAGTATTGTGAGATTGCAATTTCAGACAATGCGATCATGTGATCGCCAAAGCTGCAATTTTTTGCAGCCCTTCTGACTGACCCAGGATCTGTTTTTTCAACTATTTTACACATACTATTTTAATTTAAGAATGGCATGCACAACTACAAATCGGTTCTCATTGTTCACTTAAAAGAGCTGTTCAAAGGAGTCGACTCGTTCGTGGACGTCACATCTCCACAGTGGAAGTGCTGGTAAATAAATAATGAAAACAGATTATTTATCATCAATATTAGATGATGAATAATGTGTTGTGTACTTTTTATCATTGATTTCCTTACTGTTGTCTATACTGTAAACATACTGAATATTGTACTGAAGGTTGATTTGAAGAAAATCGGGAATGTAATTGAAATCGCAATATCAGCCAGAAAAATCGCAATTAGATCTTTTACAAAAATCGTTCAGCCCTAGAAGGGAGAGAAGTACCGGTAACCTCTTGTAATGTCAGCTGGAGTAGTTTCAAGTCTCTACAACCCCCAAAAGGGACACAGTGGATGGATGGCCTACACATGTCATCCTATATTAACAAACAAAACACCATGGCAACTGTATACTATGATATTACGGAGGACTTACATATTAATAGGACACAGGTGTAAGATTTAAGTTATGATTTACTTACATTAAAACCATCATGGCTGGTCCAACACCTCAAACTCCATCAGAAGTCTTTACTTCAGACAGATTTTACACTCTTCTAACAAACTAGGCTATGTTTGAGCTGATGCGACCAGAGCAGGTTCAAACTGAAACACTACTGCTTTGTAATATCATTTAATCCTCCATGCATGTACAGCACCATAAGCAACATTTGCCAAAGATACACTGGTGAGCAGCCATTTGCAGTTCTGTGTTGATTCTTATTCAGACCTTTAAATACTTCCTCTTATCAAGCTCTAAAATGCTGCAGTGTAACTTGTCATGGGATATATTTCAGACTGATTTGATAAAACTTACCATTTCAGCTGATTGGAAGGTTGAATACTTAATATGGACCTGATTGAACATCAAGAGAATTTGATGGATGTGTTCTGTGGAGTAAAACAGAGGGACAAACTGGGTGACACTGAATGGATGTTTTGAATGCAGCGCGGCTGTAGTTTCCTCTCAATAGTGCAGAACTGTGTAGTGAAGACGAACAGGGAGTCAATGCACACTCAAAGACCTGGGCGGTGAGGCTTTCCACACCACGGTTTGATTGACACTGTCTGTCACAGGCAATGAACTCCACTCTCTCCCTCTTTTTTTAACTCTTCTGTAGCCCTGACATGCAAAGGAACATTTAAACAAACTTTTACAGTTATTTTATTTGTCTGCCGTTAATTAGGCTTCCCCCTTTCCCTGCAGTTAAAATATACAAACACACATTTCCATTCTTAAACCCCTGACTTCCCTACATTAACATTTCCAGCCTTTATATGTAAAGCCAAGTGGCCATAGGAGCTGAATGTAACCTCCTTATGGTGCAGCCTGGTTTAAGCCATTCATATTCAGCCTCAGTGTGGAGGTGCAGGGCTTTGCATATTCCTCAGTCCTCTGGGACCCTCGGCACAGGCAGGCCTACCTTTGTCCTCATCTCAGCCTGTAGACCTCGGGGACTTCTCTGCTCTGATCAGGCCTCCATTTAAACAAGTGAGACAAAAACAGCATTTAAGCCAACCAGGTTTTCTACCATCAGAGATTTATTTCCAAGCTGTTGCCCTTCTGCTGGTCAGATTGTGAATGCTAATTGTTAAGATCTTTACATTTTCATTAGTAACTAGAAAAGCACTCAGAGAGCGCAGACCTCCGCCAAGCAGCTTCGGTCCACTTTGGCGAAAATGGTCCTATCTGGCAATGTTAAAGTATTCTTTAAAAAATTCCTGGATCCAGACGGTGATCCGGATCACCCCCAAAATTTAATCAGTTCTTCCATATCCCATTTCCGACAATTCCTGAAAATTTCATCCAAATCCGTTCAGACTCTTTCAAGTTATTTGAACACAAACAAACAAACAGACAGATAAACCCCGGCAAAAACATAACCTCCTTGGCGGAGGTAAAAATCCTCCAGTTTACCTGCTTTTTCAAACTCTGCATTAGAGCCACTTCATCACAGCAACAGTCATTGTCACGATTATTTTCACTGATATTAGGATGACAATTAATTATCACTATCTCATTCATTTACAACATCTGCAGGTGTATGAAAATTCCAAATTATTTTTATTGTATGAAAATGACTGAGGTCATTTAACCTTTTTCATTTACTAACAGCTGCCTCTCTGTCATTCCATAGCTCTTATTGTTTTGGTTTGTTTGTTTTTATTATTAACATTTGTATTGCACCTTTAAGCCTTTAATTGAGGGCCTGTTTACAAGTCAATGAAAACAACTGAAAATGGAGAGTTTTCGTTGCAAACTCAGCAAACTTTTGAAACAGGGATCCGGAGCGAAAAGTTTTCAAAATGTTTTCGATGTCATCTCAAGATTACATAATCTGATTGATGTAGAAAGACAGAAAACAACATTTTATCTGATTGTTTGCATCCTGTAGCTGGCTCTAATTTATTATGACTTTTTTTCTTATATACAAATATACAGTTTTCAGGGGAAACAGGGACGCAGAACACATGTGCAGTACTCTTTCAGATAAAGTTTGCCGGAAAGCATTAGTGTGCAGATGCGTGTTCTAACTCCGCTGTTTCACTACAAACTTACATCGGAAACTACTGGTGTGGCATGCACGCTAGAGTGTAAACGTGCATCATTATCACACTGTTTCTATGTGGAGTGTGTCAAGTCTTTACCATCAAGAAGCAGATAAGGATAGATATACTTTATTAATCCCTCATGAGGAAATTCAATTCTTTACACTCTGTTGTTGAAACATGCTACACACACACGCTATAATCCAATGCTCAAATAGGTCCTATGAACATGTGTTAATGGACAGATAACAGAGTGATGGCTTCCTGCTCCTGAAGAAGCACTACCGTGCAGTTTTGGGGTTAAGTGCCTTGCTCAAGGGCGCTTTAGCAGCGCCCAGGAAGTCAGTTGGCACCTCACTAGCTAACAAACCAACTTCCAAACATGGTTCAGTCGGGACTTAAACTGGCCACCCTTCAGTCCCCAACCCAAGTCCTTCTGGACTGAGCTACTGCCACCCCAGGCAGATGTGAGAGAATCCAATGAAACACCCTGCTGACTCTGTCACTTAAAATACAAGGAAAATTAGCATTTTGTTTTTGTTTTGTTTGTTTTTTCCACATTGCCCTGTAGAAAAGGATCCAAAGCCTATAGTGCTGGTCCATAGCCTGGTGGTTGAGACCCTGTTTTAAGTAAAGAGGTGTGAAGTTCTGTATGCAGCCCTTTTTTCCTCTTAACTATCTTGTTTAATGATCATGGGAAGCAAAGTCTTCACTGAAAATGGTAACACAACTGATCACCCATCACTGCCCAAGATGGCAAACAGGATTCTTTAAATTGATCATACAGATCTGGTCACATTCTGTTTCTTTGAATGCAAGTGGACCAACTGATTATCCGTCTTTTTTCCTCCAACTGTTATTTTCTTTTTAATGACACATTCAGACACTTGAAAATCTTCCAACAATAGATCTAATAAAGGCTCCCCTCTAGCCTGCTCCCTCACCTCTGTTTCAATCATCGCATACACTTGTGAGGAACTATGGCTAAATTAGTCTTCTTAGAAACACAGAAGTGCCTTAATTAAAACTTTATCCTCTCTCTAAATCCCCCCCTCTTCACTTGATCCGTCTCTTCTCATCCTCTTTCCTCCTCTGTGGCAGCATCTCATCCAGCAGACAGAAAGGGGACATCGTTGACTTGCACTCCAAGGCCTTCGCTCGTTCGCCGGCCTCAATAGAAACTCACCGTTAGATACAATGACCCTGCAAATTAAAGGAGTGACTGTCCAAATTAAATCAAGCAAGGCAGCCCCATGCAGGCTGCCACAGACCCCCCCTTCCTTCAACCCTTCAGTCTTTCTCATAAGGGAGAGGTGAGCAGAAAGACTGAATGAAGGTTTTCTCCACAGTCCTCCTCGAGATGCTACTTCTTGCTAATTAACTGGTGCTCTTTGTCATCTCCTCTGTGAGTATGAAGGACCTCAGGGAGACTGAATGGAGCTTTCTCAACAGGCAACCCCTGCCAACTGTCTCTTGCTCTCATGCACCCTTCATTGTGCTCTTTGTCATATGTTGCAAAAGCGAATGAATTGATAGTGCTTTTATTAATTAGCGTTATACGTGCCGTTGCTTACTTGTGGATTTTTGGAGGGAAAGCGTTGATGTGATCAACACTTTTGTGCCTGCCAGTCATTAAAAATTCATTTTCATATGAATGAGAAGTGAAAACATTAGGTTCAAAGTATGTGCGTCTGTTGATGTGTTTGAGCGCAGTCTTTTTGCATGTGAATACAGCAATAGATGCAGGAGACAGCCAATCATGGTCTGTCATCTTTCATCTTTGAAATGCTGTTATAGCGCAATATAATGGAGTAAAATTGGAGCATATGTTTCATTATTCTCAAGGGATGCTCTGAGGAAATCTTTCCTTTTACTACTGATCCTGCTACCAGTTGTATACCGGTATGTGCTGTATTTTCTGATCGGTTGCCAACTCCATTTACTCAGTTGTAAAGCATTTATTGTTTAATAGAAAAAAACAGGCAAATTTCCCCTTCAAACATCTGTATCACAAATTCTGAAATTGTTTTCTCAGAATTACATTTAAACATATTGTGACATGATTTGATCTACATAAAACTATTTTTTGGCTTTTTAATGTCAAAGATTAACACAGGAAATGGTAGAAGTCATTTGTTTAACAATAAATTAGCATATAGTGGCAAAATCCATGCAACATTTAACTTTTTTGTATGACAAGTCTCCCAGACAGTAAGAGAAAGATGGAAATTTCACCCATTGCATGATTGAATAGATTTAATTTCTACCAAAATGTAAACATAACTTTGAATCATAACTGGCCAGTGAACACTTCAGAATGAAAACAATCTATAGGAAACTAGGAAAGCTTCTCCACAGAAATGCTAAGACAAGCTTGAACTTTAAAAAACACAAAACTAAACTATGACTGAGCTGGTTTGATCTTGTCTGACATATTCTTTTGACTTGGACATGCATATCTGCTAAAACATTCCCATGCTGTTGGAAATGCCTTCAAGAAAGTGTTCAAGGCCAGACTCATTTACAAAAACAGAATACAATAGTTTGCAAATCCTTTTCGACCTGTATTCATCTGAATACCCTACAACAACAAGATATTCTATGTTCAAACTGATTGACTTTGTTGTTTTTTTGTTTTGTTTTTTGCAAGTATTCACTCATTTTGAATTTGATGCCTGCAACACTTTCCCAAAAAGCTGGGACAGGGTCATGTTTACCATTGTGTTACGTCACTTTTCCTTTTAACAACACTAAATACTACCTAAAGAAACTAACTGTTGAAGCTTTGTAGGTGGACTGCCTTCCCATTCATGCTTGATGTACAACTTCAGTTGCTCAACAGTCCTGGTGCCGTCATATTTTACATTTCATAAAGTTGCTTGGATGGGAGCATATGTTGCTCCAAAACCTGAATGCATTTTAACTAACAGGACTCTAAAAGTTTTTTGGGATGTAGCCATGCCTACTTCTAGTGAAGGTGGATGATGAATAACCTGCAGCAGTAGGAGACAAGGTACCAGGTTTTTTTCAAGTCAGTAGTTAGTAGTGTTGTATTTGGGTCTTATTTGATTCACAATGTTGATGTGCCAAACACAGAGGGTCTGTGTCCACAGCGCCCATTTTCAATTCAAACCCGGTGTAGTCCCGCATTTTAACTTTATGAGCAGCGTTGTGCTCGTCAATGTCATTGCTCCCTCTTTGACCAATCAAAATCAAGGGATGGGGATTGATAAGATATTGTTGATACCAGTGCTATTAACCATTCTGTTTACTGATCCAATTCTTTAACGATCCCCTTATCAAGTCCTGCTGATTTTTGTGTGGGCAAAATTTGCCCCACATAGGTTTTCGGTGGCAGAAATGTCAAACACATGACACTTCTGATATTCAGTGCCGTGCTGCTTGGATGACTGCTGGTGCTGGCAAGTTGCTGGGGTTACCACTTACTGAAAGTTGTGCAGAAGGGGTCTCAAAGCCTCAATTTTGACCACTTTTGATTCTTTACTTCTCTATCATTTCTGCTGACTGCATCTGATGAAGAGTAAGGACTTCATAAGGGAATTGATAAGCAAAAAGAATAATGATATTGATTCCTTGAAGAAGTTGTCATCGATTCTCAACTGGAGTTGGTTTTCGATCCCCATCCCTTGCTGGGACTTTGTTGTCCTGCGATGACACCAACAATGGCAGAGAAAAAAGTGATATGACTTGCCTTCATGTACTGTATGATCAATAACCAGGTCTACAGCTGCTTTAAGTGGCAGAATATGATTCCTTTGCTTTGTATTCATTTTTTGGAGCAATATTTCTATGAGTACATGATAATGTTAATCTCACGTTGCAGTTTAAAACAACCTTATGGATACTACTGAGAGGTGGAAGATACTTTTCATAACCTATCAGCATTAAACACTAGCACAGAAAAAGCTACTAAACTGAGGTTATGGGTGCTGTCAGCACATAAAACAATGGCTGTTGACATGGGCCACAACTCTATCTCAGTTACACTACACCGTGCACACAGTGCTTCTTCGCTAAAACCACAGGTGATCATTTATGGTGATCAGTGACCAGAGATGGTAATTTTGCCAGAACATAAACTTATAGATGGCCAATTACAGGATCATCTTCACAACATCATGATCATCTGTTAGCCTTCTTTCTAAAGATCATACACATTTACTTTAAGGAGATGCAGCATAAACTTTGGGTCTGCCTGCAACAATAAATGGTCGCTATAATTTCCCATCCATCTCCAGTGATCTGACAGATTTTTCGGAGATCAGGCCAGGCTGCGCTGCTTGGACACAGGTCGTAAAGCTAACAGGGCTGGACTCCGAGACTGTGACATTGAGATTTGATTCTCCCTTGATCAATTCGTCTCTGCTTGTCCCACTGTATCTGCCTCAGAGAGAAGACTGCTAAGATCCATCAAACTGCAGACACAAAGGCGAGATGATGGGAATAGTCGAAGGACAACTGTAGCCATGGATAATAGCTGGAAACACAGCATGCCATGAAAACTAAAAACTGAAACAACTGTGGCCATAAGCCCAGTCTACATTTGTTTCAGGGCAAACAAAAGGCTCAGTCTCAAATTTTTTACATCTTCAGCATTATAGACACAAGGTGTAGAGAGGGAAGTCAAACTCTTCCCATCTTTAGCTCGACTCATATTTTAATAAATTTAATGATAATGCCAGTTCTCCAAGCTTACCTCAAGTGGTTTGTGTCAAGTGAAAGTTTCAAATTCCTGCTTCGGGGCTTGTTGTCTTTGGAGTGGACTCTCTCTCAGGCCTTTGTGCTCTCCTTGACCTTAAGTGTCTTATCATTTGGCCTTGCAGAGCAGAGGTCAGGCTGCAATAGGTGACCCTTCCCCCCGTCCGCTCCATTCGGCTTTTGTACACGTACAAGAGGGCTCAAGGCAGACCCTCAAGCTAAAGATGATATACAAAGTACTCTGAGGTAGTACCCAAATTCAGCTTTGAACGATCAGGAATAGAGATTGTATGCAAAAGCTGTAGAAGAATTCAAAGGCTCACAACAAGGTTTAAATCCTTAAACAGACCCAGGCTTTTGTACAAGAACAAGAGGTCTCTTTGAAGACTCCTCAACTAAAGATAGTGTACAAAGTACTCTGAGATAAACCCAGATGCAGCTCTTCACAACTGAATGCAGGGAAAGCTACAGACAACACACCAATAAAGATTTGAACCACCAGGACCTGGAGATATTTGGATATACTTTGGGTGATTTTAAGGTTTCACAACAAGATTCACACAGCTAGATAGACCAAGTTTTGTCTCTGGAACGCCTCTCCAGCTACAATGGTGTACAAATTGGACTTAGTATAGCCTCAATGCATAATTTCACCTTTTTAGAAGTTAGAATTTGTGAGGTCAATCCAAGGTATCATAACAAGATTTGCAGACATACACATGCAGTGAAGTGACATGCCATGCATCATGATTTCTTAGCTACAGGCTATTTTTATATATGTAATGTTCTGAGTCATCAATTAAATTTTACGGTTATTCATTACCAGACCCCAGCTATTGCTGCATATATTGACTGTACAAAGTGTGATGACAATAACTCCATTGTCAGTGGCCAAAGTGGCACCCTGAAAACATTGTTGTATTGTGCCCAAAAGCTCAATTTAGAGGCAAATTTCAACTCCTTATACTGAAAAGAGAGTGAGGTATGAGTGAGTCATTTCCGACATATTCCTGAACCAAAGGTATGTATGATAGTTCTGGAAGCTATGAAATAAAAAAAAATTCAAATTTGATATATTCCCCTAATGCAGAGTGAAACTTCTGGGAATTACGGACTTCTGAAAAGCTTACGAAGCTCATAAAATGCCTTTTTCAGTGTTACATGCCCTTCATTGTGTTTAACATGTCTCCTCCGTGATAGAGTACAGCTGTATCAGGACTTCTCCTCTTTCTTTACAGCACCAGTAGCTGCTTATACATCTGCACTCCTCAAACAGACCTAACAGTGTGATGTCCTATCGTTGTTTCTTCAGCAGTTTAAGCCCATTGGCCTCGAGCGGCAGGCCTGGTGCAGAGCAGATGGATGCAGAGTTTTTTAAAACATGGCGCCAAGCAGCACTAACTGACCAATCACCATGGGGAAGGGTGACAGGAGCTTTAACAGCGCACCTCAGACTAAGGGAGAATACAGGCAGATCAGGGGAACTCTGATAAAATCTTAAAAAACTAGGTTTTTCGAAAATTAATGATTGTGAATGTACTTGATCAGTCATCAAATTTGAATGTCATCCTGATTTTAGGCAAAAAAAATGGGCTCTTTAAGACAATTTTACGATTTGCAGACCTGAACAGTTTTAGGCCTACCTTTATCTTTATGATTTTGAGGCTAAAAATATCAGAATCTCTGAGATGAGACCTGGACGCAGATTTGAACCACTAAAAAGAAAAAAATCAACCAATTTTAGTTATAAAGTGCCAATTCTTTGCAAATGCCATCTCAAGACTCTTAAAGAAAAAGCAGTTTTGCATACTCTTCATTTATTCAAAACAAAGACATTTTGAGGAGTTACATGTGATTTTAAGGTTTTACAGGAACTTCTCAGGCTTTATGCAAGACTAAGATGTCTGTGTAAAGACTTTTTTTGCTTTTAATGTTAGAAGGGGCTTGGGGGGGCAGAGGAACATGCCACCTTTTACTAAACTCTCAGTTCATAGAGAAATGAACTGAGAGTTTTGCTTTGCATCTTAAAAAATGGCCATTAAAACACTCTTTTTCTTGGTTTATGATGTCATAGCTATACAATATCTGCAGGATGGTTGTCTGTATGTGTTTGTGTCCATATGCATGGGAAGTGTGAATGTATTTTAGTCCAGTATTTATTTATTATTTATTTTCTTCTCATGATTTTTATAACTATTTTTACACACCAAGGTTTGCATTTAATTTTGTTGAACTTGTGCAATGACAGTAAAGATTCTATTCTATTCTATTCTATTCTATTCTAAGTTTCTAAATTGCATAAGAGATTTGATTTCTTTTATGCATTGTTTCTGGTGGACTGGCTTGACCCCACATCCTGGTCAGGAGTCCATCATGAAAGGCCAAACTGCAATCCTGATGTGTCTTTGTGTGCAGAGCTAATACCTGCAGGGAAAGAAAGACATAAAAGTAGTCCTCCGTATCACTCTCTCTGATCTGGATAAACTGTGTCATTTCCCCGCTCCTTAAGCTGAAACGCCTCTGAGTGCAACATGGCGGCTAAACCTGGAGAGAGAGGAGGCGTGGAGAAGAAGAAGAAAAGGGGAAATGGACTGCATGAGGTGGTGAAAGGGATAGACCAGTGACGGTTTGGAGAGCTGACAAGCAGAAGGGGAGAGTTAAAGACCTGGCATAGCAGAGGTCACTTCACCTAGAGCTTTTTGGATCCCCCATAATGCAATGATGGGATCAGTTGCAGGCCACACTGAGACCCAGAACCAGCACAGGCCAGTGGCTCCAAAAGGCTGCATGTGACTTCAAGATGCACAACTTTGACTGCTCCAGGAATCAGACCTGGGGGGTCTGCTGTGTGGAAAGTCAGTCAGACCACATTACTGCAGTCTGTTTGACCAAAGACCCTGACCGTCCTCTTGGTCATCATGCCTCATGGAGTTTCAACGGGGTAAATGGACCAGTGCAGGGTCCACATCCGGGTTGAGGAGAACCATGGCGTCCTTGTCAGATTCTGGTGCCGTCAATGTCACCTCAGACTGAGGCCCACAGATGTTTCATACTATTCAAGTACTTTCTTAGAAGATGTTTGATTTGTTGCTGGTTCAACAAACTCTGAATGACTAGAGCTTTAAACAACCCAGATAAAATATGTACAAAACTATCACAATCTAAAGACTTTAAACTAGGGCTTTAATAATTATAATGATGATAGTAACAGTTTAGTGCCTCTCTATTCACTACAGTCAACTTACAAGATAAAGTTAATAGAAAAATAAGTAACTGTATCAAAAAGTTCATAAAGAAAACCAAACCAAACAGACTTGAAAAATTAATCTTTTGAAAGCCCTGCAACTTTGACATTTAAAAAAGTCCTTCTCCTAAGGCACTGGCCTTGACTCGGCTCCCTTTCTTCAGTGAGAGCATGTCCCCAGGCAAATAAATACAAGTTTGTCTTGAGGAAATCAAAACAGCCCCAGCAACAATTCAGGTTGCTTTACAGTTTAGACAGAGCATTTGACTGGTATATCGGGCCAGTATTGATAAAAAAATGACTAGCTTGATAACAGTATGCATCCTGCACACAAAGGCTGTTGTTCTCAATGCAGGCAGCCATTATTCAAATTTAACCTGATGTCTTTTTTCTGAACATCATTCCTCACGCTCTCATAGCCCTGTTTTCTTTGCTATCCCCTGTCCTTTTCGTCCAAATTGAGGGCATACAAGCCCCAAAACTAATCTCTTAGAATGTTTTAACCCTTGCTTCCTAACATACAGTTAAATAACAACAATATGGTACTATCAAGCGTCTGAGAGGCTGGAATTATATGTTTTTCCAAAGTGATAGTTTTAGTTTATTTGGCAAGGGCCATGCACATCACAACTGTTGAGTCAGAGTTAGCTATAAAGCTAACCCCTTGGTAGGAAGTCTAAAGCATATAATACAAACAAATACAAAACCAAAGGTAATTATAAGTTTGTCCACCCCCACTCTTCTTTTCTTTTTGGACAAATTCTGATTGGATGAAGCCACATTATTTTAAGTACTACCATTAAATGAATAATGATCATTGATCAAATTATTAACATTTAACAACTTCACTCAAGCAACCATACTCTGACTACTGTTTCTTTCTAAAGACCCTTAACCTTTGACGCTGCAGCTGTCTTCTCTCACTTGTTGTGTTTGGGGGCTTTGTTGTCCAGTATTGTCTTGAGTTAAACAGTTTTATTAGCTGAATGAAGTTTAGCTAATTGACTTGGACAGAGCAGAACATTGACCGTTAACCATGAATAAAACCACTGTTGTTTGCACACTTAGTAGTTTATCTAGAAGTGTTAGGAGATATTCACTCATATGAACCTTAAAAACTAAACCGAGAAATCATCAGTTTTATATCCATGTTAAAATTTTGTTTTGAAGGTTTACCCAGTCAGCTGAAACATACCAGAAGAGTTCCTGAGATTATTAAAGGGATAGTTCGGGTTTTTTGAACTGGGTTTGCTCAAGACCCGTGATGCATGTAAATGTAACTGCCAAAAAATCAACCAGCTCCACCCCTGTGGGCAGAAAGCCGGGTATGAATGTTAGGCGATACATAGCTGTAAATGGTGCTGCCGAATGCCTTGTAATCACCTCACTTTTAGGGTAAGCCTAACCTGACAAACTAGATGGACTGTTCAATATACTTCACCAGTTAATCTGGGCAACAACCCATATTAAGTGTTGCGAATGGGTAGAACCTTTCAATAGGCAGGTGACTGGACAATCGTTCCATCAATCACATTCATTACGGACCAATCAGATAATGTAGTAGGCGGGCCCTACTGCCACAGTGTAAAATATAAAACCTGAACCAATTTCTAGAACAGACTCTCCCCAATAATATTCCTTCTATCTAGAAGTGCATTGGTGTTTTGCTTTTTTTATTTAATAAAGAAATCTGGTCCATATCTAATAACACTGCTACAGAAGCTGTTAGCATCTTTGCCAATCCCTGTACAAGGCGTCACTCCCAGCTTTCTTCTACCTCGTAGCTCCCCCTCTTCCCTCTTTTAAGGCCGCTGATTGGGCCGTGATGCTTTTGGCCACGCAAAGTCACTGTAGATTGGAGCTTGGAAAGATGGATCTGCCTGATTATGGATGTTGAATCCGACGGATCCAGCTGCACTACAAAGCTACACAAAAAATAATGTTGGTTCAATTAGATGCCACTGTAAGAACTTGTAAGCTTATTCAAGTATTTTGTGATGCAACCTGTTGGCAACATGCCCTTCAGCCAGCAAAAAATTAAGCCAGTTGCTTTGTTGGAAAATATATTTACCAGTGCCATGGGCCTCGAACCACATGAAGTGAAAAAATCTTTTAGAACACTTGCAAACCCTTAAAAGCATGTCCTTGTATGGTTTTTAAAGTTCATTTGATTTTCGTGCAGGTCAGATTCAACAAGCATCTTTGGTAAAAGAACAACAGTTGAAAATGGAAAAACACTCAGATTATTAACTGACCCTGAAACCCTTCAAATGAAAGCCCCCGAATCTGAAGGTCAGTCGTGTTTTCTTTTGCCAACGACAACAACACTGAACTCTTGCTCTTGGCTGTTCTTATTCCTTTTAAAGTGAGAGAAAAAAAAGCGAAAAAGCTAAATGTTCTGTCGTTTTGTTGTTGATCTTCGATTAATCATGAGAGGCCAAGTGCAAGAACCGTGTCCAGCCTTGTTTATGCAGGGCTGAGGTAGGGCCTTTCAAACACACACATACACACACACACACAAACAGAAGTACATGCAAACACACACACACAAGTGCAGCAGGAGCGGCAGCAGCAGCCCTGAAAAGATCACTGGTTTCCTCCTGTTATGCAAATGCATCAAAACGCTTGAGTGAGAATTATATATGAATCCAATGAGGCTTTTTCTCTCTTTTAGAAATGCTTAGCCACAAGTACTGAGAGCCCTCAATGGCAAGCGTCCGCTTCACTCCCTGGCCATGCGTATTATTCAGCTTGACGAGACGCAAACTGACATAAGCACCCGGGCTCACTTTCACCCACTGGCAATCCGATTATATGGCCAACACGGCATCAATGCTGCAGGGCCAACAGGCAGTGAAGTCCGTCAAGCATCCCCTCCTCCACCCAAGCCCCCTTCTTTCCCCATTCATACCTTCTTCTTCTTTAACTGCCCTGCACAGCTACCCCTCCCACACATGCAAACACACACACTTCTCAAGCTACAAGTGCTAGTAAACAACAAATCCTCCTGCAAAAGTCTTCCAATAACAAGTTTAAGCAAAGAGAAACCTCCATGTGTAGATAAAAGTTTTGGAAAATTAAGTTAAATTAGCTTTTTTATGTAGTAAGTTTTCATTATGCATGATTAAAACAGACAGCAGTACGTGATGTTATTGCAAGCACATGAAATAACTTTGCAAATGAGCATTTTATGGATCATTCCTAGATGTTAGTGACTTTTCTGACCTCAGGAAAAAAAGTTCTTATTTTCCTTAAGGCATAATGCATTTTACAGAGGACCTGTTACAGATCAAAATCTCTGGCAAAACACTTTGCTCAACAATAGTGTTTTTTTTTTTTTCAACTTCTCATATTACCTTAAATTGCAGATACACTCTGCTTTAGGATGTCCTCAATGTAATTTTCCAGTTTCAATTAAATACTTTTGCAAAATAATAAAAAATAACATTTTGAGAGGGCCTCTTTTACTGTACAGATTGATAGAGAGTCCATAATTTTAGATAAATGTAAATCTTGGATACATTTTGTTATCACAATATTGTCTACAGTGGATAATATCTTGAAATGTTGGTTATCGGTATTGGCAGATATTAACTTTTCTGTTGATATTACAGATTATTATTTGCCTGCAAATATCAGTCACGTATATCGAAAATATTGTCTGTAATATTTAACTTTTCTCTGCTATATGTAGCTGATGTCTCAGCCATACTCAGCCATATTTGCTGTATATTTGATTTATTTACTGTATTTGCAGAATGTGAAAATGTACCATAATGTTCCACCTTGTAAGGAGATTATTATCTTAAAATGAACATTTCATCTTGATTTTCAACACTTAACTACCATAAAACACAATACATTATAATTTATGGTTATTCTGACATGCCAGATGGACTATTTCACATATCCATGGGATTTATTTCAAGTATATTTCATATTCTGTCGAGGCAACAGCCATAAAAGTGCTTTCAGAAATATACTCAGAAGGTGATTGAATTATTCCTCTGTCAATCACATTCTTCGCAGGCTAATCAGAATAAAGAGTTGGCGAGCTGCTGCCAAGGAGTAGAGTTTATCACACAAGCCAAAAAAAACTCTTTAGTGTTGGTTGTTTCTTTTCTTTTAATGAAGAAATTTTGTCCAAATCTGATAAAACTGGCAACATCGATGATTAGTTCTTCACAAGGTTCACTTGTTTACTGGCTTGCAGTCACTTCAGCTTCAATTGGCAGACATGGAGTGTAATTATCCAGCTTCACAAAGTTAATTAATGACAGAAACATACCCAAACGCAGTGTAAATATTGGTTCATCTCAAATAAGTTTGTAAATACAGGTACAATCATCCAAACCCCTCATATAGCAGGATTTTTTTTTCTAAAACTAAATTTGAGTCCAAAAAAAACAGTTTTCACCCTGCTGATTTTTCGGTTTTGACCTATTATCAAGCAAACCCCAAAAATTCACATACAGGATGTGACATCACTTTGTCTAAAATTCTGAGCAAAGGGAGAAGGGAGCCAACTTTCCCAGTTTTAAGTAAGTTTTCACAGTTTTTCTGTTTGCATTCATATAAAGATTGTAAAGATTGCTAACACAAGTCCATTTTCTGACAGTTGTGTCTTTTAAAGCTTTAAAAGTCTGGCATGTTTAGCCTGGCCTAGGGTTTGCCTGACATTAATGTTTGACTTTTACAGAGTCACATGTATGCTTCAAACCTTATGACAGTCATTTTCAGTTGCAGAGATTTTCATGATGAACAAAATGTGCAGGTTTCATAAACTGTTCTTGCCAAAAGTCTCATTTTCAGCAGTTATTCAAAAAGCCTAAAAAAGACCCATTTGCTTGTTAGTAAATGGACCAGTGAGATGCTAACTTCCAATTTTGCCGACAAAATTACTTCATCCTTGCACTAATCTGTTATTATTTAGGTGCCTACTAAGCTCTACCATATCAAGTTCTAAGTGTAAAGCATGTCATTTGCATAACTTAAGCTTATAAACTCAAAAATGTATTTGTTTTCCACAGACGTTAGCCTTTTGAAAGGTCACCAATAGCCAGGAATGACCCTCATAGCATTTCTTATCCGTCTCAGACTTCATCTCTCCGGCTTTGCAGCTCCTCAGAGCACAAAGAAAGTATCAGACAGCTGCATGTGGTGGCCTCCTGAACCCTGTCTAGTGGCTGCTCATTCCATAATAGTCAGATATTAGCTGCTATATCTATATCAAACAAGTGCTTCAGGTCAGCCTGACCGGGCAGAGTCAGCACTAATGTCACCACGGGACCCCTAAGCTAAACCGGTGTTGACAACCACACAGCCCGGCCTTCTTTTCCGTGCTGTGCGGTGACGCTTGGGTCCTCAGACGGGGCACCCGTGGAGGCAGTGGGTGTTTACACGACGCTAACCCAAAAAGAGTGCCAGGTGCTTGGGGCTGGGGGAGGGTTGAGGGTGGGTTTTGGAGTTGGAGGCTCTTCTTGCAAATCGCCCCGCATCCGTGAAACTAATGTAGAGATGAGATTAAACTTGCAGAGAGATACATTTGCAATTGATTAACCCTGAGCCGGTGTGACTAATTGTATATACTTTTGAGGGAGTGTGTGCAAGTCTTTGTGTGCGTGTGTGTGTGGATTTAATGCAATAATGCTGCCCGATAGTTGTTAAAACTAGAGAGTGAGGGGGGATTAAAGTGCTCAAGCAAAAGCACAGATACTCTGACCAAAGTGTACTCAAGCACAAGTAAAAGTAACACTCCAGGAATCTACTTGTGTAAAAGTAATTTTATTTATTCAATTTTGTTGATTAGTTGTTTTCCTCAACAACTTTTCTTCCCCTGATGAAAACTAGACAACTAAACTAAAAAACAAGAGCACATGGACAAAAACTAAAACTAAATCAACTGACATTTTCATCAACAAATAAAAATTAGACGAAAATGTTTGACAGCGACCTAATCCAATCAGACCCAATTTCATCATGTAGAAAGTAGGGACAAGGTAGGAGTATATCCAATCACAGCTACTTTGGTTGTGTGGAAAGGTTGGATGAGTTAAGAGGAACATCCAATCACAGCTGCCTTAGCTTCATGGTGGTGGGATAAGCTGGGAGTGATCCAATCAGAGCTACTCTCTTTATGAATTGATATATTCATGTAGAGCAGATTCACTGTTTGTTGTCAGTTCTGGTATTGTAACTGAGATGCTCTGCCAGGTAGCCTAAATAAAGGTGACTGCATTTTATGCAAAAGTTAAATTTGTTTCTGTTCATTTATACATTCAAACTTTACTGACATTCAATAAAGGGTTATTAGATGTTTCATTTTATCCAAGTGTAAAACATGACTTCAGAAATTCAAGGAAACAAAAAATGCCTTACCCCTTACACTTCATATTGTAGTCATCAACTAAAATGTTGTGAAATTTCATTCACTAGAACTGGACTAAAATAAAACCATTTAGATGACTAAATTATGGCTAAAACTTAAAGATATTTTAGGCAAAAGACTATAACTAAAACTAAATTAAAAGTGCTGTCAAAATTAACACTGCTGGAAGGTCTTTGTCCTGTTAGATAACAGTGTGGTACAATGGTTCTCAACAAGTGAGTCAGGGCCAAAAAGTGTGCCATGCAGTTGATTTTGGTGAATGGCAAATATGTGCCAGCTGGCAAAAGTCTGTCACACAAAGAAGCCATTAAGTGACCAGCTGATCATACATTTTATTACCTCTGCCAAGGAGGGTATGTTTTTGTCAGCATTAGTTTGTTAGTTTGGGAGCAGGATACCTGGAAAAGTTAATCACAGATTTGGAGGGCATTTGTAGGGAACGTTGGCCATGCCCACTCAGGGCATAGACTGTAGAATGAATGTAGAGTTGTTGAAAACATGGTGCAGAGTAGCCCTAAGCTGACCAGTTACAACAGAGTATACCAGTCAACCAATCAGAGCAGACTGGGCTCACATTCATAGGGACTGATGTATCTGTGGAATATCCTGAACACTGTCTAACCAATAACTGGTTGACTCATCACGTTCCAGCTGTTTGGTATTATGCAGATGAGTGTATCAAAAATAGTCAGTATCTAAAGTATATCTTGGATAAAGATCTTTTCACCTCTACAATAATTTATTTATAGAGGGCTACCAATACTAGAGTTTAAAAAATCTTCACAAAAGGAGCTAAACTGCTCCTCAAAAACTGTCTGGAATTATTATTTTGTTTGATTATTTCTCCTCTCTAATACCAATCGGTGTTGTATTTTATATTGTTGGAAAGCCTGATTATTCTCCTTTTCAATTAGGTGCAACTTGTAAGGACTGTGCATTTTTGGAATGAGCAACGCAGCTAAACGTGTGGGTAGCGTGCCCCCCCAAAAAAAGTGCCAAAATCCCCTGCAACTGGAAGCTTTGGTTCCAGTATGCAGAGTGGCAGTATTATTTGGTGTCAGCCCCGGTACCATTTCCAAACTCAGGACCAAATTCTGTGACACTGGTGACGTCAAAGACAGAACGTGAAGTGGGCAACACCCCAAGAAGACCGGTTCCTCTCCTTTGCTTCACTGAGGAATTGTAGGCTTTCTTCCAGTGGTAGAGAGGATTTTAGTGCTACCCTCACGTTAGGCTGTGTTGCTCATTCGATGAATGCACAATCATTATCAGTTGTACCTTGTTGTAAAGGTCACTAATCAGGCTTTTCAATGATGTAAAACTCAAAAACAATTGGTATTATTAAAGGGGAGAAATAATCAACTAAAATAACATTTCCCAGCTTTTCTTTTGAGGATTTGCCTTCATTAATAATAAATCAATAAAAGCTGAAGATAAATCTATTCTAAACACTTAATGTTGAAATAAAACATCAGTTCCCAAACATGATTAAACCTTGTGATCTCACTGTATGTTTCTGAGTCTTGAAATATACAGTTCAGTATCAAATATCCTGATAACAAACTTGCGATTGGTATCAATAGCAGGTTTAATGTTTCTCTCACTGTCCTACACTGTTGGTAGACTGCTCAAACAAATTTCGCTGTATGTACGGCATACAATAAAGGCTATTCTATTCTTCTATTCTTCTATTCTATTCTATCAAAGATAACATTTTGTCACTATGATAACACTAGCTAATGAAAAGCCATAGATTAAGACTGATATTTTCATTCTTTTTTAAACTGTGCTTAAGTGCTCAGTAAAATGTTGCAAAGGAAAGAACTTTAAAAGACTCCTAAAAATACTGATTTTAACGGCTCAAAAAGTACACACCAAAGCTTTTCAATCTCAGTACCATGAGTAAATGTCATTGTTTACTTCCCATCCTGCCAGAGAAATTGGTCAAACACTTACAAACATTATTATAATTACTTTTCTACACCAGATGCTTTTATCTTAAAGCAGACCACAAATATTTAAATCTGACCACATTTCAGGTAAAGTTTAATGAGCCAGAGGAGGATGTTCCACCTGCCTGCCGTCCCGTCTAAAACAAGGATTTAGAGGACTACTGTGCTTCCTCTGCACCCCTCTGTTTTGTCTGGTATTAATGAGCAATTAACTTTGCATACAAGGTCATGGACAATGGTGTTGGTTGTCAGATTATGTTAATGCCGTTGGCTGTGGCTGCACTGAAAGAGGACAGGGAATCCCTGTGAATAGAGAGGGTTGTGGCCTTTCTCCAGGATGAGAAAATGATATGCAAACTGTACCAACATGCGCACTAAGAGGATTAGGACACCACTCGACATCCATACTGACAAATGCTAATAAATGAACAGTGAGAAGGGAGGCAAGTGTCCCAGTCTGGACAAGAAAGAGCAACTTTCCTGCGCCTGAGAGTGGAACTTTTGTGTCACAGTTTGGGCTGAGTGTTTCAAAGTAGAAAGCATGATGATGTGATTTGATGAGTTGTAAACTGAGGGGGGGTGACAATGACTAAAGCTCAAGTGAAAGAATTCAGTGTGGGGTGAAGCAGATGATGAAAAGAGCCCGGGGTGAAACTAAGAAGTTGAACTCCCGCGGCCGAGTGAGGGGGAACAGGTGCAGCCAGAGTTCATACAGAGCGCTTTGTGCGCCGATATGGCTCCAGTCCATTTGGGGAAGAGGGAGGGGCCCATGTTTAATACAAAGTTAATATCGATTTAATGCTTGTCACCACTCTTCTGAATCTTGTGGCATTGCTAATTCCCTCTGTAGAGTGGGGGCTTCTGGACCGCCTGAGCCAGATGCTGCAAGGATCTTCAGAGCCACCGGCAAGCTGAGGTGAAGCCGCGGCCAAAACACCCCGAGTGGGAGCCACTGAGAGGGGATGGCCGGTCACTGACGGTGTCCTCTGACATAGATGTCTGGTTAACATCACATGGCAGGAGACAGAATTCATTTCAGCTGCATCTAAAACACCCAGCACATGAACTTTGACATTTAAAAGCCTCATGTGAACTAGTCTGTAATGGTTAAACAAATCATTTGCAGTGATGGGAAGAGGGATTCACAAATTTTACTCTACAAGCAGTGCCACACTGGACCATCACAAATACTGTGTCTGGTTGTTTTGTGTGTCTATTTGCATGGGTTAGACTTATGTTTTAATAGCTTAAAAGTATAATTATGATTTAGAGGCATTTACTGTAATTCAGCTGCTGTTTTTTTTAGATGAAGGACAGCTATTGCAGCTGCTTTTGTTAACTTAACCTCAACTTTGTTATCTTCCGGAATTAGGTTTGCAGCAGGCATGAGAGAAACATGAAACATATTGACATTAGGAAACTCCTAAGCACAAGTGAAAATCACATGACTTAAACCACGAAGAGCAAGGATCAAACAATAATCAACTAGAAGGCTCTCTGAGAGCACAAACCTCCGCCAAAGTAACTCACATATTGCTGTCACATCTATAAACAATAGATCAATGATAAAGTTACCACCATAATAGGTGGGAGAAAAGCTAAATTGTAGTTGTCATATTACTCTTATTTTCATCTTATGGTAAAAAAAAATGTTATGTTAAACTCAGCTTTGTCAGAACTTTGGAAATTGTTCTTTTTTCATTTAGATATTATTTCCAATATGGGGGTGTACTTATGTAAATATAAAGAAGTCGGCAGTCCAGCAACAACGTACAAATCAAAGTTTCAAGCTTTGTTCTCTCTCTACTCTGTAAACTGCAGATTTTAACAGTTTTATTGGAATTTTTACTGTAACTATATTTTTATACAAAAAAATCAAGCAAATACAATCCTGATAAGAGTAAATCAAAAAGTAACTCATCAGCTGCCGTATCATTGTTGTAATAATAGATGATAGTAAAAGTCCAAAGGCACACCTAGACCAGTCTCAAAGCACACAGTGTGCTCTGCCAGGCTGCCCCACCATTTGAGAACCACTGATCTAGTTTATACAATTTGGAGCTCAGACATAAATATGTTCCTGTCAGAAAACTTCCCTTTGTGCTGATTTAAAACATTAACTGCAACAGCAGAACATAATTTGAGTTTTTGTTAACTCTCTTGTCAGAGCTGGCCTCAGCCCAGGTGGATGCCGGGGTGGTGGAGGGTTGAAAGCAAGAGCTCAGTGCTGATGCAGGGCAGAGCTGGCAGAGCTGGAGTCGAGGAAAAGAGCGGTAATCTTGCAGCGTAAATGCCCTGCTAATTGGTTGGATTTTGTCATGTGACTAAATACTGATTCATGTCATGTGGGAAATCATTGTTTCGTTTATTGTCCCTCCAGGGGTTAGATCGTGCTGTCTGCCTAGCTAACAGGCTTAGCCCAATATGTACTTTACAGCACATCAAGTTTTAAAGATAAAGCATGTTTTCATGCTTTTTATAGGGTAAGACATATGCATGTGGTTTATGTTTCCATTGGTTAGAAATAAATGTGTAACCAAATGACGCAACAAACAATATCTTTGTTTACTGAAAAATGTATTTAATGCCAGCGATTTGAAGTTTTCATTCATGCACACTGTCAACGATCAAAAAAAGCGAAAACAACATTTGGAAAACAGTTTCTCTCTCTCCCCTTCTCTCTCTCTCTGATAAAAACATGACTGAAGATAACTTTCTTACCTTTACTACTTTTCTCTTTTATACCACTGATTGTCAAAATAATCAATTAAATACACTTAAACATGATATTTAAGAGTGTATAATTATCTGATCATTTCCTCATATTAAAATTTGACCAAAAGTTTTTACAATTATTCAGGGTTTCAGGAGTTTGTGTGCAATTTTGGATTTTTAAAAACAAAACAACCAACACTGGATGTCTTGGACTTCTATACTTTTGTTGCTTTTATATAAAAAAGTTCCAATATTTCCTCTTATAAAACTTGGACGATATCAATATTTTAAATTCTGATTTTTGATATTTCTTCAGGGGAAAATTCTGTTTGTTGCTGTGTCAGCTTCAGATAAACATACATAGTGAGCCATGATTTTTGCTCCATATTGGCAGCTCCAGCTTCCATACACTCCAGCATGAAAAGGCTAAATCTTCCAAATGGGTGTGTTGAGCTAATTGTCTCATTTCCAAACCCATGCAGGCGGAGGTGGATGCAGCGCCTGAAAAGCTGCAGGGCCTGAGATGGATGGACTGGTGACCGCTGTCATACACCAGGCTGCAACCAGTCAGCACAATCTGTTCATCCCGGCCTCAGTGAAAGGATGGGGAGTTTCCCTTTTCCTCGGTGCGTCCACGTCACCGATAAATAATGAGGGAATAATAAACAGTTAACCACCTGTCGGACCCTGCGCACAATGGGCCGGCCCATACAGAGCCTCTCATGCATGGGTAACATATTTACTCAGGCCCTTTCACTTAACGAAGCAGAAAGAGCGCAGAGACAATGGTTAAGTTCATCTGGTTGGTTAAAATGGCACGGCCCTGTCAGAATAAGGATAACGATCTGATGGTGTTCCCCAAAACATCCTCCGGTGCTGCTCCAAAGTTATTCAGCTCCGATCAACTCATTGTTTCGCGGGACAGGAACAATATGCTGAAAACAACTGAGTTTTAGCGCAAAATATACGATAAACAGGACCATGATTTACGAAGAAGGAACGGCTAAAATGTAAAAAAAAAATGTGTGCCATTGCCTTGTCTTGTCATAATGGGGTAACGATCTGATGGTGTTCCCCAAAACATCCAACCATACAGCTCAAGAGTTTTTCAAGCAAGGACAGGAACAATGTGGCTTAAACAAGTGAGTTTGGCTGCATTTTTAGTGCAAAACGTCAGAGAATTATCCTGATGTATTCAGAAAGCAAGTCTTTCAAATAAACTGGGAGACCTTGTTATATTGCTCGAGTAAAAATCACTGTCTTTGATTTTTGAGATGACTTTTTTCCACAATTTTGCCGAAACTAACAACAAATTAACTCGTTCATGTAATTTTTGCAGGGTTCCTTAAGGCCCTTGGAACATCTTTAGGCGCCATTTCATGCAATTAGAAGTTTTTGAAAGTCTAATTTCTACCTGTGATGGGTCTTAAATTTGGATGACACATTCACAAAGACTAATTTTAATCCAAATTTTGGCCTATCAAGAAAAGTGTTGCAGCACCGTGATGCCCAGTTCTCTGTTTTACGCATGTGCCACCTGCACCTCTGCGTCACTTTCTCTCTCTTGGGAGAGAAATGCCACTTGTTAACCTCCTATCATTTAATTATTTAGCTCCATTGCTTTTTAAATTTAATAAAAAAATAACAATATCACTCTAACATCTAGGCAATTAAAAAGTAATTGAGTTCACTGATAATGCTTGTTGTGGTGTCTTGATATACATCACACCTGAGCAAACTGTATTTTTTCTGCAGTGCAAGCATTGTTTGGGTTTTGTTTGGCTAGGCAAAAAAAAAGTCTTAAAAATCATGAAGTCGGTGTTTAAAAGTGTTTGAAAACCGTCTGTTTTAGCGTTGATCGAGTTATTAAATCATAAATGATATGCGTAATCTTCTGTGTGGATTAAAGTGATAAACATCAGAGGGAAAGTGTCCTCTTGGGATTTTGTGAACTATAAGTCAACGCTGATGTAACATGAATATAATAGGGATATTAGGTGCTTTAATATATGGGTCATCAGTTTTGTGCGCATTTATTTGATAAAAGTTGCAAAAGAAGCCTATTTTAATTTAAGGAAGTTGCTGAAAATAGAGCCCTGGACTCCAAAATTACGCACCACCTGCACAATTGAGGGTCTAAATTCATGTAGTTTGAGAAAAAAGGCTAAAGGCTACACATTCTCCCATCAAGCCATGTAAACTTTATCATGCGTCCTTGAATCCCTGCGGACAGTTATTTGTAAGTGATGGGACTTTAGTGGGCTCTTTCAGGGGGGAGAGCAGGAGAGGGGTGGGTGCTGGTGCTAATATTTCAGAGATGTGCTTTTAATGGCCTTAATTCAGCCGCGGCCAGCTGTTTTTTACTCGGCCTGCTGAAGGAGCGGGGACGTGGCAAGCTTGCAAAGCTCGTAGAAATTAGTCTCGGTCAGCCTGAGCAGCCTATGCTTCCTGCTAACCATCTGCTTAGCGCGCACAAAAGAGGGATTTCGGGCAGCCAAGTAAAGGAATATGGGGCTCATAAAAAAAAGCTTTGAAGGTCTTGTTACTTGTTATTTGGAGGTGCGTGGCTGTGGTGGCGGAGCGCGCTGTGTTAACGCCTGTGTTTGTGCGTCTGTCTGTGCGAACATAAAGCGCAGCGCACCTCTGATAAGCGTCCACTCACTGCAAAGGATCATTTCACGGAGGCGTTCCCTTTTAATTATCTGATTGTGGCCACTTTATTTTAGATTGATGTCGAACCACTCATCGTCATTTAAGCTGATTCCAAATGATGCAAACTTAATTAAATGTGGTTTAGAGGAAAGACGCAGACGCACTTCGTGGAGCATCCGTGCGTAAAGAGGTGCTCCTGACATTAGGAAAAAGTTTGTTTACGCACTAAATCAGTCATCACCCAACCTTTTTTCTCTTGAAATATTTATCTGATTTGCTTGAACAATAAAGGGATCATTTTATGCATTTTGCTGATCTAGATTTTGAGGCAAAAAAAACCAAACAGCACATTTTTATATTTCCTAAAATGATGGGTAAAATACTTGCGCACAGGCTATTGGAAAATGCTGGGTATTTTTGTCAAAATAAGGTATGATTTTGAATTTTAATTTCGATATAAGTCCCCAAAGAGCTTAAAGGCCGAGTTTTTATTCATGAAATCAAATATTTTTATCAAAAAGACGCTTCCTTTTGATTATATATTTTTTGGGGAAAAACAGTAAAATTAAGATTTAGAATAAATTAAACATTTCTTTTTAGGTCTCTTCTTACATTTTAATCGTTAACCATACCTTTCCATATATTTGTCTTGCTGATGGCCATCTCTTATTTTAATTTGGCTCTAAACTGGCAACAGTTACGCGTTATTTCTCTCCCTTTTCCTCTCCTTGTATTTTCGCCTGATCGCTCTGCTCTAACGGGTTTTCAGGAGGTAAAGCTGACAGAACACGACTATCAGGCTCCAATTCGCTTTAATAAGAGTTTTATAAGGCTCTCAGTGTCCGCTCATATGAATGCGTTTTAAATCAAATCACAGATGCACTTTTATTCAGCCGGTTAAAATAGCAGAACAAAACCGTCTTTAGAAATAAAGCTTTTTTTTATTCCTCTGGGCTCCTTTTTTGAAGCACAGAAAGGCCGAGGGGCGCCTCCTCCCTCCTCCTTCCTCCTCCTCTGCAGCTGAGGGTGACAGTTAGTTCATGGTTAACAGGATCAGGAGCGCACACTTCTCCTGTGCGCACTGCGCCGCGGCTCTGCGCGCTGAATGAAGCCCTGCGCAGAAAGAGTGATATTTAACACATCTGTTAAAGCGTTTTGATAGCAGAAATCCCTTTAAGACATTATTCCATGACGAGGGCCAGATTGAGTGTTGAGAATCCTATGAAACCCGAAAAGTGATTTACATTCGAGGTGCTGTGCAGCGTCTGCCGGGGAAAACGCACAATGAAAAGATCATTGAAATCAGATTTATTCTGTATATACGGGTAATATAATAGGATATACAATGATAGGAACATTGTGTGTGTGTTACTCAGGGGTGGAAAGTAACTAATTACAATTCCTCAAGTTACTATAATCGTGGAGCTTGTTTTACTTTTTTCACTTTTTAAAACAAACGCTTTTACTTGAGTATGTTGTCTTGCATGTACTCTGCTTGGTTACATTTGTCCTGGCATCTGAGTACTGATAATGATAGTAATAATAATAATAGTAGGTATGATAATAACAATATAAGCAGCTAAACTGAACAAAAGTCTCCAATTTTTAGTCTCAGCGCAGAAACAAAGTTTGTGAGTTTGCTGAACCTGCAGCTGCAGTTCTTGGACAAGTCTCTTTTAAAAAGAGATCTCTGCTCTCATCCGGACTAACCTGGATAAATAAAAGTTAATTAAAACAAATGTAAAAAGTTTACTCAGCACTGAAACATTACTTTAAACTGATACTGTGAAAATATGAAGATAACTCATGAATTAGGAAGGTGATGTCCAAAGCCTTGGAGCTGACATTGTTCACAACATTAAGTGTAAAAATGTCTTTACAATTCATTTTTTGGTGATTAAATATCCATCAGGGCAAGTTGTTGATCTGTATCCATATTTGGCACACTGTATTTATTTGGTCAAATACATGAATATGCAAATCAGTGACTCAAAGTGTACCAAACACATTTACTGACAGCTTTGATATCTAACCTTTAAATATGTATCAGGGCAAATTTTCACCTGAGGTTATATTATTTGGGTCAAATGTTAATTTACTATTAACAATATGTGTATTCAAACTCCTCAGTAGTTTGAGCACACTTTAAATAAAGTAGCTTTACTTTAGTAAAGTCATGAAGGGGTTACTTCACTTCTACTTTAATGAAATTTGATCATATTAACTGATCTTTTATTTGATAATACTTTCCATCCCTAATACAAACTTTAAATAGTGCTTTGGTAGAGGAGAACAAACACGAATGTACCAAAACTCATCTGTAAAGCAACCAAACAACATAAACTAATAAATGATAGCAAAAGAAACTAGGAAATAAAGTAATATGTCAAACCCAGGCATCATAAAAACTAATACAATTCCATAAGAGCCCATGCAATTACGATTTATTTATTTATTATTGCTTTCAATGCAAAGTCCTCAGTAACGTTGGATGTAAGTGTTACATAAATAATATTTTATCACAAAAATTGAGAACAGCTTTTAAGATTAAAACTAAAAAAAGAGCCATAAAGCAGTCAAAAGGATGTATTCAACAATATTAGGATTCAAAAGGCAATTACAACGAAAATGAGAGAAATAAATGAGTACAAACAATAATTAGTAAAAAACAGGAAAAGATTAAAAATATGTGGTTCTGGGAGGGTATAATTAAAAGTTTGGATAAGAAAACTCAAAAGAAAATGAGAATAAAAAGACTTAAAATATCAACTGTAGGAAATGTTTAGAATATAACAGCCACAATATTTAAAATAAAGAAAATGAAGACGTGAAATAACTTAGGGATAACTAAGCAGTAAGAAGAAGAAACATTTTCTTTAAGTATAAAAAAACAAATATTGTTTCATCCACCTGTTGCTGCTTGTTTTGCCGCACTTAAAATCAAATAAAAGAATAATTTAGCATCCATTACAAGTATATTTTTATATTTTGAAAAACTGAAGGACGTCCTGAATGGGTCGGGATAAAGTATCTGTCTCTAAGTCCTCATTAAGATTCCCTTATAATGAGTGAATGTGTAAAGATGGCTCTTTAATTAGGCCGCTCGCTCCTGCCAAACAATCCAAAGTGAAAGGAAAGTGGTCAACATGCAAAATTGATGACTGAGCCTCTTTTGTCGCCCTCGCATTGTCTGCTGCTCGCTTATGAAGTCTAATGCAATCATAAATTGCGTCCTCGGGCCAATCAGCGGGCCGGGGGCTGCAGCATGAAAGAGACCCATGTGGAGAACTTTGTTGAGCCTCATTGTTGAGTGTGTCAGCGCGGATCGAGGGGCCGAGGGGGGGGCGGCTGCTATAAAAGCGCTGCGCTCTGAGTGAGGGGACCAGAGGAGTTAGCAGACATTCACACGGCTCATTCTCCCAGAGACCACCAGGAGGACCCCAGCTTTCACTCTCTGACTACTTCTTCTTTTACTTTCCAAACCGGGACCATGATGATCCCAAGCGTCCTCGCGCCTCCCGCTCTGTACCCGGGGCTGTACCGTCCCGCCGCCGCGCTGCCGCTCCACCACAGCCTGCCGTCCGTGTTTCCCACGCACTCCAGCTTCTTGGTGGAGGACCTGCTGCGGATCAGCCGCCCCGCCGCCGCAGCTTTCATAAACCGGACTGTCCCGCCAGTGAGCAACACCACCACCGTGTCCTACAGCGGCGCGCACGGGGAGCGCGCACTGGCTACCACCGCGGTGACGCGCGAGTCGTGCTCGCCCAAAACGTCAGAGCCAAGCGGCAAGGACCCAAGTTTTCTCAAGTTTGGAGTCAGCGCCATACTGGCACCTTCACCAAAGACAAGTGAGTTAACTGAGAGGGAAAGGGTCTTTATTTGCTGTTGTTTTGTTCATATTCTGGATTATTTAAAGACTGGAATAATATTTATACTTTTTTTCAATGATTGTGCTGAGCACTGCATAGAATATGTTGCTTCTTTATGAGTTGGATTTACGCTTTGGTTTATTTGTTTTTAACCAAAAAGCAATGCAAAAAAAAGCGAATGAGACGGATGATTTGATGGATCGAAGGATAGACAGATAGATAGATATTTTGCCGTTCGAGTGTTCTAATATTTTATTTTTCATGATTTGTGGATATTTTCTAACTTTCTGTTGCTCCCCCACAGCGTCCTCCCCTCCCACAATCCACAGCCCGCACTCAAAGACGTTCCCCATCCCCTGCTTTGACGGGACCTTTCACCCCATCTTCAGGACGCCTTATTTACCAGGTAGGCACAACGTTTACGCATGCGCTTTCTCTCTACAAAGAGCTGAAATTCACTCGTTACATTCACTTGTGCTGGGTAGCTTTTTGTTTGGTCTATGTTTTACTTTTAAGTTGTTTAGAAAAACAAATATTTTACTTTGATTCAAAGTGTATTTTGGGGGAAAGCAGTGCGTTTTGCAACTTTTACGCACGATATGTTCTAGTGTCAAAAAGAGTGCGGAGGCATATGAAACAGTTTTCAAATGGTTATTGTAAAACAATAATTCAAACTATTTGCTTCACCTAATAATGAAAGTACAAAAAAAACACTGGATGGGAAATTTGAACGACTACAAAATATCAAACGAGAGGAAAAGACTGAACCAAAAGGAGCACAGAAAAGGCAATGGGAGTTACATTAAGGCTTTTCTGTACAGGTGAATGAAAAAGGAGGGGCCCAGGCTTCCAGGGAGCTATGACTCTGTCCGAGTTATGGACTCAATTGGGCCACAAAGCGTTTAGGAAAGATTCGAGGGATTATTTCCACTTTAATTGAGCAACCTGAGTAGATATATAATTTCAGTTGCAGCCTTAATACCCATGAAGAGAAGGTTGAGTTACTTTTCAAACCACCTCCACAAGTACAGGAGGAACTACTTGGTCTAAAGTTTGCCTAAATAAAATACACCCCTGCTCGAATACAGTATAATAACTCTTGATTCTAATTCTATTAGATACTTTTACTTCAGTGCAATATCCTCGCACCCTGCCCTCCCTGCTCTTTACAGACCCATCCTCCTTCAGCCTCAGAGAAGTGTCCAAACTAATTGCATTAAAATGTAAAACACCTTCAGCTCCTGTCAAAGATTTTCACCAGAAAACAAGAAATCACTGTCTTATTAATGGAGACTTTTGGCTCTGGCCTCTTCCCGGACCCACCCACCCACCCCCTAATTAACCAATTATCCCAAATCGTCACGCTCTAAATTTGAGGCGGGGTGGCGAGTTATAGTCCCCCCTGTTTCCCATTGGGGGGCGTTTTGGCATTTACCCGGCCCTGCGTTTTCCCACAGAGCCCGGGGGGCCACCGGGCCGCAGTGGCGGGAGACAAAGCACCCCCCCACAAGCACCGTGACCAATGTGGTCAGCTCCCACCGGGCGAACCACCCACACCACACGGAGAGTGACTTTTACCAGGGGGGCCAAAGGCGTGAACCAGTCATGCACTAATTTCCCTATTAGGCGCTATTGAGAGGTTTCAATATTCTCACAAGACCACATAGCGCGTCGTTGTTCCTGATTCTGCTGCGGCCGCAGGGCAGCTACAGTCAGGAGGAAGTCCAGGCAGCATTACGCAGAGAGGGGCGAGTTTAAAAAGGTGGGGTTTGGGAGTAAAACCAAGCCCAGATGCATCCAAAACTCCCCATCTGGTGAAAGTTTCCCCTGCAGGCTCATAGGATAGGTTACCACTGACCTCCAGTCCTCACTCCCTGTGCCCTAAACGCTCCTCTTTTCTCCATGCGCGCCAATCAACCAGCTGAGATAAAGAATAATCTCTTAGAAAAGTCTATAAAGTCGCTAGTCCGTGCTTTCATTCAGCCAAATCATAATGGAGATGGAGTCTTTTCATGGGCTCAGCTGAATGCCTCAACAAAACAACTCCAGCGCACTGAATAGCTTTTCGTGTTCATTTAATGAAAATGATTTGAAGGCACCAAGAAGAAGAAGAAAAAAATCCCTCCACTGCTCTCTCCCCCTCCGGGCATCAGTATTCTGGTATGCAGTTGTGTTTAGTTTGAAAGTGTAAATCTCCTTTTGTTGCGATAATATATGGCCTTCGCCGCCTGTCCAGAGTCTTTTCTGCGTTAGTTCATTACTACACAATTACCGTTCACGGTTTATTAACTCCTCTATCCGCCCTCACAGGGTTCCTTAAAGGATATGCTACCTCTTTACCATACCAATGCGGTTGGGGACCGGCCAATGTGCTAATTAGTCACCTCGTGCCATTTCACTCAAAACGGAGACGTATTGCGCGGCTCCAAAGGGGAAAACTTCCAATACTGACCGGCTGAAGCTATGGCCTTAAAGAGGGATCATTATATTCATATAGAGGCTCTATGAGTGAAGACAGGTTTTGAATTGATCATCCTTTATGTCCAAGTTGGATAGTTGTGCCTGAGTAGTCAGTCAGTCAGTGTTCTGCTGTGCGTAAAGTTTTGTTTATGTATTTGGTATGGAAAGTCAATCTAACGTGCACTTCTCCCTTCTTTTTGGTTGCAGCATCTTCATCTGTGGTACCCATTCCCGGAACTTTTTCATGGCCCCTGGCAGCCAGAGGGAAACCCCGCAGAGGGATGCTGAGGAGGGCGGTGTTCTCCGATGTGCAGCGCAAAGCTTTGGAGAAAATGTTCCAGAAACAGAAATACATCAGCAAACCCGACAGAAAGAAGCTCGCCTCCAAACTGGGCCTGAAAGACTCTCAGGTAAGACTCCTGAAGTGCCTTCATGTGTCTGAAATAAGCCGTGCGTAACTTGCGCGTAAAACCGCTTTTACGCGTTTCGTACGCAGAGCGTTTTCTCACTCTCTCCTCTCATTCTCTCTCTTCAGGTGAAAATCTGGTTCCAGAACAGGCGGATGAAGTGGAGGAACTCGAAGGAGAGAGAGCTTCTGTCTTCAGGTGGCTGCCGTGAGCAGACGCTGCCCACCAAAGCCAACCCACACCCGGACCTGAGTGACGTGGGCAAAAAGTCCTCAGCCGAGGATGAAGAGGAGGAGGAGGAGGAGATGGTGCAGTTCGGAGGAGAGAGAATACGGGCGGCAGGGTCCAGCATCTCCTCTCCTTCTCTTTCCAGTAAGCACTCGGACTTCTCAGAGTCAGACGAAGAAGAAATCACAGTATCTTAATTTATTAAAGCGAATGTAAAGATATAAAAGAATCCATTTTTTCAAATGAGACTGTGAGCCCGTTTGTAAGAAGCTGCTGCCCTCAGACAAGAACTCACACATTTCAGTGTTAAAAAGTTTCACTTCACTTCTGCGCCTGCGCACTGTACAGGATCTGCTTCTGAGACTCAGTTTGCTGTTTTGCACAGCTTTGTTCAATTGTACAGTATTTTGTACAACTTTGTATGGAAATTTTATGCCAAGATTATTGAGTTACTTTTACCTTGACCTTGAATAGAGTTGTTTATTGAAAAGATGTAGCTATTTCGTTAATAATTTATATGAATTTGTTTAATAAGTATGTTGTATTATGTGTTGTATATATGTTTATTTCACACCTTTTGTACAAATGCCAAATAAAATTGTAAACATCTGCATTTCTTGTGTGCATGTGTTCTTTGAACACTGTAAAAACTGTTACTTTGACTTAACTCAAAAAAATTGATGCAACATTTTCCAATCAGTTGTTTTATGAACTTATTGATTTTTTGGGTAAATACAACCTGATATTTTTCACTTCACGTACCGTAACAAAAGTAAGTCAATTCTACAAATAGCAGATAAGAAATTAGTTTGCATCAGTGTAAATGTAGGCAAGAAATTAAGTTACATTAGACTGAATTAAGATGAGTAACATTTGATGGGTACCTTTCTCTTAGGCAATTAATTTTTTTATCGTCTTAAAGTTAACCTGCTTAAAAAATAGTTATCTTCAACACAATTTAACAAATCAAACAAGAGGAGGTCTCATTTTCTATTATTTATTCATGCTGCCTCATACAATCAGTGGCAATACCCTGAACAGTAGTTGGTTTATCCGCATTACATAACTATGCCAGATTTAAGTTCCAATGTACTCAATAATAAGTTTTTTTTTTTTTTTTTTTTAAACAATGAACTTCTTACCTAAGCTAGGGAAATGCAGCTTGGTAAACATATTTGGTAGTTCAGTCTTTCACCTTTTATGAACTCTGAATATTGGAGTGATGAATCGCATACCTGATAACTTACAAAATACTTTGCTGTAGAACTCCTCAACTGTACGTTGCCTAAGTTTAAAGGGAAACTTCACTCCATTTTAGCAGTGCCTTTATCAGATAAATAATACATCAACTGATATAACGGATACCAAAGACATTCTTGACAGTGAAGATGTGTAAAATCAGTGAATAACCTTTATAACTTTTACGACAATTTACATGATGGAACGTTGGATCCTCCGTTTTCACCGACTTCTAAACGTGTACAACTTTAACAGTAAGATATAAATTTATGGCTTGCAGTTTAGTAGAACAGGATTTGCATTGTTCGCCAGATAAATAGTTAAACTCACCTGATAAAACCATTTGCCTTCATTTTTCCATAAATACAAGCCAGCAATCCCACTCAAATATTTCAAAATGTATTGTAGCCCTCCACTACAAGGAGCTGTTAATGTGCTGTCAGAGTTAACAGCTGGCTTTCTGCTTGAAATATCCAACAGAAGATCATAAGATTGCATCTCAAGTAAGGCACAAGATCAGTGCTGTTTGGTAGTATTTTGTAACAGAAAATGGAAATAAAGCTGTATAATACCTTCCTCTCACTGTTGCTCTGTGTCTGTCTTTCACTGTAAAGTCAGAATGTCAAAAACTGAAAAGCTGTGAGCACTGCATCTAACTTCTGAACTTCACTGTCCCTGCACATGGTGCCCCAACTTCCTCTCAGAGCCGTGAACATACCCTCTGTCAGGGTTTCATCTCAACTTGGCTTTTGGAATCAGGGGCAGAGCTTGGAGAGGAGAAAGCTCCTCTTGACTCGAGGTTTCATCCAGTTTGGGACCGTCAGTCTTCCAGGCTTTGTGGACACAATGGGTCTCATTCACAAACAGAGTGTAAGCGAGGATCAGCTCGTCAGAAAATGTAAAAACACACATCCTATGAAGAAAACGCATCTATGAATATAATTTAAATCAAGGTAATCATTAAAACTGTTTATCTTCTAATGAATTCACTAGAGAATAAATAACCATGAAACTGACACCATTTACCTTTCTTATCCTTTAAATTTTCACATTAAGGACTTGGTTTATAGCCTAGAATGTGACAATGCACATCTGCTTCCAAAATTAACTGCTTCATTCGTGCCCTGATTTAAGGGCATGGTTTATGTCCATAAAGGTGTAAAGATGGCAGATCTAGTCTTGCTGGGAGGTATTACTGCCTGTGCCCAGGGGTGTCTCCAGGAGCTGTGGGTCCATGAAAGGATAGCATGTGAGGCCCCCCAAAACGGCCCAACATGGTCAGAACAGGAGAAGTGAGATCCAACAATGCACCTGGTTTGTCCAATGTAATTGTGATGTCCACATCAAATAAACAATAAATAAATAAATAGAACCTGCTGTTGGACCGACTTGTGATGAATACATGTGATCATCCTCTGATGACTTAGTCAATAAACTGCTGAAGGTCAGAGGTCGAGCTGCAGGTCCAGGTGAACACCTGAAGGACGCAGCTTGGCAAGGTCAAGTATAGGAAGTGATCCAAATCATTCTGTCTGAATTTGTTACTGCATTCATACAATTTTACTGAAACCCTTTGAAGAACAGCTGTCCCAGTCCATTGGTGAAAATACCATTTGGACTCATGATTGTTTTAAAACAAATGCACAACACAACCACACTATAAACTCCTGGTAAAACCTTTTCATTGTTGCAAAAACCCAATTATAATTATTTTGTTAAAACCATTTTATTCTCTGTTGCTGATCATTTGGATGTTCTGCTTGCGTGAACATTTTAACTTCATGTTCATCTGTAACCAAATCTTTTGTTGTATGTGTAGAGTGGTTTTGTAAAGGCAGTTTGCATATCAAATTCCAGGGCCGTCCTCAGGCACACTCACTTAAGTCAAGGATTAATGTATAATCCTTGAATCCTGGTCATGTGACAGTTTTAAAAATCAACCTCACTGAATCTTTTTCACCTCACCCTGATCAAGACCCCATGTAGGCTAACCAGTCGATTTTTATGATTTAATTATTCCCAGACCCATAAAGGCTTTTTACACTAATCCTCGACTTGATGGAGCGTACCTGAAGACGGCCTTGTCGACTTTTCTTTCTGAATTCATGTTTCTCTTCGAGAGAGATAATGACACCACAAACAAAAGCACACGGTTACCTCTTAATCTTCCCCTTTGACCTTTTGTTGTGGTGCAGTTTCTTAAAAAAACTGCATACTTTCCTTAAATTAAGCTGGTTTTGTTAACATTTGGAAGCACTTTGTGACTTAGTTACACAGTGACAGTTTTTGGTGTTGATTTTTACTGTATGTATAGTTTCACAGTTACTTAAAACATTTTGACAATAACTGAAAGCACTTTTCAAACTTTTCTGGAAGTTATATTTTGATTAAAATGAACTCTTGACATACTTTATTGTATCCCCTGTTAAGTGTGAAATTGTTATGTATAAATTGTTTACCTACTCAGAAACCGCCAGACAGTCACATATAATAGTTAAAATTATCAATGCCATTGGCCATTAGCTAACTCTGGTGCGATTACAATGAACCCTCGGGGGCCGTTCTACTACAAGCTACACTCAGCGCATAAAATGCACTTTCCATAAAAAGCTATAAAAAAAATATGCAATAATACTTCCAACCTTTGGCTTGTTTTTTTTTCCCAATCAGTTCTCATTTATGTTAAATATTTGCAAATACTGACATATTTCAACCCTTTGAACGCCAGGTTCAAAGGGTGTAATGATACCATGTTTTTACATGGAAAATAAATGAACATACTTATAATGCAAAGTTGATTTTTTTGATTGGATTATTGGGATGCGTCATTGATTGGCATCATTTGCTTACCTGCATTATTTGTGGCACAGTGTCAAATACTCACTGCAAAAAATGTGATTTCCGTTAGTTTTTAAAATCATATTCATGTTTCTTAGTTTTGGTGTGATTCTTTCAATCAATAGAAATCATACACACAAATTTCATAAATATTTTAGCACTTTAATGCCTTTTTTGTCATGCCATCATGTTTTTACACTACCACAAAATGATTATATTAACTATACCACATGCAAAGTAGATTTTTTTGTGCCGAATTATCATTATCAGAATGGCATTTTGAAACACATTGTTGTTTATGCATTACTCAATACCCACTTATTTTCATATGACTAAAATGGCGCCATCTGGTGGACAGCAGTTAAAAAAAAGGCAAAAGCCCAGATAAAATAAAATGCATGTTTTATGCTTTAATGGAGGGGAGATCAAACATTAATTTGAATTTGTGTAAATGGCTTTTACAATTAATTGGTACTAGTGTAACAACTGTTTGTAGACTGTGTATTTTAGTTTTACTGAAGGAGAATCTTGCCAAAATTGATGACATATAAAAGTTAAAATTATCAGTGAAAAGCATGTAGTGTATAAGGGTTGATTTTGTACTGTTTTTTCTAACGCTTCAGTTTTGTTATTAAGACCATTTTGTGAAATTCATTTCGGATTTCATAGTCCATGTTTAGTGTTAGTTTTTGATACTCTCCCATAACTGAAAATTTTGTGTTGACACCTTAACAGCAGCTCAGGGGCTTCAATGGTGGGTCACAATCACCAATCAATTAGGGATATAGATGGTTTTTGCTGTAGTGTTGGATGTGTAAAAATAATTTTCTGGTTAGAGAAGCAATCAAACTTTTTATCTCTTATGTCACTGAAAGAATAAGATGTTTAAAATGTGTGGTTGGTGAAGGCTTTTGGTTTAGTTTATTACTGGCACCCCCTGTAACATTACTGATCTTGTTGAAGTTGACTATATTTCAGGACAGTTTTAAATAACCATCAGAGATTTACTTCTGCATCACAAAACAGATTTTACTTTGTTTCTGTTGTTTTTTTCGTTGTGATGCCTTTCTAGAAATAATTCTGCAACTTGTTCATTTTGCAAATCCCCATTAAATATTTCATTAAATAAAATACTCAGTGCACTCTGGAAATAATTAAGTCACCTTTATTTTTAAGGCATGGTCTTGGAGACCTTTCGCCATCAGGCTTCATCAGCAAGTCTTCCCCAAAAGTCCTGGCACTGTGGAGAGATGGGTAAAATTTAACCAGACTATTCAGAAAAAAATATATATATACCTATTCTGCTGTGGGATGGACCACTAATGATGCTCCTGCTGAAGGTTGGAGGTGGACCCAAAGCCAGAGAAACCATATGCCTAAACACTGAAGACCGGCCAACTGGGCGGTGAGCCACAGGTCCAAACTGATCAGTTTGAGTCGGACCTGCTGAACGACTGGACTACAGTGAGCAAAGACCCCTGACTGTGAGAACTTCAGCACACCAGAGCAACAGGTCAGCGTTCAGGCCTGACTCTAGACTCACATCGGGACCAACATTAATCAAACATGGCTGGAATACTTTGTACAAAACATAGTAATTTAGAAACTAGTTTTGCTGCCATTTCATTGCAAGTATTCTTTGCAGCTAGCTTTTTTAATTAAAAAAATATAACTTTTTTTCCCTAATCAGGTTGCATAGTTTCAAGGCATTTTTTTAAGTTAAAGCCTTGTAAGCTTCATTTTTATCCAGCTGACACCCTGCTTGAGTTTTCATTTTTAAGGTCATGGTTTGTTTTACTTTGGTTCTTGTTCTCCAATTAATAAGGATGCAAAGTCATGTAGCAGAACTTGTTTGGGCATTTTGGAGCAGGACAATGTAACAAAGAAATAGAAAACAGATGTGAGGTCAACCTGCGGGCTGAAGGAACCATCCACCTGAACACTGATATTCCCCCTCCGATATTTTCAAAAGGATCAGATCGTGATTTTCCTTTAAGACAAAAACCTGGGAAAGAAAGACAACTCTTAATCATGGCTGTTATGATAATGGTGGTAACAGAACAATACTATTAAAAGAATAACTTTGACATACCCGTTATATTTCTTTACTTTGTTTGGATTTGACAGCATTTGTTATTTTGACTTCGGTTTTCTTAACCTGAAATGGAAACACATGAAACTTTAAATTCAGGATAAATAGGTTTTCTATCCACAGACGGATAGGTGGATCGATAGCTGTTCATTCAAATTGAAGTTTAACTGTTCACAAGATTTAAGTTACTGAACTGCATATTGCTGTAAAGCATTTGCTCTATGCCATTCAACTCTTCTCAAAGAAAATATTTTTTTTAAATGCCTATTTAGGACAAAATGTTATCTGCCATCTGACCCATCAAAAATATATTATCTATTTTTAAGACAAAAACATTTGTTCTCCACCATCTAACTCCTCTCAAAGTAATTTTAAATCCTTTTTCAGGACAGAAAACATTTCTATGCCATCTGACCCCTAAAAATATATATATATAATCTATTTTTGGGACAGAAAACATTTGTTCTCCGCCATTTAACTCCTCTCACAAAACATTTAAAATGCCTATTTAGGACAAAATATTCGTTCTCAGCCATCTGACCCCTCAAAAATATATATATAATAATAATTTCTTCTTATGACAGAAAACATTGTTCTTAGCAATCCAACCTCAAACAGTCCTTGCACTGTCGAGTGATGGATTAAAATTAATCTACCAGCATATCCTCAAATCATGTAATGCAAAGTCCCCCTGGGAGGAACTTTCTAGCAGGGTATAAATATTGACTACTTCAGGTCATTATCAGTTTACTTTACTTAAGTCTCATTAAAATTTTATTAATGCTGTAAAAGTATCTTAACTGTATAAAATACTCACTGACCTCCGTTGGTGTAGTTGTTGGACTGTGTCATGTGTTGGACTTTATTGGTAAGAGGTCTTCAGTGATCCGAGCAATTTGCAATGATGATCTAAAATTGGTAACGACCGAACATTTGCCAGCGCGCCCTGCAACTTTGAGCTTTTTGTTAATACGTTTTAGTCACCGCGACTTTTCAAATGCTATGCTATTCATTTTCTGAAATTCATTTTTAAATCTGACCTTCGTTTTATAAGTTCACAGGAGAATTTTATTAAACTATGGTGTAGTGGTGAAAATCGTGTGTTGAGTGCAGTCAAAGTCCAGCGTACCAAATAATTACAAGTGACTATCCTGCCACAGAAAGTGCAACCAAACAAACCCCAACAGTCTGTCAGACAACACTGTTCCTGTTTATCTACAAGCCCAAAATTCAATCCAATCTTGCTCAATACACAACACCAGATCCACTCCAGGTTTACCTTAACTCTGTGATCCACAGCAAAAGACAAGAAACAGATTCAGACTCAGCACCTCAGCTGGAGCAACATAGAGCAGAGAGAAGAGAAAATGCAGAGACTGGAAAGCAGCCACAGGAAAAGCAGCAACAGCAGCGACATCCTCTGTAGGTCCAGCAGTTCCCCTCTCTTGGTGCACAGCCCTGAGTGCTCCTGCTCAATGGCACGCAGGCACAGGAACAGGGCTGCAGGCTCACCAGCCCTGGGGGCAGGCTGGACCCTTCAGCTGGAGGCAGTAAGGAGACTTGTCCTACCTTTGATGATCAAAATAGACTCATCACTCCTGGGATTCCTTCTTTACAACCTGAGAATCAAGAAGATACAACACAGGTCATGGTTTTGCACCACAGCTCTGCTTTCACTAAGACACTACTGCAGACATACTTTCTGACACTTATTTACACAAAGCTTGAAATCCTTCAAACCACGACGCTAAAGGATCTGCTGCCTGAGACAACTGAGGGGCTGGTTTTAGAAAGTGAACACGTCTCTGCTTCAACCAGTGTTCATTTTGTTGACTAATTATTTTTTACCTTTTTTCCCCTGATAAAAACTAGACAGTAACTAATAAAAACAAGTGCACATGGACAAAAACTAAATTAACTGACATTTTCATCAACAAATTCTGACAGAGACTTAAACCAATCAGACCTAATTTGGTCATGTAGAAAGTAGAAGCAAGTTAGGAATATATCCAATCACAGCTACTTTGGTTGTGTGGAAAGGTTGGATGAGTTAAGAGGGACATCCAATCACAACTGCAGCGATCCAATCAGAGCTCCTCTCTTTATGAATTGATATATTCATGTAGAGCAGGTTCACTGTTTGTTGTCAGTTCTGGTTTTGTAACTGAGATGCTCTGCCAGGTAGCCTAAATAAAGGTGACTGCATTTCACACAAAAGTAGATTTAGTCGACTAAAATGTTGTGGTTTCCTCAACTAAAACTAGACTAAACTTAAAACACTTTAAATGACTAAATTATGACTAAAACTAAAATATATTTTAGGCACAAGACTATAACTCAAAGTAAATTAAAAAGTGCTGTCAAAATTAACACTGGCTTCAACACCAACTTCAGCTATCCATCACGCAAAACACTGAATTTACACCCACTGATTCTCCAGTTGAGAATCACTGACCTGGATGTTGTACAGTGGCCCTAGTCTGGCCCTACTGGCAAACATAAAAAGATGTGTTAAATCCCCCTGCTAGTGCATTTTCAACTATTACAGTCACTATACTTTTGCGTAAATTCAAATAGATTTTCTGCTTCAAGCTTCACTTTAACTTGACTGAAAGAAATATAGATGCGAACAGCAGCATTCAATAATTAAAATGCCAATCAACCAAACATTGACATCAATTGCTTATGAAAGTCTCCACAAAAGTGAATCATTCTCAGTAACAAAATAAAAATGTAATGTAATGTAAACCATCTTCAGTGTTTTAAAGCCGAATCGTCTGCTGCAATTTTTCTTTAAATTCAAGTCCATAAAAGTAAAACTCGAAAAAATTAAACTTGGTCCCAGTAAACCTGAATTTAGCTGCTTTACAACAAGATGGACAAAGTGGAGCAAAATGCTCTTTAAAACTTTGAAACACTAAACATGAAAACCTGGTCAAAAGTTCAGTGAAGCCTGTTACCTGGCGCTCAGGTGTTGACTTCAAGGCAGCAAAATCCAAACAGGACATTCCTCTCAGCCTTTGAGACACATTTTCACAACTTTCAGAAGTTCCTCTTCATTTCAGAGCAGTTTGGGCTCCTAAACACTTAAACCGTGAAGACTTGGATGTAAAAGTGTCTACAGACCACTTCGATTCGACCTCTTCTCTGAGCGCGTGGAGAAAATGTTTGACAAGACCACTTCATCACGTGACCATGATTTCGCGCCACACCTGTTGGAAATGAGGCGCACACCTGCGGGCGGGGGCGCCTGGCGGAGGTTGACCTGCGCAGGTGCGCAGGTGCAGATCAGGGTTGCCACGTCTGCTTATTACAAGCGACTTTGGGCGTGTTTTTCTCTGAAGTCGCTTACAGATCCCAAACTCTGGAGGGATCTCATTTTAGCCAGAATTAAATTGATTTCTAATGTAGCTATTACCGTTTTTGCCATAATAAAGCTGTAGAGGATCAACATAAACTGAGATAAAAGCCTGACTATGTCTGTTTGGTCACAAAAATCAAGGTTAGAGAGACTGTTCAGTGATAACAGAGTTATAAATAACAGTAGCCCCTCCCTGCACTTCTGTATAAGGATGCTGGATAAGTAAATTAAGAGCCAAACAGTAAAAAAAAAGGCAATGCAAAATTGAAATGTTATGTAGATGAAAATTAAAACGCGCTTTATGTAGATTTCTCTTAAAACAAGAAATAAATAAAGTAATATATCTCATTAGAAAAAGAAAAAGCTGAAGGTTGCTTGTTTTGGACTTGTTTTTATCGACCTGGTTGCTTGGTGATGGTGATGAACATAAGTGCAGTTGTCAAAGTTGAAATGTGAATTGATATTAGGGATGCATGATATCAGATTTTTACCGATATGCCAATATTTTTTATTTCATTATCACTGATACCGATATTTCTGGTCAAGAGCAAAAGCTGTGTACTTATGAAAAACGGACTTGTTTTTTTCAGTGTTACAGTATATTATTGTGAGGAACCGGTGTAAAACAAAAAAAACAGCATTTAACTCTTGGAAAAATGAAAACCTTGATTTTTAAATGTACCCATGCAGTAATGAGAAGGTGCATCAATATTGTACATTTGTGTAATTTGCAGATATTTCCAGCTGATATGTTGGGCTGATATATCGACTGGAAATATCTGCAAAAATTTCAATATCGAACGACATCGATATCAAACCGATAATATTGTGCATCCCTAATTGATATAAAATAATTATACAATCGTACCTTTTCCACAATGAGCTATGAGTAACTTTGCTTTTATAAATAGGACATGAGGGGTAATGACGACAGTTTGACGGGTTTCATTCATAAATAATTATTAATTTTATTGAATCACAATAACTTAAGACTAGTACAGTGATAGATTTAATTCAACGAGCCCTGGACAGACCAGTGATGACAAACGGCACTGATCTGCTCTGATGTAAAGAGACTGTACACAAAATACTCTTTTTCAAGTACTGTTACAAATCAGCTAGAAAAGTCATCAAATGTTCCAAGATAATCAACTATATACAAAGTTATGTTACATATAAAAATGTACATAGCAAAGAAGGCTAAACATTCATTGAGTTTGTGAGTAATAAACTGCTCAAATGCTTCAGAGACAGACAAACAGGAGAATCAGTCTCTTTGTGCTTCCACGGACTGCAGCAGGAGAAACTCTAGAAAACACACGGACACACACATGGACGACAGATCAAATAAAAATCTTCACAAATCTGGATCCATGCTGTACACGTCGGCAGTGCTGGACAAACACACATTCAGGTTTGGCTTCCATTTGGAGATCAGGGTGAATGTTGCATAGGATCTGAAAGCGATGAATGACTCTTGACTTTAAATTCCAGCTCACTTGGAGCTAAAAATCAAAGCTAGTACAATACTCTTAATGTTTTAAGCCACAGAAATGACCATTTTACACCATCATTCAACCACAAGTACCTTTATCGTATCACTATAAACAAAGCAGCATGTACACTAGTTTTCTCTTAATTAGTCAAACTTGACAATTTAGTTCCTCACAAATCACATCATCAAACAGACTATGAGCAAAGCACAGTAAAGGATGAGGATGAGGTATAAAATCAACACATCTTAAACTTCCCTCATCTGTAAATATTCTGATCTCAAGCACCAAAACACATCACATATATATATTTTCATCTTTCTTTCTTGCTAGTGGTCCAAATATTTACACCAGCTTCACAGCACTGGGTCATACATGCACTCAAACTTAATTTAAAGCCCAGAGTACTGCTCTTCATTCAATCCCACGGCATTGGTGTTTGATATGATGAGAGGTCGACGATGCTCCTCCAGCAGAGTCGACTCGCAGCCCTGTTTAGTTTACAGCCACTTCGACGATAAAGAATCGGCTTAATGCACATAGTCTGTTAGAAAAGAGTAAGGCATTGTTTTTTTAAAAATCAGTCCAGCACCATTACATGTTTGTGCTACAACAGCCTGTTTGGGCCAATGTGCGTGGAGATCTCAGAGGATTATTCAGTGGTTGAAGCAAAAAATTAGATATGATTGAGGCGTTGTTTGTGAAATGATACAGAACATTACAGAACAGAGTGAAAAAGAGGAGTCAAAGGATAAATACAGCCAACGTGAATGTTAAATCAGAGTGTGTGCGGTTACCTCCTCACTGGTTCTTCAGAGGAGGTAAAGTATGGAGAAAAATTGATTTACTTTCACATAAAAAGGCCAGGTTTGTGCTTGAGTTTCTGTTTCAATCTTATGATATTTATATTCAATACTACTTTTTACTGAAGCTGCAAGAAAAGAGATGCAACCTGAACAAAAAAAAACAATAAGATGGACTGTTGTCCTTTTTTTCCTCAAAATAATCTCACCAAGACTTCTTGTAACATCTCAGCATTAAACTTCCTCCATCATGATGCATATCGTAGCTGTCAGGCACAAAAATATTATCTCCAAATTTGCTACAATTCAGGAAATGGAAAAAACACAACTGATTGAAGAAATTATGTATTATTCTGTTTACAAAGTATTATGTGTACTTTTAATAAGTTAAAACTTAGAAAAACCCACTCACCAGTATGGAAGGCGATACAACTGTTTAATGAAAAAATGAAAATAATAAAAATTGAGATAAGAAGTTTTAGCCTGACAGCAACATGCAAACACAAAAGCTGTCGATCTTTTTCCATTCACTGTTTTTGAGGCTTCTCTTGCATCCCTATCATACATTCATGTCAAATAATCAGAAAGCAACACGTCAGACTGATGACAAAAACTAGAAAATATAATCCAAACTTCGCTTGAAAATCCAAAAGTTTTATTGGCAACTGTAAAGTTTAATTACTGAGCCAATTAAGTCAGTTCAATATAGAGATGTGTCCTACGCCTTGCAACGACATTTAATTTAATGACAAGGCCAACTTTTTAAAGTTAACTTTTGAAGGTTTTATATAAAATAAAAATTTGATTTGCATCAATAAAAGTTTTTTTTTTTTTACTTAAATGCAGTCAAACATTTTTAATTTAATACACTAAGGTTGCTCTGTACACTTCTGCTGTGCAAACAAAGACACATCACTACCCAGTTCTCTTCTTAATGCGGGTTTGAACCAAAAACTAATCAGAAAAATCTGATAGGACTTCATTTTTTGGCTTTTGGATGCAGAATGTTGCCATGTTCGCCGTTATGCAAAGTGTTGAGCACCTAAATGATCTTGACTAACTCCAGATAAAACACAAACTACTAAATCAAAAACACTTAAGCGCTTCAGTTGCATAATTATATCTAAATAAAAAAGGTATTATTTAAGATGCAATTAAACATTTTTAATTTCAATGCCTAACATTTGCTCTTCAACCCTGACTGGGTGTAAAAAACAACCAGGTGTGCAACTTTCACATGCACACATGTCTGATATTGTATATTTTCTCTGCTGTTTCAACAAGGTTTTTGTGAACATGGACCTCCTCCACTGGCCGCTGATTTTTCCTTGCACTGAGCTCAGAAACTAATCTTTGATATTCTTTGGATTTGAGTGAAATGAAGCACCGTCTGCAGCTCAGAGGCTTTTTAAGAGTGCGCTCAAATGCTGTAAGACCGAACATTCACTTTGGCTCGATTTATCCTTCAGTAACCACACAGATAACTTCAGCCGTATCAGAGGATGAGCAGAAAGCTGCTGGCTGTTCCTCCAAAGTCCAGTTCACCCACTCCTCCACCCAACAGAGTGATCTGTGCTCTCTGCTGCTCCACAGATCAGGTCCTGTGTCGCCACCTGCAGGCAGCTCAGGCACACTGCACTCCAAAGGATGGACTCCTGGCTGGTGTTAAACGATGATGATGATGATGATGATGGTGATGCTCACTGACAGCGACAGGCTGTGTGCTTTTATACTGAAGTAGAAGTCAGACTCCTGACACCAGGAGCTCCGGGCCACAGCGGTGAAAAAAAAACAAAAACAAATAAACCAAAAACAGCCCAGTGCAGTAGAAACCTTCCTTTTGCCTGTCTTTTGAAATGCAGTTAGTTCTTCCTTATAAATATTTGGGTTACCTGCACCCAAATTAAGGTGGCTGGATATGTGTCGTTAAATTCTCACAGAGATAATCTGAAAAAGTTCCTCCTGAAATCTGATCCCAGTGTAGCGTTTCTGACGACATCATAAGGTCGACTCCAGGGATGAGTCCAGGATGTCGTCCTGGTGGCTGTTGCTGTTGGAGTCGCTGTCGTAGCTCTGAGGGCTCGACGACGTGGCTGCCTCCTTCAGACGCATCAGCATGTTCATCTGTGGAGAGAAAACAGCGTCCGTGTGGTCAAGTCTCAAATTTAGTAATGAAACACGCACATGATCCCTTTAAAGACTGCTATGGAAAGCTGTTTGGGCATGAAATTGATATTGGTGATATCAACCGTAGTTCAGCTCCACTAATACTCAAACTTGGAGTACATGCACTCAATTTTGGTCAACTAGTGTGCGAGTAGACTTTACTAGTGAAGCAAAAAGTATAACTAGAGCTAGAACTAGATGTAGATTTAAAAATGTTGAATATGCTTTTCCCCACCCTCTTATGAGCATGTAATAGTGATCATCTACTAGTAATACTAGGGACATTTTTTGGTTCAGTCGTACAGTCTACTCGTGCATTAGTTGAACAAAATTGGTTTGAGTACTAGCAGAGCTGAACTACGGTTGATATCACTGATATCAGTTTAATGCCCAAACAGCTTTCCATAACTGCACAGTTTCTGTCTTCAATGATTATCTTTTACTTATGCATAATCTTAACTAGTCCTCTTTACAGAACAAGATAAAATTACTCAAGATCCACTTACAAGCTTCGAGTTTTGTGGCAAGAATGGAAGTTTGAAAAGAGCCTAGAGCTGTTACGAGGTAAAGTCATCTGTAGGTTGGTGCAGCTTTCATTGCTCTGTTCATTTGCACATGCTTGACCATCCACGCCCTCCTCAGAAGAATCAAATTAAAGTTTAATCTTCATCATCATGTGTTTTGTCCTCACCAGTGGGTCTGCGTCGCTGTCGCTCTGTGGGGGCTCTTTCCTGACTCCTTCCCTCGGAGCGGAGTATCCATCGAACCCCACGTCCTCTGGGCGGAGCTGCAGCAGTGGCGGCCATTCAGAAGGAGCGGGAGTAGATGACCACGGGTAAGTGTCTATCACCCAGGCGGCAGGGTCCTCCCACGCTGCCCTGCGACCATAGAGCTGCAAAGAGATGCTTAACTTTACTACATATATTTGAACTTAAGGTCCCAGTCCAATCCAAATCCACACAAGCATTTTAATAATCTTAATCTCAACGTAAAACTGATCATCAAGAGTTTCCTCATTTTCATTTTATGCCATAAATGGTGAAGAGAAGCAGAGGTGCTACTGGAACCAACATATTCAAACTTTTCTCTTAATAAAGTAGTTGGCTAGTAATTTTCTTTAATTAAAAAGTAAATAAAAGTATTGCCTCATAATCACTAAAGTTCTTCCCAAGCTGAACTTCTTCCCCACTTGCAGAATTTTTTCTTTTGTTTTGTCTCAACTTTCATACATAAAGAAGCAGCCCCAAGTGCTTTACAGAGGAATGACAGGCAGAAAATAGACTAAAACAGGCAGGAAAGAAATAAAGTAAAGTGCAGTTAAAAACATAAAACATACAAAGAAATAAAAATTCTTAAAATTGAATAAGATACAAAAAAATAGTAAAAAACACAATAACAGGGGTTAAAAATATAATACAATTCGCAAAGTAGAGGTAAAACGCTAGGAGAAAAAAAAAACCTGACAACTAGTTCTCCTGAATCAAACTAAAGTCAGAATGAAATGGTGGGTTTTAAGTTGACTTTTAAAAACATCCAGGGAGCTCGCCATTTTAATATCAAGGGGTCAGACCAGCTTAATGGGGCAAACAACCATGCCATGTTAAAATGCCTTGTGTTTCTGTGATGTTATTGGCTGAATAGCTTTCTGCATTATTTAAAAGTTGAACAGATGGACCTAATAAGTGATCAGTGAGTGTATGTTTAATTTGACCCTCGTAGCTTAAGTGAAGAATTCTCTCTGTCAGCAGAAGTCTGACTTTAAACTTTAATGTCTGATGCATTTATCAGTGAAATAGTGTCATGACACCTCCGTCTCCCTTTAAACTGATGAAAAACAAACCCCCTCTCTGCTTCACAAGCTCCATTCAGCCCCTCTCAGAGGCTGCTCCCTAATGATCCACTATGTAATTAAATGAGGTGCTAATTAAGCTCAGATTGAGAGAACAAATTGAATTTATTTCACTTTGATGAACATAACCCTGAGCTCCTGAGATCCCACAGTCACTGCACCAACAGCATTTAAAGTCAATCTGACCAAACGTCGGTAAGTTTAGCTGTTAGAGCTTCTACGTGTGTTTACTCTTACCTGCAGTCCTTCTCGTACGGCCTCCAGCATGTACGGGATGATGGAGTAGTTCCAGAGGTCGGTGAACCAGACTCTGGATCCCTCCACGTCCATTGGACAGGACAAGAAGAGACGAGGTCCTGCAAAAAAATAAATAAATAAAAAATTGAATTGAATTGAATGCTTTATTTCAAACATGCAAAACAAACATGGGTAGTCACCATAAACAAACACGCATATACCAAAAACAAAAGAAAACGATCAAGGTAAACCGCTAACAACATCCTACATGTGCAGCAAGTCCACATGCTCGAAAAGGAGAAGGAAGAAGCCTAAACTAATGTAATCCTACCCCTTTTATTACCACGGCCTACAGTGATGTTTTTAATTTCTTCATACAATTTCTCCATAATTATAATATTTACAAGATTCAACCACCTATTTAGGAGCCAGTGTTCCTTATAATATATCGACTAAAAATGTTATAAACTACTGATACACAATTACAAAAATAATATTTCACCTATACATATATGCTTAATTTCTATACATATAATACACTCCTACTCAAATACAGAAAACAACATGACATAGCAAGACAATATAGTATTTTCAAACACCCCTAATTTCTACTAATCACAGCACTAAACCTCTAGAGGGTACTTCTGTTTTGATCGTGCACTTGTGTCTTACCAATAGTGACATCAGAGGAGCTGTGTGTCTCCAGGAAGCGGTTGAGGTGGTGCCAAACTCGTGGGATCCAGTCGATGATCTTCACCAGCTCTATGTTGCGCGTCCTGCTGCCGATCTCCGTCTCGATCAGTTTCCTTCTCAAGAAGCGGCCGAGGAAGCCTTTCACTGGCTCCATGTGGTTTGCACACAGCACCCACCTGACACAGGACAAACGGGTGTATCGTGATTTTTTTCCTTATGTATTTTTAGTAGGTAAGAATGTTCACGCATCAGTCTGAGATGGACATGAAGCAGCAGTTTTACCTGAAGTTGTGGTGAAGCTGCAGGTTGGGGGCAGATGATGTTGCTTGGCTCATGGTGCCGATAATGTACGGGCTGAAAGGAGGGAAGGAAACTGATCATTGTTCTGTCGTTGCTGTGCTTAGTCACTAGAAATGTTAAAACCAAGTTTAATCCGTTTTAATTCAGATTTTTGTGAAGTGTAGCACTTAAGAGATGTGCATACTTTAACATATATGCCTATTTTTAATCATGTATTCATACTCTTGAACTTAATTTTGGACATAACTACAGAAGTGAATGTGAGTTTGTGTCATTCTGTATGCTTGTGCGTATCTAAACTAACCACTGCTGGAAGTTGCAGCTGAAGACGCCGTTGAAGATCTCTCCCAGAGAGCTGACGTGGTGAAGGTTGTCAAGAATGACCACGAGGGGGCCCTCTGCTCCTGGGACTCCGCTGCACTGCTCCGCCAGACCTGAGAGGTACTGACGCAACTCCTGCAGAAAAACAAAGATAACAGTGTGATCCATCTTTGAATATCGGGTCTTTATTCTCGCACAAATCATTTCTTAGTGACATACGGTGTTATATTTGGATCATTCTTGGTAAATGTGGCTTTGCTTGTCATATCAGTCCTTATGCTTGTTCCTAAGTAACTATTGCCCTGAAAAACATTTCTATTTGTTTTGTGGGAATGCTGACCTGTTTTGTTTTGTTTTTTTTGCAAGTAAATTAGTTCTTGCTGAAGACTTGCTAAATTGCACAGCATAAACTTAACAAACAGTTCTCTCCTAGTTAAATATTCAACCTGAACAGGGTTACTTACACAGAGAAAGCAGCTAAACTGAAACTGCTGAAGAGTGTTAACGCTGTAACAGGGGGTGAGTGGAGTTATTACCTCTGCCAAAGAGGTTATGTTTTCACCAGGGTTTGTCTGTTTGTTTGTTTGTCTGTTAGCAACATAACTCAAACAGTCGTGGACGGATTTTGATGAAATTTTCAGGAAATGTCAGAAATGGGAGAGGGAACATATGATTAGATTTTGAGGGTGATCCGGATCACCATCTGGATCCAGGAATTTTTTTTAAAGGATTCTTTGATATTCAGAGACAGGGCTAATTTTAGAGCTTCTAATGTCAAAATAATGCCCAGTGTGGATAAAATAAATAGCATAAAATACATAGACTCAAACTGCTTATCTTGTTTAAGTTTGAATAGATTTTGTTTGCACACAGCCTAATTTCTTCTATGTGTTACCTTCAACTGTATTATCATCCTGAAGGAAATTAGGTTTGGAACAGAAATTATTGCACATCAAGTCTATGAGGAAAAACATAAAACAAACAGGAATATGGAAAATCTAAATCATAATTAAAATTCATAAGTACTTGAACCACAATGAGACAGAGGCTGAAATATAAAAGTGCTGTGCAGTGGGTACAAAAAAAAGCAATCATGAATAATCAAGGAAAGACAGATAAAAGACATTGTCAGGGGAGTTTTTGCCAAAAATTTGGAAAACTGCTGTATCTGGCACTGTTCACAAAAAAAATCTCTTGATGCTGAACCAGGTTTGGATCTCCACCAAAATTGCATGACTTCTTTCTAATACCATGATTAAAATTCCCTGAAAGTGTCAGAAAAATCAATTAGGAACTTATTGAGTTATGAGCAAAAATGTGGGAATACGCCCTATCTTACAAAGTTAACAAATCCTTAAAAAAATCCCTGGACTCATATGCGGATTCAGATCACCACTAAAATCTATTCACCTTTTCTTTATGTCATGACCAACATTCCCTGATAATGTCATCCAAAACCTTCCATCAGTTTCTGAGTTATTCTGTTCACAAACTAACAAACAAAGTAATAAACAGCAAAATCATGACCTCCTTGGCAAAGGTTAAAAAAAAAAATCATGGTTTACTATGTAAAAATCACTCTAATTCACATCTGTTTCCTTCACTAAAGAAGTGCACTTTGAGGTTATTTTAACATTAAAAACAGAAAAAGACCAAAACATGTAACTGAATATGTCAAATATCTTCTGACAAACAGCTCAAGTGCTTTTCATTCATCAATGTAAAGACAGAGGTAACAAAAAGTCATAACTGCAGGTGTGTGTTTACCTTGCTGGACTTGTGGTCCACGTTGAAAGTGACGACAGCGTGTGGGGTCAGAGGTCGGCCCTCTAGCAGCAGCAGGTGTCGGGACAGCTGATTGGCCAGGTAGGTCTTCCCAGTCCCGCTGGGGCCCGACAGGATGACGCGTCTGTGCTCCTTCAGCAGAGAGACGTAGCGCTGCAGCATCGGCTTTGGGATCAGAGTGTCGAACACCAGGGAGTCCACGTTCTCGCTGCTCACACCTGGACCAAAGGTTAGAGGATTAAATGGGTTAAAGGACACGTTTTAGTCCTGTATTTAACCCTAATATGGAAGTGACTGTGTATTATTGGTTCTGTCAAACATGCCTAAACGATTGTTGTCCGTACCTTTGAGCTGGATGTTGATGGTGTTGCTGTCTCCCACCAGGTAGCCGCATGGCAGCAGCTCTGGCGTCTGGGCAGCACTGGGGTTGCTGGGTCGGTGGATTTCCCCGATGTTATATCCCTCCACGCTGTCTGAGCTCAGGCCCAGCTGGCTCACCGGGTCCACGTGGGTGATGTACTCCTGATAGACACAGAATCACAGCGTTTTCACGGTGATGTCTTCAGATATTTTAACAAGGAAATGAGGAAGAAGCCTGAATCCTTTTTTTCCCGCATTATTTTTATTAAAGTTTTGCAGATTAGTAGTAGCCAGTCAGTCGCCATATTTTATTTTCAAAAATAAATCTTTCATTAAATTATTGATTTAATAATTACTATAATTTAACTATTTGTATTGTTATTCTTAAAAATAAATAAAGCAGCCACATTTTAGTTTATTTTTTTTTATTACGATTTATTAATACATGTATATATATTTTATCTGCTATTGTTTTTTACTTTTTTACTTTGTGATATCCTGTGTTCTTTTATACCTGTGTATTGTACAATGCTGCTGAAATCTCAGTTACCCTGAAGGAGTCCTCCCAAGGGATAAATAAAGTTCTATCTTATTTTATCTTATCTTATCTCTTATAAGCTACAGAAACAATATCAACAACAACATAGCTTCTTTGCTCCATTACATAAAAAATAAATAGTAGGCAATCCACCACCGGTACATTTTTTATATTGAAACAAAACATCAAATAGTAAGTATATATGCTATTCTTTCAAGTGGAAGGCTTGTTAACATCTGTCTCAACCACTGAGCCACATCTGGTCTTTTAGTCTTTTTCCACATTTCTGGGCATTGAGCAAACCAAGGTCTATGCATACTCTCTTTTTCTGAAGTTGTGTTTTTCTGGATGTTGACCAAACAGAAACAATTTAGGATTCAATGCAGTTGGTTTTGAAATTATTTTTTCAATTGCTGTTCTCACCTCTTCCCAAAACACTCTGTTTTCCTTGCATTGCCATAAACAGGTACCTTTGCTTTCCACACATTTTGTGCATGTATCTGGTATGTATATGTGTAAGATACATCTGCATTAACAACCTATAATGTATCAGTTTTTAATTTATTGATTTAGTTTGAACTCCTTCACAGGCTTTTTCCCACTGCTCTTCTGATATTAAGGGTCGCAGATCTGCTTCCCGGGCACTTAGTTTCTTTAGTGGTGTCAAAAAAAATTATAAACCTCTGAAAAATTACCTTTTCTCAGACTGTCCTTTATCATGATCTTTTATAAAGGTGAACATTTAGGTGGAGTGAGAACATTGTTTTGATTTGATGTGATAAAATTTCTGAGCTGCAGTGCTTTTTATTAGGTTTTATCTAATCCCTGAATCATCTTTGTTAAGAAAAACAAGTTATGGAATGACAGAGAAAATAGCTCTTCTTTATGTTATCTGTGTACTCATACTGCCTTCCTACAGTCTGTGGTTGCTGCTTTTAGAAGTGTACCTTGAAAAGGCGTCGGACGACTCCATCAAGAACGTCCCACTTGGTTTTTCCGCTCACACCAATGCAGCCAATCAGGAAATGACGACACCGACCCTCCTAGCATTAAAAAAAACACAACTTGATTTAGATTACACCAAAATCCACAACCAAAATTACAGTGTTAACTCACAAAAACTATGGTAACATCTCCCTTTTTTAGAGGTCTTACCTCCCCCCACTTGGTGTCTTCGTCCAGGCTGACGACCATCTTCACGTGGCGTCCCTCTTTCCTCATCCCTCCTTCCCCACCGGTGTCATCCAGCAGCATGTCTGAAGGGACAGCAAAGAATATCAGACAAGTTTTTACACCTCTTTATAATCAAGGATGTTCGTTGTACCTTTCAATGTGAAAAAATAAATGAAAAGCTGATTTACAGATTTTTCAGCTGGAGTACCGATAGAGATACCCAAAGTTTAAAACTTAACTGGTTTTAAAGGCAATTTCAGCAAGAAAAGGCCTTTTTAGTGTCTTCTGTAAATCTACCAGCCTCTGTGTGATCCGGTGACATGTGCTGTCTCTTACCCAGGCTGGTGGACTCGCTGGTGGCCAGGTTGAGGCTGTGCTGGGGCAGGGCCGGCCCGCTCCCCTGAGCCTTGCTGTGTGTGTGAGGAGGAGAGGATGAGATGGAGGCCTGAGAGCCCATCCTGCTGCCCTGGTTCTCCACCTTCAGACGATCATTCTCCGCCTTCAGCTTCTCAATCTCCAGCTGCAGACAAACAGAAGTCTCTTTTTGTAAGTTATATCACTAAAACGGGGTTTAGACTTTTTATTTTGAGAAACCCTGAAGTGCAACAAATGCATTTGCAGCATATACGAGGGCACTTACACCATGGCTCCAGTATGCTTTAAAATATGTTGCAAGTCTATTTTATGAGCTTAAATAACTATTATTTCATGTTAGCAGACCACTTTTTAAGCTTCTCTTTAAAAGCTTGTGACTGAAATATAACAAACTTAGCTCAAATGAACTAAATCAGAACATTTTTACAGCTAAATCTCCTATTAAGAGACCATAGATAAAGCCTTAAACAAAAAATATACTCGATCACAATCTTAAAGAGAAAGTAACTCCTCAATCTCTGTATTGTTGACACCTTTCTGGCCTTGGTGCTGTTTTTTCAGCATAGATCATAGATCTTAAAATCTTTTAGCAATGCGGAGGCTGCCTAATATTTTTTTCTTCAGCATGAAGTTATTATGAATTATTTTAGAAATTATATTTATTTATTAGGTCTTTTATTTTGGAGAGAGGGTAGTAGATTGAGTCTAAAAACAGGGAGGGAGCGTTGGAAATTTCCAGGACAACAGTGACCCTCAATTCTCTTTAAAGTCTTTTTTTAGTTCTCTCTTAAGTTTATTATAGATTTGTTGTTTTTGCAGGTAAAATTAATGCTATTATAGGTAACCATCTCTTTCGTAGATAAACATACAAAAACTAGAACCTTGTGTACTGCCAAATAAAATGAATTTGCTCACTAATGATATAACTTTTCAAATGAGGAAATCAATTTGACGTTAACCTCAAACTCTGCAGCATTCAAGTCTCCAGTCCCAAAACTTTATAGGAGCATATAATCATACAATTCGTCAAAATAAAACAATACTGTTGATAAATCAACGATATTTCATTTGCACATCTCAGTCCTCTTTTTATGAATTATATTAATTTATTATATTTTTATTTATTTACTTTGGAGACAGGGTAGTAGATGGAGTCTAAAAACAGGGAGAGCTTTGAAAATTTCAGGTCAGGAGCTACAACTTCCTCCCAGTCTGTCTGCTTTAAGGACTAAAGCCTCTTTACGTTAGGAATGTATACTAACTTCCAGGACAACAGTGACCCTCAATCCTCTTTAAAGTCTTTTTTTGTTCTCTCTTAAGTTTATCATTGATTCATGGTATTTAACAGATAAAATCTATTCCATTATCTGTAAGCATCTCTTTCATGGATAAACATACTGGTGCTAAAACCTTGCCTACTGCCAAATAAAGTAAATTAAACCATAACGGATACAACATGTGTCAAATGAAAAAAAATAATTTGACGTTAGCCTCAAACTCTGCAGCATTCAAGTCTCCAATGAGAAGCAGCACTAGTTGATTGACCAGTGGAAATGTGATTTTTCTGTTTGTGTGCAGACCTGCATGCGGTTCATGGCCTCCCTGAGCTGGTCCAGCTGATGGGCGGAGCTGAGAGCCTCCAGCCGGATGTCGGTCAGCTTCATCTCCTTCTCCCTGAGCTCGCTGCGAAGCTGCATCACCATCTCCGCCTCGCTGTCCAAACACTCCGACAATCTGTGCACAAACACACAACACACGTTAATGACGTCAGAGTTTTTCACCTGTGCTTCATTTTTAAAGGTCCTTTTTTAATATATATGTTAGAGGATGAGCTCCCCTACAGATATTTGTGTCTACGCACATGGAGTTGGAGTGTGTGTTCCTGAGCATGTGACTGGAGGCTGCACTGCCGTTGTGGGGCAGTTTAGGCGAGGATGGCAGCGATGAGTCGGTCATCTCCTCGATATCAGAGTGAGACGAAGCTGACTTTGGAGATTTCTTCTTGCTGAATGCTTGCTTGAAGGAGCTTCGCAACTGCAGAGAGAGTGGAGATACAAAGAGAGGGACAAGGTGAGCAGAGGAGGGACGCACTTCTACAGGGAGAGGAAGCAGTGTGCTGGGAGAGTGAAGGAGAGAAGAAGCTGTTAAAAAGTGCAAGTGAGGTAGAAACTGAATTATGGGAAGACTGCCTTATGACCTACAGCTCTGGATATAAACCCTACATGTTATAAATTCAGTACTTTAACTTTTACTTCAATTATTTCTCTGTCAATATTGCTCCAAACAGAGTAAATGTTACAAAAATAGTAGAGATAATTCAACAGTGGTAAGCAGCTATGATATCACAGTATAGAGGGATGGGTTTGTTCTTTCCAGAGCTGTCTTATAAGAACAGTTTTTTAATCTGAAAGGGAAGGGAAGCAGTGTTGAAAGGGAGAGGACAGGCACTACAGCAGGAGGAAAAGGACTGAGGTTAGTAACCTAGAAGAAGTGCAGGGGTTAGGCAGATTTAGTTTCACCCAGCCTACCAGTCTTACCTCATAGACCTGCCACATGAAGCGAAGCAAAGGAAGACAGAGAGACAAAACAGCACATGTTCATATGGGTTTGTGGGTGTTAATGAGAGATGGAGGGACAGGGGTCAAACTAAAGGATCCTAAAAAAACTAAAGCTGGTTTTATTTTACATCCAGGCAGCTGCAGGCTAGGGCTGGGCAAGATACTGAGGTTTAAATATCTGTCTGTGTATTATTAAATGAGATTTAAGGTCAGAAATTCCAGTTTTTTATCATTAGAGTTTATGTTAATATTGATGTCAAATGAAATGGTGTTCGGCATTTTGCTTCATGAAAGTTTGTTCACATTTAGAACATCATTAATGATTTGTGTGCTTACTGACCACAAGATAACTTCAGGAAGGAACTACTTCAGGATCATTTTGTTGTAGTAAAAACATCATAAGATAAGAAGACACAATCTTGGAAAATATGTTGCTTTTAATTCTGGAAAATGTCAGGCAAACTCCTACACAGGTCTAAATCTTTATAAACATGTTTACAACATTTGGAAAAAAAGTTTCTTTCTGTTTTGAGGCCGGAGCTTATCCAGGCGAACACCCTTGACTGGTCACCTGCAGATAGGCTGCAGAATTTTATTAACTATGAGAGAGAAAGATTATTGTCTAACCTACACAAATACATACAGCCTTTGGTCTTTTCCAGTTCTACCCATTTCATCTTTTTGCAAAAATGTATATGCACTGAAAACAATGTGAAGGACTTTGCAAACAATTTATTATGATAAAAATGATATATTACACAAGACTGGTCTTAAATACAGTATAGTGACAACGGTATGTTATGTATAAACATATACAGAACTTATTAACTTTATTTAAAAAACCTGTCATAAAAACAAGAAAACAAATATTTTAGAAATCCCTACAAAACTTGTTTAAAACTAAGATTGTTATTGGACACATTAGCCTGATAGTTGTTCTTGTTTTCAATATTTTAATTGTTTTTATATTTTGTATTGTTTTTATTGACTTAATGAAAATTGTTCACCTTTCTTTCTTTACATAAAATTTACATTCATCTTATCCCCTTTTACTGATAACTGCCTGCTTGTTTTCTATTGCTGTCACACCTCTGCACCATTGTATCTCCCTTAATGTGTTTCCTGAGGATCTAAATAAACGAAATGAATGAATGAATTTTTAACAGGAGTGAGGAATTTTAACTTGAATTCACTTTTTATACCCAAGTTCGAGCTTCTCTGAGGAGTTAGAAATGAATCAAGCCTAATATTCAACCACTAAAACTAATATTTCTGTTCAAAAATGCAAGTTAACAACTATAATTTGACATCTTCATTAAGAAATAATAATGTGCTTTACTATTTTCCAGTTTCTTTGTAAAACAGTAAATTAGAATATTCATGGGTTACAATAATTATATGTTAGCATTAAAACCATCATTCTGGTTAAAGAGCTTCTACGTGCTGTTGTATTAACATTAGAAACATAAAAAAAATGATTTTTGTAATTACAAGTGATGTTAATTTAAGGCAGCTGTAGCAAAAAAAACTTACTTTGGGAGGTGGTTTAACAAATTTGTTAAGCACTATGCACAGTTTAACTTAGGTTGCTCTAGCTGTGTTGCAGAAATGTTGGCTTAATAGAAGCATCAAGATCTGATATTTTGTCTAAATTGCCCAGCCCTTCTGCAGGCTAACACTATAACACAACCACCATGAATCGGGAGTCTTTGATGATCCATTACGTCCTCTTAAACACACACCCAGCCCCCACACTCCACATTACAGAGACTGTCTGAGCACCTGCATCAGGAGCCCACTGTGGGGTCTCATCTAAACAAACTGTGACAGCTGGAAGCACACGCACACACGGGAGGTTGGTTTATTATCACTGAGACATAAAGCAGGAAACTCGACACGAGCTCACGTCTTTTAACAGCACAGCGCTCGTCCTAAAACTCAACATCAGGATCAGATTCTGACGACCACGGGCAGCTAACACAACACGGTTTCACTTTACACGAAGACACAAAAACGCTCATACGTCGTCATCCCTGACTTGACTTCCTCCGGTGCACAAAAAAGCCTTTGGGTGAAAACAAAAGTAAAAATGATGTTCTTTAAGGTGAGTGCAGAAGTATGGAGGATGTTTTAATGTGTGATCAACACTAAAAATGAGTTTACAGAATGACTATTGACTAACATGTATTGATTTGGTGATTTGCAGGATGAGAGAAGATGACTTTAACCAAGACTTGGTCAACTTTGAATCAAAAATACCTGATTTTATGCTGAAAATCATCAAATCAATCATAACTTAGATCATAAGAGTCTGCCTCTATGTAAATCCTGAGTGTATTCACCTTTTCCCCAGAGAAAGAGGCCTAAAAGGAAGAAACCCAAAGATGTGACACCAACACACACATAGAGATGTACAAACAAACAGTTTCTATGTCAGCCATTACACTTTCAAGTAATTCGTCTTAATACAGTTAATACATTTCTATTATCTTACCCAGTTCTTCTTGTTCTTCTTCTTGTTTTTAGCATCGGCGTCCATGTTGGATCCCACACTGGAGTGGCTGGTCGCGCTGGTGATGCTGCTGACACTGTCTGACGAGTGCTGTCGCCTGATTCGCAGGTCGGGCTGCGGATTCTGCTGGTGCTGCGGTTGTGGACTGCCATTACTGCCAGCTGTAGAGAGAGGGTAGGGAAAAGAAATGAATATGTATTTCACAACAAAGTATTTAATCAACGTGGAAGGCAGCTCAATTTGTACAGCATTTGAGTAAACGACAAATATCTTGATTGGGACAACAAAGTGTAATGTATCACGTCATAATGCTTCATACCATGACTTGTCATTTCTCCTATCATATCATAGCACATAATTTTTTTGTCATGTCACAGTCAGTTTTGTCCATTGTGAAAAATGTTGAAGCAACTGCAATAAAGATTGATCCTGCAATAATGGAGTTAAATCTTTGGACTTTGTTTGCCCCTGTTTATGTGGTTGTGAAACATCATCTGCGTTATGTTGTTATATCTATTTTTAAACTAAGATCAAATTGGTTTTGATGCATTATTATTTGTTGCGCAGCATCAGATTTTAATATTTACCCCCTTTGGTCCTGTTTTGGCTGTTAACAGCCACTAACTTTAGCTGCTGTAAAAACATATCAAATACATATCTTTCTTCTTTTTTTTAGCTCAAACCTCTTCATCAGACTCAGCCCTGATCAGATATATTGATACTGCACAAAAAATAATAATGTGTCAAAGCCAATGTCTTAACTAAGCTTTGACATATCCAAGAGTGTGATAGCATGTAAAAAATCTCCAGCCTCCAGTCATTTTTTATATTGAAAAGCGGCCATTTTGTTTGTTTTTTTCACCAAATCAGGGACATCACCTCTGGAATTGGCATTTAAAGGGTTAATTTCCATAATTAAAAAAAAAAATAGTTTTGATCAGGACTGAGCTTGATGAAGAGATTTGACCCTCCAAGAAATTGAAAAAATATTTATTTGATAAGTCTTTACAGCTACCAAAGTTAGTGGCTGTTAAAAGCCAAAACAGGACCAAAGGGTAGTAAATTTGTCCACAGTGCATTTTCGACCTTTTCAAATTTTTGAAATCACATTTTCTAAATTTATGTAGAATTCAGGTTCTTCACCAAAAATGATTTCACTCTCTCAAATAGAGTGAAAGTTATGGTCAAATTAGTCATAAATATCACCCCCTAGTGGCTGCAAACAGCCACATAGAGACACAAGGGTACAATCTAATTTCTTTATTCACAGCATTGCTTGCATGTATTTACTCAGATTACGGGACCTTTTTGTACCTTGTGTTCTGTGCTGGCTTAACGCTGCTGCCCCATCTGACCTTTATGTATGAGGTCATGTAAAGGTCAGTTTAAAACCCTACATAACATTTATTTCATCGTTTTTGCATAAAGATAATGAACTGTTGTCAACTACTGAAGACAAACTTTCTGATCATATCAGCTTTTGCCTTGGAATCTCTTGTTTAGAGTATGACTGTGTTCACCTGTCTTGTCTCCTTTATGTGTGAGCTCAGGCGTGTTGATGACTCCGTTGATGGCGGCCTGAGCCACGGCGTTCTGCTTCTTCAGCAGCTCGATGGTTTTCCTTAACTCGTTCAGCTCAGAGTCCTGCAGAGAGAACAAGCAAAGCAACAAATCAGCAACCATACTCACCTCCCACAATCTTTTTTTTAAAAACAAGGTGCTGATTTTCACCTTCTGCTCTGCCGTTAAGGTGAGACTCTTCAGTCTGATGGTCATGTTGCCGAGGCTCTGCTCAAACGCCGCCACCAGGTGAGCCTGCAGGAGACACACACAAGATGAAACACTGTTAGAAGATCTGCCATGCAAGTCCACAAACACCATAGAGTCAGGCATTTCTTATTAAGATTTTTGGTTTGATTTGATTTGTAGGACTTCAAGGAACACTGCAAACATCAAACAAGCAGTCTGTTTATTTTTCTTTCATTTGGATAGGACAGCACAAGAAATCAAGAACACTTGAGAAAAAAAAAAGATGGGATAACAGGAACAAAAGGAGTCCTGAGTCAAAACTAAACAGTGGTATTATCTCAATAGCAGATTTTCCTGCTGCACAAACAGATCTAAATCAGTGCCCATATTTGATTGATTAACTAAACCCCCTAAATAATGCCGCAAATTAAGAACTACCTCCCAAATACTGGCGAGATCTTTTATAAAAGATCAATCCAAAAGAAATAAATCACATTTTCTTTGTAATTTCTTGGCAGGTATAGCACCAAACTATGACAGTGTAAAATGAGAGAGATAAAAACAACAAAAAATCTCCCTCTGCAAAAAGAAAAGGGTTTCAGAAAGTATAATCCCCGCCTAAACGAGTGAAGACTTGACTGTAAATCAGTGGATTTCAACAAAGAGTGGGTCAGATTTGAGGAAACCAGGTGAATGATATCCAGAGGTGTTACCTTAAGGCTAATTCACAGCTAAAATAAATAAGCAACAGGACTCCTGGCAGGATGATTTAGCTGAGCGTTGATTTAAGACACTGAACTATATTTCTGCTGATCCTTGAATAGCCTCAACCGAACACTCATAGGAGCTTTCTGCATCACCACTGCAACCTTGAGGCTAGAACCCAGAATATGACATCAGCTCGGTCATCTCGGTAGCAAAATAAAGGCAGAACCAAATCCCAATACTTATGAAAAATAAGAGCACCCTGTAATATACAATTATCCCCTGAAGGTCAGAGGGAGATGGATTGGTTTCCCACATTACAAACACAGAGCTGAAGCCAAACGTTACATCATCTTCTCCAAAAACAGCCCCCTGAGCTGTAATCGCTCATCAGGCTGCAGCTAAAGACTTTAATGATGGGAACATGGAGTCATGTTCTGGTAATCGTCTTTGACTTCAATTTGAAGGATTTTTTTTGGCTCTAACTTGATTTTAAGGATTTTGGAGCCAACATTGCAAACTGGATTTCTAATAAAACAAAAAAAAAATCAGTGATTGAGTATAATGCTGCCATAATTCACTGATTTCCTTTTTATCAGCTATGCACAAACTTCATGTTCTTATGACGGCCATTTTTGGACAAAATGAGAAACACAACCATAAAAAGGAAACTAAAGAACACAATGAATATTAAAAATGCAGTAAAACAACAACAACAACAAAAACATGGCAAATAAAAACAACAAAAAGGAAAACACATCAAGAAATCAAAGAGTATAACATCAAATAAAAAAAAACAAATTGACAAATAAGAAAACACAATGGCAAAAAAGGGGACACCACAACAAAACACTTCAGATATCACAACAATATTAACTGATTTTAAGTCTGTGTCCATTTGCTGTTGTGTACTTTCCTTTGGAGTTATGTTTCCTGGTCATTTTGTTGTTGTGTGCTGTTGTATGTGTCATGTTGTATTATCTGATTTGTTGTAATGTTTCTTTGATTTGTTGTTGACATTTTTTGCATTTTCAATTTATTTACTACATTTAGTTGTGTTTTTCTTTATGATTCTTTTTGGGTTTTTGTTATGTTGTGTAACTTTACTGTTGTGTAACTGTATTTGTTATTCTGATTTCAGATTTTTCTCTTTTTTTAATTTTGCGTTTTATTTTCTGTCGCTTTCTGTTTCACACAGGGTCAGATTTGCTGTTGTTTTTATTTGACTCAAAGTTGTTTTTTTTAATTATTTTTTTGTTGTTTTTTTAGCTGTTGTGTTTCTTACTTGCCGTTTTCTTTTATTCTCTTTTTCTGTCATCATTTGTTGGGATTTGCACCATTGGACCATCACATCTTTCATGTGCTTTCTTTAAATTTGCTTTGGTCGGGTCAAAAACATCCCCAGCTGGCTCACAGGCTTTAGTTTGGACACCGTCAGCCTGAGCTATCGGCAGAAGAGATTTTGAAAGAGCACAAAAAATGGCCGAAGGACCGAAAGATTTCAAAACCATGTTTTTCTGCTGATCTTGCATGTTTGAGCACATCAGGTGAACAAGGGTCGTCCATCACCGAGTTGTGTCAGAGTTTAAACATTACAAACACCTGCAGGGAAAGTGAGTGAGAGTTGAGTAACGTGTTGACTGACATGAGATTTCACTCCTTGACTGAGGATCTTCTTGGATTCTTTGCTTCAGGGGCTTAAAGGAGTGTTCAGATAAATCAGCATGCGTCTAATGCTTATAACTGAAGATCAGAATAAGCCCCTCCCTCATGCTATCATCAGTCCCACCTCCATGACCCCCCACTACAGCCCCTCCGTCTGTGTTTGTCTTTCCCCACCACACCTTCTCGTAGCAGTAGATCTCCAGTCCACATCTGGGACAGTGAGTGTGTGCTGAGACTTGATTCCTCGCTGTAATCTAACACCTTTGCCTTCCTTCCATATCTCTAATCCACGGCTCAACCAACAGCGCGCCCCGACTCAGGCAGCAGATTACAAGCAGAGCGTGGTGAGACTTGTGCAACTCACTGGAGGCAGGGTGGCAGAGAGGTTCGTGTGTGCAGACGCTTGACGTGACTTTCTGATGGTTCTGCCAGATGTGAAATTACACCCTGTGTGAGCAAAGTGCTCTGCGGGAGTTATCTGCTCGCTATTTGATGGATATCACGAAATGTTCTGGCGTGTGTTTGGGTGCTTGAGAAGGGAAGAGTGCCAAATTTCACAACTCTCTGCAGTATGTTGGGTCTAACTTTATCATTGCAGCTATACATTTTCATATTTTTCAGGAGTTAATCTGATTAGTTGTAATTTTCATCACCAGATGTTGATAAAAACACTGCTTGTAATCTGCCAACCTATAGATATAAAATAGTGCATCGCTATTTCAGGGATCTTTGTCTGCTTCTTGGTCATTTGCAATAGCCAGTCATACTTCCAACAACATGAATGATAGGATTATTTTGTACAGTATGAAGGCCCTGATTTTACATACATCAGGACTTTTTATTTGACTCCATGCTTCTACAGTAACAAGTCTATTTCTTAGATCATCTGATGAAAAAAAAGTTGCTTCCTATGGTAAATGAGTGTTGTAGTAAGACCATGTTTAGCACTAGGTCTAATTTATTCATTTATTATTCAGTTATTACTTAATTCAGGTCTGCTAGTCATAGATTGTGAGACAAGACATGGAAAAAAAAGTTGGCTTATCCCTTTAACTTTACCAAAAGTAAGGCATAAAGTCCTTGTAGAATGTGCAGAGCTGTGTCTTGGTTCATGTACAAAATATACAACCAGTTAGCTGCTTGCTAACTTGTTGATAATCGGTAAACAGGAAAAGGAGAAGCTGTAAACAACTAAAAGTGGTCCATATCACCTCCTAGTTTCAGTTAAAAACAATTTTCCCTGGTGTAAGTATAATAGATATAATAGATATATACAAATATATATATTATGTGTATTTGTATCAGTGTTAATTTTGTTGACTAATTATTTTCGTCATAGTTTGCGTCAACAACCTTTTTTTCCCCTGATGAAAACTAGACAGTAATTAATAAAAACAAGTGCACACACATGGACAAAACTAAAACTAAATTAACTGACATTTTTGTTAACAAATAAAACTAGACTAAAATGTTTGACAGAGACTTAATCCAAGACCTAATTTCATCATGTAGAAATTAGGGACAAGTTAGGAATATATCCAATCACAGCTACTTTGGTTGTGTGGAAAGATTGGATGAGTTAAGAGGGACATCCAATCACAGCTGCCTCAGGTGGCGGGATATGTTGTGGAGCGATCCAATCAGAGCTCCTCTCTTTATGAACTGATATATTCATGTAGAGCAGGTTCACTGTTTGTTGTCAGTTCTGGTATTGTAACTGAGATGCTCTGCCAGGTAGCCTAAATAAAGGTGAGTGCATTTCACACAAAAGCTAAATTTGTTTCTGTTCATTTATACATTCAAACATTACTAGCATTTAATAAAGGGTTATTAGATGTTTCATTTTATCCAAGTGTAAAACATGACTTCAGAAATTCAAGGAAACAGAAAAAATGTCTTACCCTTTACACTTCATATTTAGTCAACTAAATTTACAGTAGATTTCATCGACAAAAATGTGAAATTTTATCAACTAAAACTAGACTAAAATTAAAACAACTTAGATGACTAAGCTACAATTAAAACTAAAAGATATTTGAGGCAAAAGACTATAACTAAAACTAAATTAAAAAGTGCTGTCAAAATTAACACTGAATATATGTGTATCTATAAATAATGAGTATGGTTTCAGCCTGCTCTATTGTAAAGTGTCTTGAGATAACACTTGTTATGAACTGGTGCTGTACAAATAAAGATTGGTAATTGCACAAGGAGTGTCCTTCAGTTACTTTATCAAGCTGTTACAAATTCAGCTGTGCATGTGGACCTACTAGAGGGGTTATATTGGCTGCACACTGGGCATGGCAGTCATAAATGAGCATCTTCAGTAATGAGTGTGTATGTTTGCACGCTTGCTGACTCACATTTGCACTCAGTTGTGTTGTCAGGGCGGAAACCTTTTCCTGGGAAGCGTCCAGCTCACGGCGCAGCTTACGGATCTGGGAACATCAAAATGTATGTCATCAAAAAGCCCAAACCTAAAGCATACATATCTGTACCATTGAAGCGTGCATTAACCACAGAGACACACACAGAGGGAAAGACAAATAGTGGTAACAAATGAGGGAGTCTCCCAGATCTGGGCTCTGATACATTGAGGTTAAGAGATGAAAAGAAGTGGGTTCATAAAAGAGCACATACAGGTGTTCAGACAGGAACAGGGTCAGGCACAATACAGTAACATGTGTAACCAGACACAAGTGAGAAAACGCCCCCCATGTTCCAACAAGTCCAGCTTCAGCACACCGAAAATTAAAGAGCTGAGAAAACACAGGAAAGAAGGGATGTGGGCGGGCTTACCTCCGACTGAGACTTCTCCTCGTTCTGTGAAAACAAACATCAGAGGAAGAAATCATTAGAGGAAGTACACCTTCATAATGAAAAAGACGAGCAGTGTAACCCGCCTCAAGTCACATCATACATCACGCACATGTGTGCACTCCAGTTTGATTTATCATCTCCTCAGAGTGAAGCTTTATAAACTGTGGAAGAGATTGTCTGGTGTAACATGTCTGAGAAAGCAGAGAGTTCCTCCTGAAGGCATTTCTCTGACATATCCAGGTGTGTTCATGTATGGGAGTCTATTGTCTCTCTAGGCTTCACACAGAACAATAGTAAGAGAAGAAAACATACAGAGAGAGAGAGAGAGAGAGCGGGCAAAACAAACCCTTGCACGAACACAGCACACCCAGCCGTTACTGCAGCTGTTTGTGAAACATGTAACACCCATATTTATATGTAAACAAGGCACACATGCTCAAACTGCATCAGGAAATGTTTAACTTTAACACTTGGCAGATGTGTTTCCAGATCATTTGTAATAATTGGTCAGCTGACTGCTTTAGTTACACTTCGAGGCTTAATCTGGCTCATTTGTAGCTTAAAGTGAATGAAGGGGAACAGGTTTTGAGGAAAACTGAGAGACAGAGAGACACTTGTCTACACAAAAGGGAAATTCAAGCACCCAGCAGCACCTGACAAGATACATCTGTCTGTCAACAAGCATCCCCACCCAAAACCCATAAATACATAAACAGATAAAACCTACAAAAAAGAAATTAAACTTGTGCTTAAGTTAGATTAAACCTTAACAAAGACATTATACTGAAATACAAAAATTTCACTATGGGACTTGTGTTTTGTTTTTTTTTTATCATTATCATTATTATGCTTTTGACTATTTTAAAGATTTATTTCTTAGTCTGTGTCACAGGATGGGTATGGGTATCAAATAAGGATTTAATGTAATTTATCTATTGATTATTCAAAATAAAAACATTTGATCACAAAAAAGGAAAAGCTAGAAAGCACTCAGAGAGCGCAAACCTCCACCAAGGTAGCTCACATATTGCTGTTGCATCTTTAAGCAATAGTTCTATGATAAAGTTATCATCATAATATGATTCCTTCACCCTGAAATGATAAGTTAGACAGTTATTGAGCAAAAACAATTGTTCACAAATGGCAGTTATCTGGATCACCACCAAAATCTAATCATTTTTAAGTTGGGCTATTAACAACATCTCCTGAAAATTTCAGCAAAATCCGTACAGTAGTTTTTGCATAATCTTGCCAACAAACAAACTTACGCTGGCAAAAACATAACCTCCTTGGTGGAGGTAAAAACAGACTTGTTAGCTTTACTGCTGCATTTATCTAATAAGATGTCCCAGATGATATACATTCTGGCATTTGTGTGGTTCAATGTAGGGCTGGAAAACTGATCAAATGTTTTCACCAGTCTGCAATGATGTCTATTTAGGCCATAAAAATCATATTTTTCCTGCACACAATCATTTAGGTGTGAGGTTTCTGCAGCCAGCCTCATGTGGACACTCGAGGTACTACATCTTATTTCACTTCCCCATGGGCCTCCATTTTTAGCCCTGGAGGATTCTGCCTGTGCATAAATGACAAGTGTGATCGCATTGGCATACCTGCTAAATATTGGCAGAAGTAGCATTTTTGTCGTCTTCTTTTATCCCAACCAAGGACCAAAAGAATAGTGTTTATTTAACATTTACCGAAAGTAAGGCATTAAGTCCTTCATGCCTGTTGTATCATATTTGATACATTATTTTATGATACCGCTATCTAATCAATATCATCAACAAATTACTAAAAAAACATCTGAATACATCAAAAAAAGATAAAAATGTCCTCAAGTGGATTATCAGTTGCCAAAAACACCTAATTTATCAAATGAGATACATAAAATATGAATGTTAAATTTTACAGAAATTCTGATTGTTTTGGATTTCAGTAGAAAGTGAAATAAAAATTTCAGCTCCATAAAGTTAGAATTTTCTGGCTATAATTTGTGTTTTCAGGCATTAAGGGGTGAAGTCCTTGTAGATTGTGCAGAGCTGTGAATTTGTTCATATGCAAACGATACATGTATGACAACATTGTTTATACTGATTTAATTTATAGTGGTTAAAGGCAGTAGCTCTTAATAACTTTATGCCTTGCAGTGCAGCTGGATCCGCCTGATTCAATGTCCGTAATCAGGCAGATCCATCTTGCCAAGCTCCAGTCTACAATGACTTTGCTCAGCTCAGCGTCTTTTAAAGCAGGATGAGGTGGGAGTTACAAGCCAGACGACGGCAGGAAGTGACACTCATATAGAGAATAGCATATATGCTAACAGCTACAGTAGCAGTTTTATCATAATTGATATATATTTGTATATTTGGGAGAAAAGGTAAACATAATTTATCGCAAAAACAGATGACACTCAGCAGGGGTTATACCTCTTTTAATTAAATATTCTATAAAAACTACCTGTAGCCATTCGGTGACAGTCTAATTTTGCCACACTTACTTAAGAGGATGCGTCTTGAGAATTAATCCCACCAATTATACATGACAATTATTAAATGACGTTGACCTGCTAGGGATGTGGCATGCTATACAGGCTGTATCCATCTATAAGGCGTGCACTTATATGTGTCAGACATGCAGAGGCATCATCTGTATAATGACAAAAACAAATAATTTCACAGCTAAATCTCTGATTTTTCATTTAATCATCTAGAATTGGACATTTGCATTATTTGGGGTCCTGACTGTTTGTGTTTTCAGCAGAATAACAAACAGAAACTAGAAAGCACTCGAAGAGCGCAAACCTCCACCAAGGTAGCTCACACATTGCTGTTACATCTATAAGCAATAGTTCCATGATAGAGTTACCATCATAATATGATTAATTTACCCTGAAAACCCACAGCTAACACTCTAAATCATGTTGATATCATTATTAGTTAGACAGTTACTGAGCAAAAATGATTGTTTGCTAATGGCTGTTATCTGGATCACCACCAAGATCTAATCATTTTTAAGTTGGGCCATTACCAACATCTCCTGAAAATTTCAGCAAAATCCATCAAGTAGTTTTTGTGTAATCTTGCTAACAAACAAACAAACAAACAAGCACACACTGGCAAAAAGATAACCTCCTTGGGAGAATAGCAAAACTGACATGAAACCCAAATTTCAGACAAGTATGTAATGATGCAAGGCATGAATGTTAAGATTTGCTGTATATCAGTGATTATTTAACATAACCAAATTATCGTGATATGTTTTCACAACAAACTTTCCTCATGAGCAAATTTAAATCATTTGTCCTGCACAGTTTGATCCCGATTTCCCTGTTCGATTAAAGCTTTTCTGAAATCTCCAAGTACTGAAAAAACCTGCAGTGCTTGTGCATGATGCCACTGCTGTGACAAAAGAGACAGACCAGCTGATAATTAATGATTTTTCTTCTTGCTCCACCTCCACACACTTGAACAGGTTTCAACAGCCTCTTCAGCCTGTGCTTCAGCTCTGCTGAGGTGTTTAGAGTGTGAGCATGTGCTCTGCAACATAAGTGGATGTTTTACAGAGTGGCATCTGTCCACACACAGTCTGCACACCCAAACAGAGCTGTCAGTCAAACACAGGCACACGTAACCCGCAGATCCTTCACACAAACAGAGCTGCATGTTTGCCAGAGACGACGAAACTCTGAGATCTCTGATGCAATACGATGAGCTTTAAACATCATGACAGATGAGTAGCAAGTTTTAGTAGAAAGACTGGCATTTAACAAAACTATGATTAATGGTAAAGCCTAAAACCCAAAGTTAGCAACAGAAAAATCAGTTCTTTAAAAAAATATATTGGATCTTCATTGACCAACCAATTTTATTTACTAAGATAGTAACTGATAATAACTTACACATCAGCATTTCCCCTTTTTCTTCTCTTAAAATGCGTGTTAAGCATGTCTGGATTTTTATTTTGCATAAATTAAAATTATATCTTATGTTTTTATGTATTTGGGGGCTTTGGATTGTCAAAAACTTTGTCAAATCAAAGAAGAAAAAGTCAAACAAATATGAAGTTGTAGTGAAAATAGGATACAAACATGAGTATATCAGACATTTTAAGCAGTTTTTGTTGACAAAAAACATTTAAATCTGATAAAAAACAAAATATGAAATAGACATCTTGTTTTTTGTCACTGTCTTCTTTTCTATATTTACCCCTGCTTTATTTCCTTCAGATTAATCAATGCAGAACAAATCACTATCTTTACTCAAAAATGTCTTTCTTATCCTACCGTTTGTTGCCAGGGTGTGACGGCGCCTGCCATCGATAAAGTCGCCATCATTTTGCCCTCTCTCCCTCTCTCTCTCTCTCTCCTCCGCTCTGACTTCAGACTTGTGCCTCCTTCTCTCTCTTTAGCTTTGAAGCAGCAGCCAGAGCCAAGCAGTGATCTAAAGTCTCAGAACTCCTCCGCTACACCTGCCCAGGTGAGTAAACCCGCCCACGGAGGGGGGGGAGGGGCTATGCTGAAGGGGCTGAGCTCTGATTGGCTGCTGTGGGAGGTGCCTGTGTGTGTGTTTGTAGGGCTGAGAGCAGACTGTTTTCTCACAGACTGAGTCAGACATCCAAAGGTGTGAAGAGTAAATGTGTAACAGCAGATTTTCCAGCTGCAGTAATCAATATTTCATAATTCAGAAAAAGACAAAAGAGCGACTGGTTTATCTGGTTTTATGAATCAATCTTAAAAGTAATTTCAACTGAAAACAAGCGGCAACTTTGTTTGAAACTTTTTGAACAAGTTGTGACTTATCAATATTGTTTTAATCGCTTTAGTGCTGTCCTGTTTTTCCTGTGTTTGCTCTTCTGGGTGTATTTGGAGAGCTTAGGTTGATCTTTTTGGTAAATATGTGAAAAGGATAATGCTTAAAAAACATTTACTGAGCTAGGTAAACATTCATTTATTTATATTTTTATGGTTTATCAATATTTCAAATTTCTAAATAAATAAAAAAAACTGTTCTTGCTAGATTGGCATGTTGTATCAGTTTTTCTCACATTTGTTTTCTTTATTTTCACACAGTTTTAAGTAAACAAAGAGTCTGTAAACATGCAGAAAACAATTAAGAATGCAATTATATGAAATACATACACTATGAAAACTTCAGGAGCGAAAATGCCATGCTTCGTCTCCATAAAAAATATAAATCTGCTAAAAAGAGATTTAAGTTTTACTATTTTAGTGTCTCCTGGTAAAATGTCAAATCTGAACTGAATTAGTTGATACAATTTCTCTGCCACTTGTCAATATGAAGATGTTTTTTTTTTTTTCAATAACCCACCAGGCCAAGTGAACACGACCCTGAGAGAAAGATTTTCAACCCCTTAAATAGCCATAGAAATGTTATGCCCGAATTTAGGTCCATATATCCATTTTAAATAACTGTCAGAGTAAGTTAAAAAGTACTTATGTTTAAAAGTTCTTCTAGTCTCTATATATTAAGTACCCCTGATCCAGCTGTATTCTCTCTCTGTCTAAGACACTGCTGCCTCTTTAAGGCTCCCTTACCCTCGTGGGCTCAGTCTGCTCTGATTGGTTCACAGGTCTACTCTGGATAATTGGTTAGTTCAGCGCTGCTCTGCACCATGTTGTCAACAACTCTGCATTCATTCTAACATCAATGCTGCTACCACGAGAAAATGGGCTCAAACTGACGATGAAACAATGGTATGACGTCACACTGGAGACTGGCACCATAAAGAGTTGGAGAGGGAGGAGTCCTGAAAAAACTGAACTGATACAGCACGACTGGACTCGCCACAAACCACAACATCGAACGTCGATCATTATTATGCTATCTAATAATGACAAGTGCTTTACTTATTGTGGGTTAACACTTGGCCTCTATAAATACCATAAAGAGTACAAAGAGTCTAGATTTTTTTGTGGGGTGTCTTACTGAGATAACATTTGATATGAATTGGTTTTATACAAATAAATATTGACTGGTAGAGAAATAAGGGCACCTTAAAGGTAACACATTAAAAATCTAAGGATTAGACAAAGAATGCAGATAATCTCCACACTCATTTCACTTCTTGATGTTTGTGTACTTACAGTGGAGTAAATTGAAGACGTGCTGGAGACCAGAGACAGAGATGATCCATGAACTAAGGAGACAAAAATAAGTAATTTGTGGATTAGAGAGTGCATTTTTACACACAACACCCATTATCAGAAGACCCTCCTACAAGCCACCCACCCTGCAGTCCCTCTCCCACTTTGGTCTCCACCCTCCACCCCCTCCTGAGCACAAAGGCAGCAGCTCTGTGGTTATAAAGATAATCTCCTTCATGGACGTTACAGTTGGAGTGTGTTGCAATAATAACAGCCTGTGTTTTTCTGCACTAATGACTCAGTGACTAATCACACATGAGAGGCCGAGGACACACGGCGGCTCTGTGACTGAAAACAGACCAGCGGTGTGATGTCATCGACCACACGGAGAATTCAGGCTCTAACAATCACTTCTTCACCTCACAGGGAGCAGACGTTAGTTTATTGAAGACTCACTTTTATCAGAATTTAGTCTAGACAGCGAGGTGTTCCAGGAGACACATGAAAGACGAAGTGTTCATTAATATTCACTGATGTCTGGGTTGTCTCATTAATCAGTCTTTACAGGATTTAGTCATTAATCCAAGACACGTTCAAACTACAGCGAGAGCCACTTTAATCTAGGCCAGGGGTGGGCAACTTTGGTGACCAAGATCCTCAGTGACAGGGGGGCCACATTGTTGATATTGGAACAATAAACTCGTTGGTTGGCTTGTTTGTTAGCAAGATTAGGCAAAAACTCCAGGACGGATTTTGCTGAATGTTTCAGGAGATTGACGTTTTGTAACGAGAGATGATTCAATATATTTGAGTAAAAGATGAAATCTCAGGACTCTTTGTCAAAAACTGTATTTTATTTTAGTAGGGTTTCGTAAATAAACATGACACTATTGTTAAAGCATCCGCCAAGGTGGTTCTGTTTTTGCCGGCGTTTGTTTGTTTACAACATAACTCAAAGGTTATCAGAAGTTTTTTTTCAAAGATTATTTTTTTGACAGGCTTTTTGCCTACATTACCTCCACCAAGGAGGTTCTGTTTTTGCCGGCATATTTTGTTTGTCTGTTTATTAGCAAGATTACACAAAAACTACTGGACGGAGATGTTAGAAATGGCCCAGCTTGGAAATGATTAGATTTCGGTGGTGATCCAGATGACCGCCTTTAGCAAACAATTGTTTTTGCTCAATAACTGTCTAACTAATAATGATATCAACATGATTCTGAGTGTTAGGTATGGGTTTTCAGGGTCAAGGAATCATACTATGATGGTAATTTTATCATGAACTATTGCTTATGGATGTATATGTGTGAATATGTGAGCTACCTTACGGAGGTTTGCGCTCTCCGAGTGCTTTCTAGTTTATGTTTATTTTACTAACAGTTTAGTTTTTATTTAAACAGACATTTAGAGATATTGACAATAAAGATATTGTTACAGCTCTATTTTCTTGGAAAAATTGCTATTTTAATACTTTAGTGGTAGATTTTGATTTTTTGATTTTGATGTTTCCTTTACTAAAAAGGCATTTTTTGATATTTCAAATTGACTGGTGGGCCAGTTTGAGAGAGTAGGATGGCCGCATGTGGCCCCCGGGCCACCAGTTGCCCACCCCTGATCTAGGTAGTTGACAGAAAATAAAATGAAAACCATTAAGATCAGCAGTTCTCAACTGGTCTAGCCTCAGGACCCACCACCTCCTTATAAGAAATAGCAAAAAAACTGATTAAAAATGTCAACCACTCAGATTTATTTGGTGAAAAATGTTTCAGCCTAAACTTCAGACGGAGGAAAACATTGAAAATGCAGCACGGCAGATTCTTGTAAAAACAATGTCTCAGAAACTCTTGAAAGGATTTATTTCCAAGTTTAACTGTATGTCCACCTGGACTCAGTTTTAAAGGTCTTCAGTCAAAGGTCAAGGTCACAGAGCCTCATGTTGATCCGTTGCTTGTAAAGTTGTATGAATGAAATTCCACAAGAATGTTTTGAAGGATTTTTTTCTAACTGTGCATAAATGTTCATCATGATGCAGACATGAACTGATTAGAATCTGGAGATCATAGGCCCATGATCATCAACAGGCAGCCCGGGGGCCACGTCAGGCCCCCCACAGCTTCCCATCTGGCCAAAACTTTGTGTGTTCATACAGGATAATAGGCTCCATGTATGTGCTAGGTCTGGTCTGGATCCTGGCACTATTCTGGATCTGGTGATCCAGAATTATATCTTTTACAGGGGTTATCTGAGTGTTTTCCTCATATTTCTCTGTGACCTGCAAGAAGTGGACATTATAGACCAGAAACAGCTTTGATCCCAGGTTAAACTCTCTGACCATTTGTGCCTGAGAGATAAATATGTGGTTCCTTTGCACACTGACAGTTGGTGAGCATGTGTAAAGGTAAGAAGGAGGGTTTGAGGGCAGGGGATGAGGTGACAGTGTGTGGTGGTGTTACTCTCACTGAGGACAAAGTGTTGGAGGATGATGTGACTTTTGTCCCGTCAATCAACCAACGGCTGAGTAACTCTACACCCCCGCAACATACACAAACCACATACCCTCACAGACCTACGTACTGCGACTAAACACACAAAGACACACTGACACAAAGAGAGAAAGTAGTGCTGTAGGATTCTTGTGTGTCATCACTTCTCTCTCACGCCTCTCACAGTGATCCTGTAATTATCTCCCCTCCTGAAAGCGAAGACAGCGTCATGGGGCTGGAAAAGACGGAGCTACCAGGGGTGGAATAATAACAAGGTTGTGCCTTTGCTATTGGGCATGTGATTGTTATGCATGTACTACCTGTGCATTCTTAGAATAGCAGCTAGGGATACAACTATACATTTAGCCCATGGTTCAGATTTGACAGCTTCAGTGAGAAGTCATGTTTCCTTTTTTTTTTTTATTATTATGGGGTGTTCAAGGTCATTTTTTCCAGAACTACAAGAGGTTATTGAGGAGAAAATCTATTTTTTCATTCCTAAACAATTTATTCGTTTCCCTTTAAGTGAAAAAAAATGCAATTAATGATAAACAGTACTTTTTCGCCATAATGTCATTTGTCTGAGCTGTCATTCACTGCTGCTGGTTAAGGCCCATTAAGACTCATTAAGTCCAACTGATCATCATCCTGCCACCTTCAGGGAGGATATAAAATGTTTGCGCTTGATGCCACACAGTTTATAGAGAGGTGCAAACTGATGACGTCAAGTAATATGGCATTTATTCTGTCAGTTATATTGATATCCTTTTCAGTTATTGATACTGACAGTTGTTTTTATATATACATATGTTTATCATAAAAGCTAAATAAATGTAGTGTTAAAAAAAGGAAAAGAAAGGACAAATGGAAAGGATGTAAAAATGGATTACAAAGTTCACCCAAAGTCTAGGTAAACTTTCTGGCTGTTTGAGCAGATGAGGAGAATTTTTCTTGCTGCAGAAGCCAGTATAAAATGAGTCTGTCGTGGAGTTACCAGAAATTTTTATTCCAGACCAAAGTCAAAAGGTACGAGATGTTATGTTTAATTAAATGCTCTGTGCTGATGTGCTTGGAGTTTACGCCCCCCCTCCTGTACGTAAAAGGGTCCACAAGGCTCCATAGCTGTATTGATGAGCTCATCTGTTATTTATGTCTGATTTGGCAAATGCTGAACTAACTTTTTACTGAACCCGAGTTCATTTGGTCTGGACTAAACATGTTAGGTGTTAAGCGGCCTTAGTCCAGAGTCACAATCTAAATTTCTTACCCAAGAAAACTTTCTACATTTCAACATTAACCAATAAAAGCCTGTTATGCTTACTTGCCAATGTTTACTTGGGCAAAAATCCCACCTCTGACACTGCGAATAGCCAATTGTATGCAGAGTTTTTGATTGCCACCTGGTGTGACCAGTCAAAAATTCCAGGATGTCCAGACCTCACTTTGGCTGCACTTTGGTGTATGGCCACCCTACCTTAGGGGTCACAACCCTCTATTTAAAAGCACTGGTGTAGTGTAACTTCACTGCCTACTTTTAGTTTTCCCCAATATATAAGTTCTAAGAGAAATTTTGCATTAAAAAAATAAAACAATACTTTACTGCCCTTCTCCCAATCTTACTTTTCCCCTTAATCCAGTGTTTCTGCGGCTCTGAGGATTTATCCAACTCCAGTGATGTAAAATCGCCTGAGCGTGGAGTCTGCCTGCTGGTGGGAAAAGCCCCGCTGGACACTTTTCTCCATAAACAAGCTTATGAAAAAACAAAGGCGCTCCAAAGCTGATTATGGATTTCAATGGGATGGAGGGTTTTTCTTAGAGGAGCGAGTATAATCCCTCCTAATTTTCCCAAAACAAATGGAATAATAATTCTTCTGGCACAATGATGTGGAATAAAGAAGAGGGAGTTTCAGAGCCATAAAAAGACGGAGGCATGCAGGTTTTAGAGAGGGATTACACCTCATTAAGGATCTCACCAAACATAATGATAAAACAGACTCACACTGATTTACTGAATATTCATTATTCCCCTCTCATCTCCTCTTACCTTCCTCAAAGCCGTCCCTGAAGGAGCCCGACCTGCTCATGGTGCGAGTCTTCTCGTCCAGGGACATGCACGAGTTCCTCAGCCGGTTGTCACTGCATGGGTCATAGGAGACGTCCTGATTGGTCAGGCTGTTGTTACGCATGCTGGCGAGGTTGATTTGACCGCTTGAGGTCGGGCTCGAAGCTGTGGTGATGAAAAAGGGAGATAATTCAAATAAAGTTAGTATTTTATCATCAATATTGAAGTTTTATTTGTTGTTTTGTCCATCTATGCCTCCCCCATGAAATTTTTACACCCACATGAGCAGCCATACTTAAAGTGTAGTTGCAAACTAGGAGCACTCAGAGAGCACAACCCTCCACCAAGGTAGCTCACATGTTGCTGTTACATCTATAAGTAATAGTTCCATGATAAAGTTACCATCATAATAGGATTCTTTCACCCTGAAAACCCACACCTGGCACTCAGAATCGTGTTGATATCATTATTAGTTAGAAGTTATTGAGCAAAAACGATTGTTCGCTAATGGCGGTTATCTGGATCACCACCAAAATCTAATCATTTTAGCAAAATCTGTCCAGTAGTTTTTGTATAATCTTGCTAACAAACAAACAAGCATATTCTGGCAAAAACATAACCTCCTTGGCAGAGGTAATAAAACTATATTCTTAAATCAGCCTAACAATGTCTCTCTTTCTCTTAAACCTGAGATATACTTGCAGTTTGTCACTGCGTTCATGTTTGCATCTGTTGCCGTTGTTAGCATTTTTGTTTTTACACTAGCCTGTTTGTGATGCATATTACTGCAGGACACCACTAGAGGGTGCAAAAGACCTCAGGCTGTATGTAACTACCTGTTGTGTGAGAACTGAACTGTAAACAAGGCAGTAATTCTGAGGGTAAAGGTAATAAAATAACCACCAATAATCAGCATCACCATGAAATATTCATTGTCAGCGTTGAAAATGTCTCGGTGTATGGGTGTAATGAGTTACTATGTTAACTGATGACTTGCTGTCGACTGTGCTGATAGATGTCATATTCAAAGCTCTGGAAAAAGAAGAGGGGGAACCCCCTCTTAACTATTGTATCAAATAATACTTCATTACTTTGTATGTGAGAAAATACAGCCATGGAAACCAAACTAAAATAAATATGTATGGACAAAGTCAACCATGTCCAAGTTACCAATGTACACGGTTACTAGTTAAATTTGTACACAAACTTATTTCCTCATGTCCTAACTTCTAAAGGAGGATTTATCTGTCATCAGCTGGGTGGACAGTCATGTTTATGTCTGTACAGTCTCACACATTATTTAGATGTTGATGATTGTGATCTTGATTTATCAGTTTGTTTTTTAAACTATCTGTTATTGTTGTTTCTGCTGCTGAGGTCAATCTGTTATATCTCCTCTGCCTCAGTGTTATTTTGACAGCACTTTTAATTTAGTTGTAGTTATAGTCTTTTGCCTAAAATATATTCTTAAGTCATAATTTTGTCATCTAAATTGTTTTAATGTTAGTCTTGTTTCAGTTGATGAAATTTCACAACATTTTAGTCGATTAAATCTACTGTAAATTTAGTCGACTAAAACTGTAAAGTGTAAAGTGTAAGGCATTTTTGATGTTTCCTTGAATTTCTGAAGTCACGTTATACACTTGGATAAAATGAAACATCTAATAACCCTTTAATGAAGGCTAGTAAAGTTTGTATGTATAAATTAACAGAAATGCAATCACCTTTATTTAGGCTACCTGGCAGAGCATCTCAGTTACAATACCACATGACATGAATGTGGTACATGAATATATCAATTCATAAAGAGAGTAGCTCTGACTGGATCGCTCCCCAACTTATCCCACCACCACCAAGCTAAGGCAGCTGTGATTGGATGTCCCTCTTAACTCATCCAACCTTTCCAACAACTAAAGGAGCTGTGATTGGATATATCCCTAACTTGTCCCTACTTTCTACATGACGAAATTAGGTCCGATTGGATTAAGTCTCTGTCAAACATTTTCATTTAGCTTTTATTTGTTGACGAAAATGTCAGCTAATTTAGTTTTTGTTTTTGTCCATGTTTTTATGAGTTACTGTCTAGTTTTCATCATGGGAAAAAGAGGTTGTTGATGAAAACTATGACGAAAATAATTAGTCAACAAAATGACTCTACACTGATTGTACTGCTGAAGTGGAGACTGCAGCTCACATCTGCGTCACATTATTCTGGACGACGTGCACAACTGACATGCTGAATGGAAGGATTATGCAGCAGCCATGATACGTAAACATCCACATAGTTAACAGAAAGTATATCTCCAGCTTGAAAAGACTACCATTTCTTCATCATTCTTTGCTTTAAAAAGGCTAAGGTCTTGCTTCCTGCGTTAACTATTAATACCGATCAATAATCGGTGATGTATGGGGCGTACCAAGCTGTCCAAAGTTGAAGCGAGTCCCTGACGGGGAGGTGAGGCTGGAGCCAGGGGAGAATGGGGAGTTACTGGCCGAGTCCTGGAGCCCACTGGTGGAGTGAGAGCGCAGCCAATCACGGGCCTCCTCATGGCCTCGCAGCTGAGGGGTCGGCCCATACCTGCAGGAGGTCAAAGATGAGGTTGAAGTTGAGCAGATGCAACATATTTTGAGTTAATTATGAAATCTTAGAGAGCATGTTGATCAGGATTGAGATTTTTTTCCCACTTGGATATTTAACAATCAATGAGGTGGATTTTTTGTTTCTGAAGCAGCCGGATTAGTCAAGCTGAGATGCAAAATCAGATGAAACATAACAAATCACAACAGCGTGGACACAGACTGATTCTCAGCTGCAAGCAACGAAAAACTGGTGGGAAGGAAAGCAGAACATAAGCCAAAGAAAACTTTAACCCCAAAATTAATCCTGCAACAGTAAAAGACGGCGATGTTTCTGTGCAACAACAGAGTGACATGCCTCTCCACAGAAGCACAACACAACAACACATGTGCCCAGTGCCAAACAAAAACTCCCAAAGCACAGATTTTTTAAAAAGCGTGAGCATAAGCCTCAAAGAGTGAATGTTGACGCAGAAATAAAGGAAGACATTTTGGTGAATCGGGGTGCAAAAGCTCAGAAAAAGTCCAGCAGAGTGAGGTCAGTACCTGAGTCCTTTCTTAGGCAGAGTGTTTCTACCACAGTGAGTTCCGCTGCGGGAGAGAAACACTTCAGAGGAGGAAAGAAAAGGAAGCAAGGAGGCAAGGACACATATGGCTGCATCTCTCACTGACTACCTGCTAACTCTTTCTGCTCAACATCAACACTACTTACAACATACTGCTTACAGATACACTGCAAAAATTTCTGACTGTATATAACATCTTTATAAATATTGCACAAAATAAAGTGCACAAGGGAATAATGTTTTGATTTTGAGAGTCAGCAATTCAATCCAAAAAGGAAACAAACACACCTGAGACTCATTGTAAGGAGAGATGATGTGCCACTGAGTATATTTGGACAAAATCCCAGGACTTTTTGTCAAAACTTGCATTTTATTTAAGTAGGCTTTGTAAATATACTTGACACTGTTATTATAGTTGTGGTTTTGTTTTTCCGAGCGTTTGTTTGTCTGTTTGTGTGCAACATAACTCAAAGGTTATCAGAAGTTGTCTTTTTAAAGATTGTTTTTTGGCAGGCTTTTTCCTGTCATTGGATAAGCAGAGAGACAGTGGATGGAAACAGAAAGGGGAGAGAAAGTGGGAGAAAACGTGCTGCAAGGGGTCCTAGGTCTGACTTTGAACCTTCACTGGCCTTAGGGACCTATACGTACGGCTAACTGCTAACTTTCATTGCCCCATAATCAATGGATTTTGATGACATTTTCAGGGAATGTTGGCCCCAAGAATAAGTGATACGATTTTGGTGGTGATCAGAATAAAGATGCAAATCCAGGAACTTTTTTAAAGGATTTGTTAACAGTGCAAGATAGGGCAGTTTCACACATTTTCTCTTACAACTCAAAAAGTTAAGAACAAATTTAGATGACAGTTTCAGGGAATGTTGGTCATGGCACAAGGAAGAAGTGATAACAATTTGGTGGTGAGTCGAAAACAAAGGCAGATTCAGATCCAGGAATCTACATAAAGGATTTGTTAAGAACACGAGTTAGGGCAGTTTACCACATTTTCGCTAGCAACTCAGTAAGTTATCAACAGATTTATATTTAATTTTCAGGAAATGTCGGTCATGGCACAAGGGAAAAGTGATAAGAATTTAGGGGTCATCCGAATGCAGATGTGGAGCCAGGATTTTTTTTTCTAACTTTGTTGATCATTGTTAAAATGGAAAATAACAATCTAGAAACGTTTCAAAGCATTTGTTAACAGTACAAGTTCAGGTATTTTTCCTACATTTTCACTTATAAAGGTTAAGCTTGTATTTTCTTGAAATATCCAGGGAATGTTGATCATGGCGCAATGGAGAAGTGTCTACGTTTTGGTGGTGATCCTAACCCAGATCTAGGATTTTTCGAAAGGATTTGTTAACATTGCAAGATAGGGCAGTTTCCCACATTTTCACAAACAACTTTAAAAGTTGAGCTTGGATTTTGATGACATTTTCAGGGAATGTTGGTCGTGGCACAAGGAAGAAGTAATAACAATTTGGTAGTGAGTTGAAAACAAAGGCATATTCAGATCCAGGAATCTTTATGATGGATTTGTTAAGAACATGAGATAGGTCAGTTTACCACATTTTCGCTAGTAACTCAGTAAGTTCTCAACAGATTTTGATTATATTTACGTTGGTCATGGCAAAAGGGAAGAGTGATAAGAATTTAGAGGTGATGCGGATGTGAATCAAGGGAGAGGTGATAAGATTTTGGTGGTGATCAGAATCCAAATGTGGATCCAGGGATTTTTCCTGACACTGTGTAAATGCCTTGGAAAAGGTTTTTGCTCCTGAAGCACTTGGAGTTTGATTATTCGCTCAAAACGAGACTTAAGCACTTATTTGCCTCTATGGATAGGAAAGACTGATATTTTTGCAGTGTAGATTCACTTACAAAAATCCTACTTGTCTGTTTTTTTTGCTCAAACCTGCACTTACACTTTCTACCACAAGATGGTGCCATACAAACAGTCATCACAGACTCAACTGGACCGCTAAAAGAAAACACTGAGGCTGCCAACATCCACACAGACACCCTCACATTTACTGTCTCACATTTCCCATTCATGCTGCAGCAAGAGGTCCTAAAAATAACCACAAACTACCACACAGAGCGGCACAGGGCTACACAAAAACTACCAAACACAACACAGAGCTTCTCTCTGCGGTGCTCTCTGTGTGGCAGCAGCTGGTGGTTTTTATCAGGACCCTCCACAGCTGTCCCATCAGAAGCCTGACACGGCACACAGGCACATTTACCTGTCCTGCTTCCGAGGCAGCGTGTTTCGGCTGAATATAGGGCTAGCAGAGGGAGAGGAGAGGGGACTGATGGGAGGAAAACGTACAACAGACACAGAGAAAGAGAAAGTTTTAGAGAATAAATAGAGCTGAACACAACAGCCAGAATCTAAAAAAGTGAAGAAATCTCAGTGAAGACGGTGATGTAATGGCCTCATAGCTGAGGATACAAACGTTATTATGTTTCCTCTGAGACATTCCTGTCACATTACACAGTCAACCTGTCAGCGAGGAATCTGCTACAATGACCACAATTACTGAATAATGGACGAGGACGCCAGGGGGATTTTTTTTTGTTCTGGCTCATCCTGAGTGTGGACAAAACAGCAAACAAGACGTGACACCTCTCCGTGGTGGAAGCTTTGCACATCACTTCTGCTCTGGAGTCTTTAAAATTAGCCTTTCACATAACGGTTTGCAGGGAAAATTCCAAGTTTAATAGACACATTGGTTTTGCCTCCACAGTTGAGGTAGCTCAGTTCAGCCAAAACAAAACTGACAAATGTGCAGCAATTTTGGGGTTGTTAGCCAACTTTAGAGCTGTATCAACTTGCACCTCTGTCTTTTTTGGCATTAATTTAGCCATATTAAAAACACAGTAAGGCTATATCATCCCTGTTGCCAGGGAAATTCCAGAAAAATGATTTCTTGACAGGGGCATGTCCATATACATTATATCAAGTGGCATTATGCTCACTTCCATTTTGTTACCGAGGCTTTCTTGCCTTTGACAAGTTTGCATGCAGAAAATTGATTCTTCATAAAAACACAAATAACTGTTTATATTTTGCACTCATAATTCACTTTACTTGGTACAAATGAGGTGAATACTTCCCCTCTAGCTTAAGGAAATTAAGTTATTACTAATATTAAGTGGACAACGTCTCAATTTTTGCTATAGTATGAAGAAATAGATTTCTAGGCAAGGCCAGCCATAAGGGGTAAAGTGAAGGGTAAAGTTCTCTGAGTCCTCTCCAGAGTCATGGAGGGGCCCACAAAGAATTGGTTCATCCTAAGTTTCAGGCAATCACAACTTTATCTTATAATAAAACTACTTAAAATTTCCCATTAATGTGACAAATTTGTACCTTTTCTATTGTTGGATATTTAAAAATGTAAGCAGACTCTTTTAAAAATAATAAGAGCCTTGACATTTGTAATATTAGTGTTGTTGAAGGGCCAAGGGAATCAGAATCAGACTATTTATTCATGCATGGGGCAGGAAGTCCACCAAACCTTGATTCATAAAAAATAATAGACATGGGTCTGTCAGAGTCTTTCAATAAATAGTTAGTACATTGAAAAAGAAGCTTGCTGGCACTTAAATCCTCATGTGGTCTCCTTAGGTAATGAAAACTTATAAAAACCTGGCAAATATGACACAGCTGGGTAGCTGGTAGAACTTAACTTTAGGGCCAGCAAAGGTTGTGGGGCCCATTCATGGGGGCTTTCAGAGGCCCCACCATGTCTATGGGCAGCCCTGCTTCTAGGGCAAAGCCTTGTACACAGACTGTGCGCAGCATGTGCTCAAGTAAGGCGTACATTTCGTTTCAAGGCAACTCGAGCTCAAATTTTTAGTCATACATCTACTTTATTAAGTGAGGCTGGATTCCAGATTGTGTTTTTGTCATGTAGCTCACAGGACCACATATTAGCAGATAATGGTCTAAAAGGCTGGTTGCGACTGGTTGGATGGATCCCTGACAGTATTTTGCTTGTACAACTCCGTCAACCTAGATGTAAATGCAGAGAAACAAACTGATTCTCCAACACTGGGAATTTTTTTGCACTTGTGAGGCCTGTGTGACGAGTCCTTCCCTCGTAGCTATGAGGAAATATGTCACAGACCTGGATAAAAAAGTCGAGCTTCAGCTGACAGAGAATATTCTTTATAATTTAGCTGCTAATTGTGTCTGCTGTTTATTTTTGTGCATGCCGTTGCAAGACCATGTGTGTTTAAGCCATGCAAAAGAAACTAATACAGGAAAACAAAACCTAAACCTCCATCAATGGGGATTTTCTGATTAAGCTTTACTGTCAACACTCCATTATTAATCAGTCAATATAAGCTTAAGGCTCATGTCCAGCCGTTGGATGGTACAGTCTGAATCATGCGTTGGTTGTGTTCTGTGTTGCACAGTAGGAGCTGACATTCCTCCTTGACCAATTGTGATCTCACAGTGTATGCTTCAGCCCAGTCTGGTCTAGTCGAGGTGAATTACATGCCAAAGAAAACAGATTTTGTTCCATCTTGAATTACTGAGGGTTTTTAGTTTTACTACATAAAACTCAATGTAGTTTTAGTGAAGAATTCAATCTGACATGTCCACCTACATTTTAAAGTCCACTTTTAGACACAATAATTCAACTTTTTTTTACTACAGGTAATTGTATTTTTGTATTTCCTGAAGTCCTTTAAAAGACCTCCCACTAACAGTATCTAAATGACTGATAAGATAACCACATTAGAAACTGTTTTAGATGCTGTTATAGGATATTAAGGTGTTAAATTAAGTGGTGGTAGCTAACTAAGTAGGAAGATATTTTTCGAGCCGACCTTTGGCTTTCTTCCTACAGCACTAAAAAGCCCAGATCCAGGTGAGAGTTTTTGTCCAATTCAAGTCAAAAAATCTTGCTAGACTCATCGTAATTTCCTGACATGTCTGGATGAACATTGTAACTGAAGATACAAAAACTGAAAATAAGGCAACAAGTACAATTATCTGCCAACGAGACAAGACAATTTTAACTTGAGGGTGTCTCAAAATGAAGATTAGTTATTAAACCTCAATTTAATCTCCTTAGAATAAAACTTTCCTTGTTTCATTGGCGGATACTTTCTTGTCATTACAAGCAAGACAATGTCTTGTTTTTGCCTTTTATTCCTTTTTATTCCTAAACCGCTGCAAAAACTCAAATCTCAGCAAGTGTGTCTGTCTATTTTCAACTCAAAAATACCTAAAAAACTTATTCTAATCCACATTCACTTAACAAGTACAGATAAATATTTTACTTCAAGAAATAAAAAGCAAAAATTAGAACTGCTTGTAATTCTAAGAAAATAAATGCCAATGAAACTAGTATGTTTGACTAGGTGAGGCTCTAAAATTAAGATTTAAAGTCTGCTCTGGATAAAAATTAAAAAAAATTAAGACACCCTTTAAGGTAAATTTGCCCCATCTCGTTGGCATATTATTTTACTTATTACAAGCAACTTAGTCTTTTTTTTGTTTTTATATCCAGACATATCAGGAAATCGTGTCTTAGAATCAGTCCAGTGAGGTATTTTTGGCTTAAAATTGGAAAAATACTCTCACCTACTCTTACACAATGACAAAATTCTCACTACTTCTTTGTACAATGTGAATATTTAATATGAGAGAACGAAATGTTGGAAAAGAAAGGAGTTCTCTTTGAAAAGAAATTGTGTCCTCACCTCTCAGACATGCCCGTCTTCACGCTGCCCGTGCGTCCCAGAGCAGACAGCGTGTCCTCCTTGTGGGTCCCGTGACCTGCGCTGCCCAGACTCATGTCGATGGACTCGCTGCTGGTGTGCATGCTGCTGACGGAGGGGAATCCCATGCTGCCCGTCCCACCGTGTCCGCCGAGCGTGCTCTCCCTGCTCTGTGCTGATGAGCTGCTGAAGGTGGTGCCCCACGTCAGGCTGTTGGAGGGGCCGGTGGAGGAGTAGACCGATCCGGGACTGGAGGCCTGTGAAGGGGAAGAAAGGATGCCAGTCAGTCCATCTAATCTGGAGCAAAAGTGGTAAGTCAGGTGTTAAATGGCCTGCAACACACTACTGTCCAACTCTGTATGGGATATGCATTTGTAGCAAATTATGAAAAAGGTGAATGAAGATAAAGGGATTTCTTAATCTGACTTATATGATCAACAAAGAACAGTCATGGTGCTGATGCTTTTAGATAACTACTTCAACTTTTGAACCCATCCTTCCTTGTCTGTCAAAACATATCTGCAGCTAAAAGCAATACCCTCTGTGTCACCTCATGATTAAGAAGCAGTCTGACTAAACAGTATGAATCATGTTAAGGTGAATGTCGGGGCACGCTCTCTCTTTTCTACTCTGCTGCAATATGTAGCCTACAGTCAGTCACTCGGCACAGCTGTGCATCTCCTGAATGAGCAGAGTTTGACAGGTAGGTGGTATTAGTCACTGGAGAACAACATCATCCTTGTGTCTCCACCAAAGCCTCGTAATCACAAACAACTCCCCATATCTCTTACACAAACTCATTATCTCTGAGCTCAAAGGTAAATGATTTTTTCTAAATCTTAGGGACAAACAAAACCTCCTGGTTTGGTAGTTTCCTTTAAACTTTACAGTCAAACAAGGGGAGAAAAATCAGCAGGTCTTGAATTTGATTAGGGCCCTTTAAAATCTGCGATCAAGGACGGAATCACAGAATTGGACAATAAAAGCAGAATTCAATGTAAACGCAGAATATCACAGAAATGGATGACATTTTACTTAAGTTTTTTTAATAAAAAGGAACGTATCTCTCAGGAAAATACTCCTAGGGGTCACTAAGGCTGTGGACAATGCACGCTTCACTCCTCCTCCTCCTCCCCTCAGTAACGATGCTAACATGTCAAAACGGCCACCTGAGACACCGGCTAAGCTGGCAAAGAAGCAACAAAACACACGGCTAAGTCCAAAGTACAGGGCAGAGCAGTTTCTTAAAGATTATTATGTGTCAGGCGATCAAATGTTCTGCAAATTTTGTCAACATACTGTTGACTGGACCTGTAAAGATACGTGTGAGGACCACCTGAGGAGTGAGTGATTATATTTTATTACTTTATACAGTGTCTCAGGGTTAAATTTGCGTAAAATACTAAAAAACTAATTCTCCAAGAAAAAAAATAAAAAAAAAATTGGAAAAGATTAAAACAGATTTTATAGGGCCCTATTAGATAGTAAAAAATCATGCTATTGTGTTTTGTGGTCGTTGTTGATTAGGTGCCATGCTGAGTGATCATTAACTGAATCTACATACATGACGTATAAGATAGGAAGTCATAGCTAAGCTTGTTGCTAATGCACTGCTGTTGCATGCCATCTTTCAAAGCTCTAAGCCAGAACGGTTAAGTTCTGAAGCATTAACCAATCAGCATCCTTTGAGAAGACAGAAGCGGGAGCTATTAGCATAGAAACAGCAAGAAGAGACAGCAAGCCTGAAAGCAATGGCTGCTCTTAGAATTAGCATGGATGCTAACTGCTTTAAAAGCATTTTAATGGAAGTGGGAAAGAGTTCATTGGATGAAGAACAAAAAACACTAAACACTCCTCAATGGAAAATATATTTTCGCCCCTGCACTGGTGACACAGTCAAACAGTGTGCTTGGTTTACAGAAGGTTGCAGGTTCGAGCCCAGCTTTGGCTGCCGACGTGTCCTTGGCCAAGATTGTGCGAGTGAATGGGTGTGAATGAGTAACAAATCCTTGAGAGAAATGTGACATGCTTTTACTGCCAGTACTCCTCCATGTAAAAAAGGCAGGTATAACAAGCGAGCGCTCCAGCCTACATCATTTTCATCAGATTTATGATTCTAATAATGTAAATAAATCTAATATACTATATGTGTTTCTTTATGGGAAATTGTACTGATTGATTTAACTTAAATAAACTTAATTTCAGCAGTTAGTTGTGTCCAGTATTTGGAGTATTTTTTTGGTTGAACACAGCTGCTTACTATGGTTGCCATTAACACTAAAATCACTGAAAACTGACCAAAACAAATAAATAAATGCAAAGGTTGGTGTAAGAATCACTGATTTTATTATCCCTCCTTAAGTCAGTTTGTTTTATCCTTGATAAAATATCAATTTAAGAGGGTTGATGACGTCGATCAGGGTTGATTTGCTCACTAAGGAGACCCTATTTGAGTATTAAATGTTATTTTTAAACTTCTATTGAATAGGGACAATTTAGCCCTAAAGAGGGGGTCAAACAGCTCAGCAAACGCCTCGTGTACAACTTAAAGCAAATTAAATGCAACTAAACAATAAGAGATTTACCCTTTTTCATGGAAAGCCGAGGCTGCTGGGAGGTTGAGGAAAGTGTGGAGCTAAAAATAGCCGTGCAACTAATGGATAAGTCGCTGACCCCATGACAGAGATTTAAAACACAGGCAGAATACAAAGGCTTTTTAAACAAGAGTTATTTCACTTTTCTAAGATTAACAAGTCTAACAACATATTTATAGGAAATAACACAGTCGTTTCATGTCAACTATTAAGAATCACACTAATTTAGCCTTTATTGACATTGATACAAACACAACATAACAGATCATTTGATATCCAAGCTGTCAGATAATAAAGATGTTTAGTGACGGAGTTTTCAGGTATCACTATCAATATTGATGTCTTCTCTTACCTGCTCGCTGCCCAGCGTCCCCATCCCAGATCCCTGCACTCTGCCTCCAAACATGGGGCTGCTGGTCTCACTCTCCCCTCCTCCGAGCCCTCCGTCAGGAGACTCCAGCACCGTGCTCACATGGTTCATGGTGGCATGGGGGTTGGAGATAACAGTGGAGTTCTTCATGTTTTCAGCCGTGGTGACCGGAGCCTGTTTGCTTGGCTTCCCACCAAACAACCTGTGGAAAATCATCGAAGGGGAGGAAGGGTGAGGAAGGGTGAGGAAGGGTGAGGAGGGGGGCTTAAGTTCTCATGGCCAGGGCAGGGATAATATCCTCTTGATTCTTATGAGAAGGATTTGTTATTTTAATAAATCACATGAACAGTTCATAAAGGGAGAACTATTCCAGGAGAAATGTCACAATGTTTAAATCTGTTCCCATAAAAAGAAAATGTATGTGCTGAAAAAGAGGTCACTTGAGTTTTAGTGTACAAGGGGTGGGCAATATATCAACACTGCTACATAAAAATTGTGACAAAGGGTTAGACAATATGGATTACATTGATCTAGTTACCTAATTAATAAATAGATTAATGCTCAGTAAAAAGATTGTTTATGGAAGTACCTCAGGCAGGGTTACTGAACACAAGATGATGATTTCTTTTATAAAAGTTTGATCAAAAATAGGAGATTAACGTTTTATTTATCTCATTTGATTATTAAATAGTAGTAAAATCTTAAATGCCATTAAAATAGATCATCAAAAGAAAGGACAAGCAAATATTAGGGAAAACATTTTTGTAGTTGTTAAAATCTTAAACTGCTACACCTCCCAAGCGCTGAGGAAAATGACTTAACAGCATACGAAGCGGACAGTGTGTGACACTCTTACGTGCGTCAACTGTCCATCAGTTAAACACATCAAGCAGAGTAAAATATTTTTACAACTACATGCAGAGCACAGGTGAAAGAGTGCATGAGCACAAGATTTAACAGTGACTTTATATCTCAGGTTATACCTTTTTGTTCATCACAGTCAAGCTACACAGGTGAATACGAGAAGATCTGGTCATCCTTTCAAAATAAAACGCCCCTCAGTCTAACATATGCAATAAAAGGGGAATTAAATTAACTGTTTTGTTCCTATGATCTATGGCCCAGATGGGAAACTCCGCTCTAACAGTCATTAAAATCAAATGTATGAACCTGAAGGCAAAATATGACCATAATATAAATAGAAATGGGAAATGCTGCCAGTGTTTTCTAGAAATAACTCAGCATGTAGCAGTTTGTCTTATGATGACAAAAAACAGATAATTGCTCAGTATAGAGTGTCTGGAGCTGTTTTTGTAGCTATGGTGTCAAACAGGTCTCAGTAATTACCCCCAACAGAGAAGTCAGGTTTTAGCAGGCTTTTGTTAGTTTGTGAACAGGATAGGTCAAAAAGTTATGAATGAATTTGATGAGATTTTCAGGATACGTCAGAAATGGGCTAAAGACCAACAAAATTTGTTTTTGGTGGAGATTCAAAGAATGATTCAGGGTTTTTTTAAAGGGTTTGTTGACATTGCAAGACAGGGCATTTTTCCACATTTTCGCTGATAACTCAGTTCTCCATGGATTTGAATGGCATTTTCAGGGAATATTGGTTCTGGCACATTTTAGTGGTGATCCCAGTCTGGATGTGGATCCAGGACTAATTCAAAGATCTGTTAACAGAGTGAGATATGGCCGTTTTCCACACTTTTGACACTAACTCACACTACAGTGTTGGATATGCCCTGTTGGAGGTTTGTGCTCTCTAAACTCTTTTAGTTTTTTGTCTAAAATCAAATCAAAATACATATTTTTTTGTATTTCTGAATCAATTGTGAACCCCTGACAAACAGCAATATGTGAGCTACCTTGGCAGAGGTTTGCGCTCTCAGAGTGTTTTCTAGCTCTTTATCTTAACACAGCAGCGTGTTTGCACTCATCAATGTCCTAAGAAGACAAGAAACACCAGAATGCTTCTTTGTCTCTTTGAAACCGGGGGAAAGAAGAAGAGGTAGAGTCAGCGCTTGGATTTGGGTGGAGGCCAGCACACACACTCACTCACGCTGAACTCTCTCCTTTCTGTGTTAATCCTGGGTTAGAGTTAAATTGGAGGGCAACGCTGTGATGACTGGAGCCGCGGTGGGCGATAATGGCAGCACACAGCCTCTTTGAAGAGTTATCACTGCCTCACATTAATGAGGGCAAAGCGTTGAGGTAAGATCAGCTCCAGTTACCCCACACCGCACCAGCCCCCTCAACCCGCTGCCCCCTGCACCACCAAGGCTGAGGCTTGGCAGCTGATCAGCTGAGCTCAAGGTTTGCCTTACACAATGGCCTGATTTAACCTCCCTGAGCTTCAGCGAAACAAGCCCACACGTGTGATCCTTACTCACCACTGTTTATCCTTCACTAACTCAGCCTGATTACTGTCTTTTAGAGTGTGCCCGCTCCATGTGGGTGAATTCATGCCCGTACAGGAGGGCAGCACTCAGTGTTACTCATTAGTTAGCCGTCAGCGTGTCTGCAGGAAGATTGACAACACAAACGATGCTCTGTGAGAGTGTTTACCTGCGCAGTGTGGGTGAAGAAACCTGCTGCCTTCCTGTCAGAGGAACAGTCGCCGCCCCGCCACTCTGCATCGCCGCCCCACCCCTCAGGTTGTCGATCTCTGAGACACCTTTCTCCCGATCCGTCTGATTGGCCAGCAGCCCTCCTGTGCCGTTGGCCTTGGTGATACTGAGTGAGTTTTTCCCGTGAGACGTGACGGAGAGCACGGCGGCCTCGATGCTGCTGGTGGAAGAACGGTTTCCGTTGCGCGCAGCTGCTCCTGAGCGGCTGGGTCTGGGCAGGCTGCGGTACTGCAGCGTGGAGCGGGCGCTCATGGGGAGGAAGCCGTCATCATGGTGACCCAGTGCGGAGCCTCCATCCTGCCCACCAGACTTCAACCCTCCTGCCAGAGAGCTTCCCCTTGATTTTGGGATCTTCCCGAGGGTGGCTGATCCACTCGTGATGGTCGCACCACTTGCAGTAACCATAGTAACCATGCCATGGCCCTGCTTCTTGAAGCCGAAGGTGCTTGTTGGGGCCCGTGAGGAGATTGAGTGCGTCTGTGAGTTAGGGTCTGAGACGGTGTGCGTTAGGGCGTGTGTGGTCGCTGTGCGGCTAGAAGAGATCGACTGTTTCTTCGCTTCGTCACCGCTGCTGCGTCCTGCGTCTGAGGGAGAGCGGTGGAGGCCGTTGGGGCGAGGAGAGAGTCGACCCTTTTCTGACACTTTGACGTCATCCGTCTTACCTGCAGGAAACACAGAACAAGACATTAGTGGATTGGTGCTATCTTAAAGTGATAAAGAGCACAAAGATGCCACAGTCATAAGTAAAACCAGCAAAAAGGACTTCATGGTGCTTTCCAACTTGTATTCTACAAGATGCAAATTAAATATGTCACCTTGAATGCCCTCTTTGATTGGATTTTCCAACTAGGTAGTCGGATGATCTTCAGCTACCCCGACTTTACCAGCTTGTAACTGTAATGAGTTTAAATGGGATCCCACTTCTCACATCCGAGTGCTGAGTTAAATGGAACGAACTATAATATCCTCCAAACTCTTCAACGGATCTTTACAGAGGCTATCTCCATTTGGAAGGTCACTCTTTTGTCAATCTATGGACAGTTACAGGTCAAATATACTCCCTGCTGTCTTTTTTAATCCAACCATGAAGTGCAAGTTTTTTTTTTGGAATTTGTATATGTGGATCTAAAGTTGTTAACTCTGTAAAATGGGATTTTTTTAAATCCCATTTTTTCCACATTAAAACATATAGAAGTGATGTTTTCAGACCTCCATTTTGAACCAAAGAGAAAGGGACAACTTCATGTCCATCTACTGACCAATCACATGTCCCCAATGTCTAATTTTCCTGTTTTCTTGACAATAGTGTCCAATAAGTCGCAGCTAAAGGTTTCCCAAAAAGAATCAAAAAGGAAGTTTGGGTAATGGGATGTGGTCCTTTACACCATTCAAGACAAAAAAATGCACCCAAAAGTGGCACAAATTACTAAATAGAGCTAAAAACATTGGGGAAATAAGTGTAAATGCGTTAACAGCTTTTGCTGTAAGTTTCTTTGCATATTTAAATTTGGTTCATCTAATAGTCAGGGCTTCACAAAATGATATTCTGATGTGAAAAGCATGTTCACCAATAATCTTTGTGTGATTTGTATAAAGTTCTGTGACATTTAAATTTCATTTTGATGTTTGGTTTTGTCTCAAAATACACCAAACTGATATCACCACATTCTAAATATTCTGAGGCTGTCCTGAGTCTCTAACTTGAAAGGGTTGAGGTTTTGTTTGCATTATTAAAATTAAAAATCCATTCAGACTAAAGGTATCAAAATTGCCTGGAGCTGCTAGGGTTACAAACACTCCTTCGTGAGCGTCTTTCCTACCTGAGCTGTGGGTCTTGAGTCCGACAGAACCCGTTGAGCCCGTGCTACTGGTGCTTTTAGTACGTGGGGAAGTCACCCCCACCTGCGTGCTCATTCCTCTCCTCCAGGAGCCCGTGTGGGACACAGAGGGGGTCTTCCTCCCTGAGCCGCCCTTGTCGGACTCGTCTGAGATGTCGGAGGGGTTCCGGCGGCCCCACTTGGAGCCCGGCTCCATCCTGACCCCGCTGTCTGACCCGCCGTCTGCCCTCTTCACCTCGTCTCCTGACAGGACCTGGTGCACCGTTGAGGAGGCCGAGTGCTTCTCTGCATCCGTCACAGGCTGGGAACACACACACACACAGACACACACAGACACACACAGACGGTCGTTTATTACTGCTGAAGAAAGCGTCTTTTATGAGGGACTGCCAAGTGCCTCTTAAGAGCTCTCCGTTTTATGACCACAGCGTCCACACCACAATCACCTGAGCAGTTTGTCAGGAGCCAGAATGACCACATCAGAGAAGGAGAAGGAAAAGTTTAACTACTTATTTGGATTCTCTTAACATTTTTGCTGCTTTTGTTTGCTGACATCACTTTTTATAGACCTGAAACTTAAAGTCAGTCTTAACAAGTTCCTAGCCATGAAAAAAGACCTCACAAGTCCCTTGAAAGCAAAGAAAGGTGCAGTTTTTTTGAAATAGATTTCACTGAGTGAAAAAATATGGAAATGTATTGCATTTGAGGAGTGTCAGAGAAAGTGATGACTAGGGCTGCAACTGACCATTTTTTTTAACCACCACTTAACCTGTTTCAGTGTTTAGTGCATGGATATTTTTTGTAAACAAATGTCAAAAATGAGTTAAAAGTGCTTATCACAAACCTCAGACTACGCTATTTATGCACAATTATGGCCAAACCCGACAGTCATAGGTTTCAGGACCCGTCGGCCACGAAAATCAATCATTCTGTCTCCTGTAGCGTGTCATAGTAAAACAACAGACCAGTTTATGACGCCACACAACTCCGTGACCAAAAGTCTAGAAGGTTTGATTTTTGTCTATTTTACTATAAAGCACTTAAGCAGGCCAATGGCTGTCTTAAATGTGCTATATAAATAAAGCTGACATTGACACTGACATTGTCCTGCCTCCTACAATCCTACAATGTTCATCCACATCATAAACATTGACCAATGATAGCACAGAGAGCTCTGCATTGGCGACAATCATGGACGTAAAAAATCAAGGCTGATGCCTTGAAACTACAAGACAGAGGAAAAGTTTGCAAAGCTCTGGAACACAGCTTTCCAAAATGCCCCTAGGTTTGAGTGTGAGCGTAAGCGGTTGTTTGTCGCTATATGTGGCCCACATGCACATAGCACACTGCTCACTACAGGGGTATTGAGGCCACACCCCCCACATGCACTGTGCACTCCTCCATTACCTGCACAGATGATTCTAGACCCTGAACTATTGAGGGCACACATTTGAGCTTGTGGACATAAAGTGAATTTGAAATTGACTGTTCAATAAAATAATCAAAACTTGATAAAGTTATACTTACAAATAAATCTGTCAAAATGCAGTGTTTTTTTTTTTATTGTATTGTTTGCATGGATGTCTGCCAATGACAAAAAAAATTGTTTCACTTTATATTTGGATCTGATACAGCTTGTTTAAATTAACACAAATATCCAGCTAATTCCAAATAATTTTCATGAATTCCCATAATTCCTGATGAAAGTTTGCAGTTTGGAATATTTCCAAAATTACCCATCTTTACTTCACATGTAAAGTTTCTGAAAATTTACTGGAAATTTTCTGCCCCTTTGAAGCCCTAACATTGACTTGTGCTGTTAGATTACCAGACAGATTTGCACGTTTCAATATCTTAAGCTCTTGTAATAATGAATTAACTTGATCCCGATACTCTGCACTGACAATGAACCAGATTTTTTGGGGAATGAAGTACTGAATGGAAATTACTTTAATAGTCGTCGCCTCTAACCTCTGCACATAACTTAAACATGTGAACTAACTATCTGGTGACTGCCAAACACCAATCTTGAGCGAGTTAACTCTAAAGGAAGTGAGCTCTTACAGTGAAGTAGTCCACTTTAGTTAAAACCCTAACCCTCCTCAGATGACTCAGGACTGTAAGTGGATGGCATGCTGATCATCCTGAGCTTCAAGGGGATAAAAGTATAACCTTGCTTTTTAAGCGTAGCCTCTATTTTCCTGACAGTGAATTACAGCCATTTGAGTGATGATGGCTGCTTTAATGTTTACCCTGCAGTTGCCATGGCAACATTATAAAGCCGCACAGCTAACAGACCTTCAATGAAATCTGATTCCAACTGTGTCCGGTGGGTAAATTTCATTACCAGGGATGGATGATGTAGACCAGACTTCATTAACCTGCTCCATGTTGGAGAGAACAGCTCTTTTGTTTTACCGTCGGCACCTCGACCCATGCAGACCAACACGACTCACATCACATGATGACTGGCTCCGCGTCCATGTGCGTGCGTGACCTACACGTGAGTCAGCCGACATTATTATGGTCTCACCGATGGCTCTGCTGAACCGTGGTGGCTCTTTAATCAGTGTTTAATGGTTTTAGAGCCAGAGTCAACATCAGCTTTAGCTTTGTGAGCTCACAGCTGTGGCCCTCAGACGCTAACGCACATTCTTCTCTGCAGGGACAGGAATGCTGGGACACGGAGGCTTTGGAGAAATGAGGGCAGCGGGAGAGAAGTTTGACTTTCCCAGTTCACCGACCAAGTTTCATGCAGAAGTGATTGTAGGGTTGGATATGCAGAGGTGCTTGGCTTATTGAAAATTGTGACATGTAGAGTTCAGTTCCTCTTTTAAATATCTTATGGACCCAAACAACATTTATCATTCTTCTAGTGTGAGAGATTTATTTTATGAACAAGAATAAAAGAAACACATACTAAGGTTTGAACATTGGTTTAATATGAATATTGGCTGATATCAGGCCTTTTTACAAATATGGACCATAAGCAGATCAATGCGTGTTGAACAGATATTAATTTAAGATATTCATCAATTTAATGCTGACCTCTGGCTCAACCAACTGCTGATTCAGGTATTTTTTTATAGGCATTAAATGAACCTGTCAATCAAACTCTAATGTCTTCAAGGCCAAACATAAGAGAAAACACTGGCATTGTTGAAAGAAAAATGTGATAAGAAATTCATCAGTATTGGCTAAATGTTTTATTCAAACATAAATATCGGCATCTGTCTTTATCTAGAACAACTAATGCCAGATAAACTAAAGGGAAATGCTAACATTTCTTTTTTAACTTTCGTGTCTTGCCTCACACCTACAGCAAACCACCACGGATGTGCTTTGCTGTGTTGACCTACAGTACTTACAAGCACGTCCGTGGTGGTTGCGCATGCACCCTGCGGTTTATTTCGTAAGTATTTCTTTCGAAATTTACATAAAGTGCTAATCTTAGTCTAAAAATAGATAACAGAACATAATGTGGTAAAAAAAAAAAATAGTCACAACAAGCACACAGGACTGTTTAGAGTTGCTGAAGAGTTTATCTGATGACTGTAGGCAGAGGGAGGCTAACGCTAACCACTGACTCCCAGTGTTTGAGCTAAGCTAATTAGCGGTGGGCTAGCTCTGTCCATCTCTTCCTTGTTACTGCACGTACAGTCGAAAGAATGGTGTCTATCTGCTTGTCATGGACTCGGGAGTGAGGCAAGACACCAAATGAAAAAAAAGTTGCCATATCCCTTTAAAGTTTACAAAAAAGTTGTGACCTAATCTTGAAAGTAAACTAAAACAAAAGTGATGTCTGCTCTGACACTCGGACTCACCTGTGCGTTGAGGCCTTTGCGCTGCGCAGCAGGCGTGTTGGCGTAGGAGGAGATGGAGGAGCTGGTGTTGATGTCATCGGTGTCGATGTTGTCGCTGATGCCGCTGCTCACCGAGCTGCTGTCATCCCAGCTGCACACAAAGAGGAGAAAGAGAGAGAGGGGGGCTTTCTTTAATAATGTTTAAACAGTAAATCATCAGTGGATGATGGGAGCTCTATAAGAGGCTCTGTGGGAAAATGTTTGGCTCCTCTTTGAAGAGACGGACACTAAATACTCTCTGCAGACGGTGGACCTAGCCTGAAGACACGGCGGTGGGATGCTTCTTATTTTATGAGCACTCAATGGGTCAGCTGAAGTCTGCTCACACAAAGATGTTGCATTGAAATTGTTTGGTAACGATTATGATGCTTATAATTATGTTTTTTATGACATTTGAAAAATGTATTTACATAACTTTACAAGAAAAAGAAGCACAAGTGTCGCTCATGAATTAAAGTCTCTGTTTCAAAATAAAAGAGACACCAAATGTATTCATTAACTCCAGCACCAAGCGGAAATAAAACTGCATCTAAATGAAAAAGAGGGAACTGCCTGGTGACTCTCCGCCTTTATTCTCGTCTAAACTGCCTTCAGCTCGGTTTCGCACACACGCAGACACACCAACAGGCTGAATGGGTCTGTCTATCAAACGAACAAAGGCTCATCGGAGGGGTGACATCATGACGGGAGTGTGTGTGCGGTTCAAACAGAGCCATCTGAGCAGAGCAAACAGAGCGGGAGTTAATGCTGGATATTTGTAAATATGTGTGTGTTTGTTTGAGTGTGTGTTTGTGTGTCTGCTGGTCGACCGAGGAGGGGGCAGGAAGCCCATCCAGTTGGCAAACATGACTTTGAAAGAGGAGCAGAGGGGGGCTGATGGCTGGATGCACCAGCAGACATGCATGAACACACGTAATCACACATGAAGAGAGAAATATTACCTCAATACCTAAATACTACCTCGATATTCATTCATCTAGTGCGTTCTGTGAACAGTAATCATGTGTGATATATATTCATCTGTGAGTATTAATCACCATTGTGCACTATAAGAATCTGTAAATATTCAACCATACTGTGCAATACATTTCTATATTCTTATTATTTATCCTTTTTTCTTTTCTTAGAGTAAATTGCACTGTCCTGTAGGATTTGATCTTGTAAATATTTTGTACTTATACTTTTCTTATAACAATTTTACTCATAACTGTTTGCATTGAAAAATGAGAAGCTCTCCAATCTCGTCGTACATTCAGTATAATGACAATAAAGGGCATGCTATTGTATTCCATTCTAGATAAACTAAAACTTCTGATAAAAAAAAATCAGTGACACAAATGAATCACACAAATAGTCAATCTGTTTTTCCTGATAGAAATACCTGATACTGCACTGCATGTCGTGAAAATATGTCTCTTACTGCCAAAAAAAAAAAAAAAAGTAGTCCAGAAAATGATGCATAAGGCCTAGCACACTGATCATAAATACATAACACATTTACAATCTCAAGTCGAGGCAGCCTAAATCCTCTTCTGACGTGATTCCATAGTAGGGGTGTCCAATTATGGCTGTAGCAAACTCTGAAATTTGTGATTAAATACAACCTACATGGATTCTGGCAGCAAGTATCCCAAAAATCAAGCATCACAATATTATGCTGTCTGAGAGGATAATTATCTTCAAATTCTAACACACCTAAAAACTTTGGGAGGTTGTTGCAGTTTGCTTTTGTTTCCTTCCTTTTTTTGTTTTAATGTGAGGATGAGCTGTCACTATTTCCCCTCTGCTTCACAGTGTCTCACTTATCCCAAGCAGGGGCCAATCTTTTGGCCAACAAGGCCGCTTGCGGCTTACAGCCCAAAAATCCTGGACTTTGATACATTCCAGTTGGTATAATGTGATGCAGTTGTCCTTGCTTTTTTCTGTATGTGGCCCTCAGTTAAAACAAAAAAGGTTTGGACATAAAAAAGACTCTTACCACACCTAACAGCACATGATAATCAGGTAAAATAAGAGCATCAAATAATTGGACTTTGCTGAATTTGGTCATCAGCAGGGTTCCAAGTCTAAACTCAGGCTGATTACCTTGTAGTGTCTACCCCACTTAAGACATAAAGCACAACCCTGACTTTCCACATAGTCCATCTGCATAGTGGCTTTGCTCCGACCTTGCCCTCCAGTAGGTGTGTTCTAAGTGATGGTTGTTCTGTCTTGTGTAGTGTGTCATAATGGCAGACGAAAACAGACCAGTCTGTGACGCCTAATGACTCCAGGATAGAAAGTCTAGCAGGTTTGAGTTTGGGCCTGCCTCTGATGATCTGTGCTATCACATCAGGACAATGACCAATAAGAGCACAAGGAGCTCTGCATGTACAACAATCATGGATGTAAATAAACCAAGATTTGTGCCTTAAGAGCAGCAGCATCCTCCAAGGCTGTGACTGGAAGCCCTGGTAGAAGTGCCAAAAGCTGTAGTACCCTGAGTGTCCACTTGAGGCTGGCTGCAGTGACCTGATCCCTGATGATGATTGTATGCAGGGAAAATGTGGTTTTCATGGCCATAACATACATATTTACAGTCTGAATCACAAAATGGCTTCAATCTAATTATATAATACATCTGTGTGCTCTCACTGAGGGGAGTGATTATATCACGCTAGTTTTTATTTTATCGAGGATTTATTGAGGTTTTGGAAATGCATTTTCCCTATTAGTCAGACGGCCTTAAGTCCCGCCTCAAAATGGCCTCTGTCTGTGAGTAGCTAGAACTAAAGTTCGGTTGAGATAGCACGTGCAGTATGAGGGCATCAAAATTGTTCCAAAGACTCCTCTGACATGGCTCTGTCCAATCTTTTATAGTCTATGCTCGAGCACCACCAGACAGAGAAAAGTTTGTCAAGTTCTGAAAAACAGTGTTACTGCCCTCATTGAAGAGGAGCTGAAGACTGTAAAAAGAGAAATGCTGGCAAGTAACAGCAGACACAACATGATGAGTGATTGCTGACTTTTATCAGCAAACTAACATCTCATTCAACATATTGTTTGTATGTTTGTGGTCTTCAGTGTTGCCCCTCCTTCTTCGAACATTGTCACATCAGTTGTTAAATGCAGGCGGTTCCACTCGTGCAGTCATGCTTGTTGGGCAAGTCACGGCACAAATTTATGGCTTTGTGGTTGCCTAATCTGACATAGTGAGCGTCATTACATCTGCCAAAGAGGTTATGTTCTTGCCGGTGTTTGTTTGTTTGTTAGCAAGATTATGCAAAAACTACTGGACGGATCTTGCTGAAATTTTCAGAAGATGTTGGGAATGGCCCAACTTAAAAATAATTAGATTTTGGTGGTGATCCAGGAACGATCATTTTTGCTCAATCACTGTCTAACTAATAATGATATAAACATGATTCTGAGTGCCAGGTGTGGGTTTTCAGGGTCAAGGAATCATACTATGATGGTAACTTTATCATGGAACTATTGCTTATAGATGTAACACTAATAAGTGAGCTACCTTGGCGGAGGTTTGTGCTCTCTGAGTGCTTTCTAGTTACAGATGAAAAAATCATGAAGCCAGTGTACCCTACTTCCAGCCATGTGACAAATCTCAGATCATCTCAAACTGCTTTCTTTACCATGAAAATGAATTCTAGGGACCTTCACAGTCAGATCTTAATTTTAAGCACATTTGGAATCTGTATCAGTAATGTGCAGCAGCTGAGGTGATCTTGTCCTGCAAATGTGCTCATATTTCCTGGATGTGTGCAAAGTATGTCTTTATCTTTGTTTCCTAAGGTGGGAAAAATACAAAAATTCCAACTTTACGCGATGTTTGTTAACACTTAATGATAAATACCCACGTTCCTCTCTGCCAACAAGAACTGAAGTTTGATACCAAAGGCAACACACAAGCTACATTCATCACTTTACGTTCCAGTAAGATTCCAATATGAGAAGATAAAGTTGATTTATGAAGTTCAATTAAAGAGCCAACAAAGAAGTCTTTGACATTTCCCACAGCACTTTAACACAACACCATAATTATAGCTTTAAAAACAAAGTCAACAACTGTCCAAGAACTTGTTACCACTTTTCAAATCTAATCAGCTGGTCCTCAGCAGGTCTCAAGTCAATTACATTTGAGGTAATCTTGTAAACATCCTGATAAATACACGCACGCACCCAAACAGACAACTTCCCCTCAGATTGACTAAAAGAATAAATCCCAGCACACTGCCCCAAAGAGCCGAAAGCATCCGTGGAGCAGGCGAGCAGAGAGGTGCTGATAGATCCAGAGTGACCACAGCCGTCCCAACTTGTCCACACGGCCGCAGGGGAAAGTCCCAGTAAAACACACATAAACACACTCAAAGGAACAGAGTGGAAATAAAGAAATGTGGACGGAAAAGGTGGAGAACACAAACCTGCAAAGAGATCAACAGTTCTTGAACACAGCCCAAAGTTTTACTGACCCACTTGCACACACAGTCATCTACCTGCTCAGGGCGCCGGGGTTGCTGTGGGAACCAGAGCGCTGCGGGAAAATGCCAAACTGGACAGAAAGCTTCATGACTTCATGCCGCTGAGAGAGTTCACACAGAGCCAAAAAATCTCTCCCTCTCTCTCTTTGTGCTCACTCAATGTCTCTCGCCCCTCTCTCGCCCTGGCAGGGTTCCTAGACGGAGCTCCTTTGTCGCCCGCTGCACTGATGCTTCATCCCTCGGGCGCTGTTTGTCTCTCTCTGGACTCACTGAGAGAGAAACTAAAGGGGGTTAGAAAGGAGAGGGAAAGACCTGCCCTGCTGCTGGTAACACGAGCCTCCCCCCGGGGACAGTTAACCACTTCAGTGCTGCAGCCGAGCCACTAATAGAGCACCGCCGAGACGCACACAAACACACCCCGAGCCCCAAATAAGCCACTTCAGGCTGACAGGAATCAAACCAGGGAACATAAGTCAGAGCTGCACGATCACAGACAGAGACGGATCATCCTCGCCCCACTGTTGCTCTTTCCCCGTGTGTTTCCCAGCCCGAGAGTGTGTGTCTGTGTGTACAAGACTGCAATTTCCCAGACAGATCCACCCTGACTAGCTGACAAGCCAGTGCTAATTAGAGATCAGGCCAAGCGGCGTGGCCCAGCCCACAGCCTCCTGCTGGCAAAGCAACCCGCCAGTTAACAACCACCGAGCCCTTAACGGCCAATCGCAGGAGCCGGGGACCTGAACGGCGGCCTCTCCGGGGAGGAAGTGGTGCCAAACTGAAGCCAACAACTAATGGATCATTCACTCAGAGGAAACTTTTTACTCTTCCTTTTAAAGGGTGAGTTCACCTCTTAGGACAGGCTCTAAATAAAGGCTTTCATGAGGTTTTCATCCTTCATTTGACCCTCCTGGCAGTCAGAGGAGCAACATTGCTTTCCTTCTCAGCCCATTCTGTCAAAGCAGATGGCTTTTCACCAATGGTTCTGCTTTAGCTTGATGGCTCTGCCTATTAAGAGAAGCTTTGAATCGACACTGTTACCAAATGTTGTGAAGGTCTGGGTTAAACCTGGATTCATGTTTTATCTCTCCAAATAACAAAACGGTCCTGAGCAGTGGTTCTTAACTAGTCAAGTCTTAGGATCTAAGTTAAGGAAAACCCAATATTTGTGCCCTAATAATAAGATTTGTACCCCTAACCTACTCCTGATGCACAACTTGTCCAATAATGAAAGAATAAGCACTCAGTGATGAGAACCATAAACTACCCCTACATCCTAATACACCCCTTAAGAGTTACAAATCTACCACATGACCCTTCACTGCCACAGTATAGCCAATTTAATCTAACCCTGACTCTATTTATGCAAAAAATGCTGACGCTTTTTTACTAGGGTTGGGTGATTTATTGATTAATTAAAATAATTAAAAAGGAATGAATAAAAAATAAAAATCAAGATCTTTCCCTTGACTAACTTTTACTCCACTTGTATGTTGTGGCAACATTGAAAATATAAATACTGAACACATTTTTAGGCTTGTATTTGTTTTATGTAAGAGATTAAACACAGATAAAAGAGCTTTACGTTAATGAATTGTCAAAATAATGCAGCTTTTGAATTATAAGCAACAAATACGGTTTAGATTTGGGATATACTTCAAGAACTTTCAAAAACTTGCTTGATGTCTTTTCTGTATCATTGTGTTTTTTTTTCTTTGACATAGAAGAAAATTGATTAAAATCATAAATCAAGTTCTGGGATTTTATTTTAAGGCCATTTCACCCAGCCTTACTATCTACTCCACCATTAGGTGGTGGACTGGTGAGCAACAAGAGGTAGAGCATCATCAGCTGGGGACCTTCCGTCTTCGGTGTTCTGCCAGTTAGCTCTAACATGACCTTAATTTATTTCATTCTCATTTTCAGTGTTTGTTTCATTTATTAATTAAAGAAAGCACTTCAATAGAAACAAGCAAAATGCAAAAATAATAAATGAAAGGGAGCAGAGAGAGGAATAATCATACACGATCTGCTCCTTTTTTACAAGACACGAAACAACAATGTACATAAAAAAGCACAAAAACTTTAAATCTCCATGACTGTAACACTATGTCTAGTTTGTGAAAACTAACTCTAACTCTTATGGAACCGGTTTTACCCTTAAATTTAGTTCCACTTTCCAGTTTATCTACCAAATGGTCCTTATGGTTGCCACAAAATTGCCACCTTCAACAATTCCAGGCTCCATTTACAGGAAAGCTCCGGGTAGTGACTACCTACAGATGCAGCCGCATAAAACTTCCCCACTTTCCCCGACAGGGTCATGGCTGGTCCATGATGGGACCTGTCCCCCCTGACAGACATCGTCATATACCATAAACTTAATTAGAAATCACATACAGAACACATTACAACATAAATTATCCAAATCATTTGCAATTATTTATAAAACTAAGGACTAATTTAATAAAAACTGCCTTCAGATTTTGTACTCTTCAGTCATAATGCCTTATGTTGTACTGTGTCAAAACCTGGGGAAAAACATACAAAACAAATTCAGATCCAACGATCAAACTACAGAAAAGAGCCATTTCATTGGATCTTGTATGTTAAAATTTAAAGACAACTTAGAGAAGGAAAATTTAATTTAAGAGCGTGCTTATGTTTGAAACAAGAAAAGTTAGACTAATTATTCAATACAGATGTGTTTTGGTTTTTGGGGATAATATTTTGGAATGAGCTCAGTGATGAATTGCAATTATGTAAATCTCTCTTAAAGTTCAGAAAAACCTTAAAATGTAAATTAATTATTGCTTATAAGGTATAATAATCGTACGGTATCATGATTTATAGAAGGATGTCTTATATGTTATTTCCTTACATGTCAAATTTATCTTGGATTGTACAGGAGAGGCAAAAATAAGCCACAAGCTTCAAACTTTATCAATTATTGATAAGTTTGTGTTAAATTACTGTATTCTATGTTTGTTCTTCACATTTATGTAACCAAAATAAAAATATTCATTCAACATTTTCTGCCATGTTTGGGTGTGAATTTGTTTTGTCAAGTTTTCTCTAATTAAATAACCAGGGCAAAGGTTGAGGCTATGTGCTCTAATGAGGGACACGTGATGTAAGTTAAATTTAGGCACACCTCCAGAGAGGTGGAGGGGACTTCTAGTGGCTGGTAGTTGGCTGGAAATTAGCAGGCAGTTGGTTGGGAGGAGAAATTTGACGCAACTAGATTTGTACTCTACTGCTCAGCCCCTCACAAGCCCCCAAACCCAACTATGCTGTCTAATAGGCAGCAAGAGCTAGGACATCACTATTGGTGCTTTTCCACTACAAGTTAAAGGCTTGAATTAACTTAAATATACTGCATTCTGCATTTTTTCAGACCAGTATTAAAAATATCTGTGTATTTTCATTGTTGTGATGCAAGGTTACTTGAGCATCAGTCAGGTTTTTATTGACACTTTTACTTTAAGCTTGAACTTCAGTTTCCTGCCACAGAACACATATCTGTCTGACATTTCTCTGGTGCCCACAGCAACAAGAAAGTGTTAAGACTTTGGGTGAACCCACCCTTTAAATAATGTGAAGTGTTTAATTAAAACTCGACAAGCTTTTCATTCAACAGGATGACAGAGAGATAGCACTAAAGAGGCTAAAAGGCCAATAAAGCAGTCAGGGAGGACAGTAATGAAAGCAGAACAGTGACCCAAATCAAGACATTCCTCAGAGGAACCTCGTCTCTCGGCGGGTTCCTTAAAAAGCTTTCTGCTCTCTCAGAGGGGTCAGAGATCAGAGGCCAAAGCTCCAAATCTTCCTTAAAGAGCCGAGCAAAGTGGGGGGAGGACTGAGCGATGAAAAAAAAGAGCAGCATTATGGGTCAGCCAATAGGAGTGTCTGTTTTTGTCCTGAGAAAAAGGCCGCGTTGTGTTTGTTTAACTTTTCTTTAGTGCGTCCCTGGGGGATTGCGGCTGGTCCACGGCCTGGTTAGCCCCTGTGGTACTGTAACCCCCCCTCCGCTGAATAAACCCTGTCCGATTCTGGCACATGCACACAGGATCTGTGCCGCAGGAATACACACACAGACACGCAGCCACAACAGAGCTGTGAAGCAGAAGTAAGGGGATTTCCTGTGTTTGAGGGGCAACTACTGGTCCTCACCCTGCAGCTGGATCATATAACCCCAAATCTCTGTCTCTGTCCTCATAGACAGACAGAGCAGGAGGATTTGAAAAGTCTAAGCCCTCGGGGTAGAGGGGGGATACTGAGGACACCATGAACAAAGTGACGGTTTAATGTTTGTGTATGATGTACACATTAAACATCAAATAATGTTGTGTTGTGACTTCATCCAAGTTATATCAGCACTATCTGCTTTATGCAAAACACTTGATGCTATCAGTAAATACCGTTTGAATAATGGCAAAACACCAAACTACATCAAATGTATGGAGGATGTAGACTGCTAAGCAGTGTCCGTAAGTTTCAGCAAATTTCTCTTCCTCTTATTTACTCACTGACATGCTGCTAATGTAGAAGTAAGAGCAATTTGGGTTTAAAAGCCTAAAAAAAAGAAGGCTGAGACTTTTTAACCCACAAAGCACCTAGAGTCACCTTAGAGTCACTCTCTGGCTCGAAAATGTGATTTTGGCATTATCCTCTATGGTTCAACAGACAAACAGAAAAAACGTAACCTTTTATGACTACAGGCCTGTCAGGGATCTTTGATATCATGTCCAAAAAAACACCCTTTTGACGTATCACAGTCCTAAAAATCACCATTATCATGTGACTCTGATGCCTAGGTTTCATCGCAGGAATGAGTGCTATCTGGTTATTACCAACATTGCTGTTGGCTTGGTCTGCCACCAGCTCGAACATGCACGTCTATTCTCCTCTTCCACTGCGTCATCTCGACTCAGAAAAATCATCTGGCTACGTTATGGCAGCGGTACAGCCAAGTGGAGGTTTTCTCCATGAGGATGCTTTCCATGTTGGCTAAAAGGAAGCTAACACAGGCACACTATTGGCTTTCATGAAATGTCAGTCAGAGTCCTTCTTTGTGTTTCCTTTTTAACAGGAGGTATGTCATTTTGTGCAATAATAATGATGTAAGGTGACACACTTAGGTGTCTTGCCCAAGGAAACATTGACATGATAGCAGGAGCAGGACCTTCAAGTTGTTCGCCTTCATTGTAAACTTTGGAGAGATGAATTTAGGGGACAAGTTGAACCCCATGTTTCCAGCTTCGGAGGTGGTATCAGAGGTTCGCTCCTCCAAAGCAGTATTTCACTGTGAATTGACGTAAATATCAAGTCTTGCAGAATGAATGCATGTCTCAAGTTGTACTGACAACAGAGCTTGATTTTGGTGCTTTTGGGGAAATGCACCGTAAAAGGGGCTTGACAGACGACCAACTCAACAACTGATTCTCGGCAACCCCTCAGTTTTCAGTGGAAGCAAATCCAAGACTCAGTTAAATTTCAGAATTGTGTGATATACCTCCGAGAAATATTCAAAGAAAAATAGATGATTATGCACACATTATAAGATAAAGAGATCCAGCCACTCCAATTTTTGCCTCCCTGCCAACTTCCAGCCAGTTTCCAGCCAATTACCAGCCAACTTCAAAGTGCCTAGATCCGAGATGGTGCTTCTCCATAGCTTCAGCCTCTTCCTTGGTTATCAGAGTAACTGCCAAATCAACAGAGAGGAATCTTTACACTAACACAAACAAGGCCTGAAATTTACAGTTTATGACTGTCAGGGTGGGAGGGTCCCATAAAGGATCTGCCATGGATCAGCCAAGATCCTATCAGGGAAAGTGGGGAAGTTTGAGGTGGGTGCATCTGTAATAAAGGATGAAAATGTGTTAGCTAGAACTATTATTCTCATAGAATGGTTGATGTCCATCTTCCACCCTAAACGTTTGCATATGTCACATCATACCCTCCTTCACTGAAAATAAATACTAAGAAGCATCTGTATGTGACTCATCTGAAAATTTAAAGCCTCCTCATATCACTCTATGGTTGGTATCTCAGAAAAGCTGACACACATTTACTAACAGGATGTCCTTGAACACATCATCATAACTAGAACGTCGAAAAGCCGCACTTAAACAAAACCACCTGTTGATATCTTTTTTCCTCACAATGAGGTTACCTCAAGGATCCATTTTCATCATTTTATGACACAGTATAAGAATGAATAAAGCATCTGCTTTGGAAACACAAATATGTTGTGGGTAAACTTATGACTAACTGTTGACTTTTTGTCTTGCATGTGTACGGCTCACATGAGTTTATTGATCCAGTCATCGCCCTCAAAAACAACAAGAGGACTTGAACTCTTATAACCTTGGGTTGGGCCTTTTGGTGCACCACTTAACTGGTTTCAGCCTTTTAACGGATTTGTCTTCTTTGTTTCTACTGGTAACTTCACTTCTGAGCAAATAGAAATTATATACATGTGGAGTTCCACAAGGCTCCATTCTGGTGCCTCTGGAGTTTTATGCAGTTTTTGAGATAAGGGGTTAGATAATGCTGCAATCTAGGGAGAGTGAGAACAGTAATCTGAGTGAGTAATGACATGCAGGGAAGAAGCCACAAGCTGTATTTGACGCTGACTGATTATCACAAGAGCAACAGCCTCTGCATGGGGCGCATGGACATTGCTACTGGGCTACTGGTGCACCAACAAATGGAATTTTCTGATATTTAAAGTCCACTGCTTTGCTCCTGGGCGGCACTGTGGCAAAGTAGGTTATGCAAGAAGGTTGCCGGTTCGATTCCCGGACTGGGCAGGGCCTTTCTGTGTGGAGTCTGCATGTTCTTCACGTACATGTGTGGGTTCTCTCCAGGCACTCTGGCTTACTTCCACAGACCAAAAACATGGTCATTAGAGTGACTAGTGACTCCAAATTTCCCTTAGGTGAGAGTGAGCGAGTGAATGGTTGTCTGTCTCTCTATGTTGCCCTGCAATTGGCTGGTGACCGGTTCAGGGTGTATCTCGCCTCTCGCCCAACGTCAGCTGGGATAGGCTCCAGTCCCCAACAACCTCAAAGTGGCTCATAAGGCTCATTAATTACACTATATCACTTCTCATTAGTAGAATACCAGAGGAGTAACTGAATACAGGTTTCATATTTGTCATGGCCACTGCTCTGTTATCACAGCAGCATGTTTAGTATTGACACAGACACAGATGAAGACATAATCAAATCAGAGTGATTCATGTTCAGTCAGGCAACCAAGATATGTCAATAAAGATGGGTGTGGAAACATAAACAAGCATGCAGACACTTCCTCATGTACTCAAAAGTTGCTGAGCTAGTTTAACTGTGCTGACAGACGTTGGAAGATATGTCAATATCTGTACCTCTGCCCCCCCCCCCCTGCCTGAGGGCTCAGAAAATTCATGTCTGTATCTGAAGGTGAAAGAGTAAACAAAGCTGCAGGGTAAAGAGTAATTTGAAACTGTTTAAGACACAAATTAAGACAAATTAAAACAAATTTCTACATATTGGGGGATTTCTTGTGAGGCAAAGAGCATCCAGGTGTCTAAAACTAGAGCTTTTTCTTGCAAGAAGCTTGATAATTCCTCACATTTTGAAGATAAACGCCATTGAACCTGAATTTTCTCATGCTGTTTCCTTTTCCTCTACTTGTGGTTAGTTATTGTTATGTTATGCACTGATGTAAATGCTACTGCAATTGCTTTAGGGCAGTGGTTCCCAACCATTTTTGGTCGGTGACCCCATTTTGGCATTACAAATTTCTGGGGACCCCAGAGACATTATTTTTCTAGAATTAGTTTTCCATCATGTTTGCTGTACTGTATAAATCATGGAGGTTTGTTATGCTGTTTTTCCTACTGACTGCAAGTTTGTGTGTTATGTTGAAACGAGGGAACTGAAAGTCCAGTAACTGTAAAGTCACGTGATCGCGGCCTTCAATCAAGTTGCACCAGAAATATATCAGAAATTGACTTAATTTCTTCTTTAAAACAGGAGCAAAAAATGTCATTTAAGGCTTTTCTTACGGGAAATGATGTTTTTTCTCTTCTCCTGACCGGTTTCAGGAAGAGTTTGATCTACCAACTGGCTCCTCTGGTCGTGAAAAAGATGGGAAGGACTCCAAACACCATTGCGATAATCGTGTCTCCGCTGGTTGTCCTCATGGACAATCAAATCAGAGAGTCCAGGAAGCTGTGGTCCACTGCTGGGAAACTGTGAGAGAGTGTGAAAATCCTCCGCGAATGATGCTGGTTAGTCTATGGTAGTCGTGGTTACTCAGTGATACCTGGCGAAATATGCTCTCCTCAGAAGTATACCGGGAGAACTTGGTGGGGGTTGTCGTTGACGAGGTTCTTGTCACGTATAAGTGGTAAATGATAAATCTGTGTGGTATAATTTAATGTAAGACGATAGCCTAAGGACTGAAACGTAGTTTAAGCTAATGGCTAACAACAGGGTCTAGCTGCTACGTCATACTGTGGCTTGATATGATTGGTTTGTGATGAGTGTGACTGGCAGAACAATCATCCAGTCACCAGCTGCAGTTGTTTTTGAAGGTTCTGCCTCAGAAAACATTTTCTATGGGCTCTTCTCCAGATGGACTGGTGAAATATTTCAGTGACAGATATATGAAACTGTCCATCTGGCATGTCAGGTTAACATACAGCTCCCTTTAAAGGCTGATTTAAGGCATCTACTTCCTTGTAGATTCTTCAAAAGTTAAAAGTAAAATGGAGGGAGCACTAAGCTTCTGAGTTTTTGTTTCTAAAAACACCAAATATCCTTTATGAAGTGATTATTGTTAGGGCTGTACAGTGTCAGTTTTAGGATTTGGAGGCTCAGAAGTGGATATGATGGCCCCGGCACATTCCAGGCAGAGAACCAGGAGCCTGGTGGAGCGAAAATGACACAGCTGTCCCTGCACTGACGAGAAATGACAGGACTCACACTGAGGAATGTTTCTCTCTCCCGTGTCTGCTCCCATTGTCTCCCGCCTTGGGAAAACATTCCCTATCTCCCCTCGCAGCATTTATCAAAGCATTTAGATCCCTCTGGCCGCCTCGCTTTCACACACACTTCCTTTGACTCGTCTCTGTCTCGCTCACCCTCTGTTTGATGTGTAAACACACACTCCTTTATATTCGACCGACTGACCCGGATCCTCCGTATAAAAACACACCAAACCTTTCGCACATGTGACACACATCACTGCACACAGGCACACGACTAAACCACGCTGCATCCGCCCGTGCGGGGAAAATGTGAAGGCCCCTCTGAGAGAAAACCAGGCATTTCTCACATGCATGCAGATTTGAAACTTAAACACACACTGTATACAAACTAACCTATTATCACCTTAATGCTAAAGTCAAACACAAGTCTGCAGCTCCTTCCTCTGCACCTGTCGTCTGGTTCACGGGATCATCGCATTGGGAAAATGGGGAGAGTAAGACACAGTACAATCAAGTGCAGCTTCAACGTGGAGCTGTCCATTTATGCTCATCTGGTTCCAAAGCTCCCTGAAAGTGTCTCCAGGTGAGGGATAATCCCCTTTAAGGAAATAAAACGTCTTCAGATGTTCCCACTTTTAATGTTGAGACACTTCTTTTCTGCTTTTTGCCCATTTTTCCAACAGATGGTTCAGACAAAAGGAGAAAGAAAAGTAATGTGTGTATATCCAGGCAAGTTACAAACAGGTGCAAGGAAAGAAAGTTAATAACTGCATTAAAAAAAAGTTCACACTCTTACAGGGCTGGGCGATATGGCCTTGAAGTAAAAACTGGGTTTACATTTTTAATCGATTTTCTTTCTTCTCAAGGAAAAACTCTCCACAAAAATATGAGAATCAAGCATTGCTTTCATTTTATCAAAATACATTCTGAAACCAATTACATTTCCATCCCTTAGTGCTGTTTTTTCATAAAATGTTGATAATGTTGTCTGAACGTAGGCAGGTTTGTCTACATGAACACTAAATTCTGAGCTGTTTTCTCAGAATATCAACATGGAACTCTCTGATTAGTATTTAATCTCATTTAAAAACAAATACAAGCCTTAACATGTGCATGTGCAAAACCTGACAAGGCCTATCACAATGAAAACTGTAAATTTTCAGTATTTGTATTTTCAGACATTGAAACAACTTACATTAAAAGTAAGTGCAAGTCTAAAAAGAAAACTCTATTTTTAGAATTTAAATCTTCTGAAAAAAACATTTTGAATTAATGATTCAATTGATATATTGCCCAGCCCTACACTCTAATGAACTTTTAATGTTTTTCTTTTAGTTTTGATAGTAGTTTCGGCTATCTCTGCTTACCTGAAAAATATAGTCAAATGAAATGTTTCCTTGGTAGAAAAGAAAGCTGAACAGTGTGTAACCTGTTTCCTTTTTTCTTAAATGTATTGGGCCAAAAAAAGTAAAGTGAATTGAAAATGTGACTAGCTGCATAAAAAATATCTTGACTGTAAATGGTTTGAGCAAAATCATCAAGATCATCATTACCTCCAGTGTAAAGAAAACAGAACCAGAATAACCCTGAATTTCCCCCAGGGGATAAATATAGTATTTATCTGTCCATTTGTCCATTTATCTTGAAGTTCTCAGAGAGCACAAACCTTCATCAAGACATTTCCAACATTTTTAGGCAGGTTATAGTCAAAAGTGTGGAAAATTTCCCTGTCTCACACTGTTAACAAATCCTTAAAAAAGTTCCTGGATCTGCATCCAGGTTTGGATCACCACCAAAATCAAATCACTTCTTTCTTGTGCCGTGGCCAACATTCCCTGAAAATGTCATCAAAATGTGTTCCTCGGATTTAAACTATTCTTTTCACAAACTAACACTAGCAAAAGCACAACGTCCTTGGCAGACGAAATAAACTGGAGTACTCAGATTACTTCCCTGATGTAATGGTTAACACAACGGCACATCATCAGAGGGGAAAAATTAACCGGTCTCATGATTGTCCAAAGTCAGCTCACATCCCCACAGGGAGTACAAAATGCTGCAGAGACAGATTTGGAGCCAATGTGGTAATGTTTGACAAACAGGAACAAAACTATAAAAGGAGATTTTTGACTTTTCAGCTACACTTAAGACTGTTTTAACATAATTAAATGTTTTTAAGCTTTTGTCTGAATGTGTCTTCAGTAGTTTTGCTGTGATTCTGTTTTTTGTTTAAGTGCTGGAACGGCAAACTTGTTGGTGGTTCAAGCTAGTAGGTCGCTCTATCATCAATTGAAAGGTTCATGGTTTAGCCTGGTTAGCCTGCTTCAGCTGTTACATGTTGACGTGTCCTTGGACAAGACACTCTACCTTAGGTTAGAAAGACTAGAAAAACTCAACACAAGCTAAGGACCATTTACTATTAATAAAACTCTTGATGCACAAGAAATTGACCTTTGAGAAGCTAACAAAGAAACCATAAACCTTGGACTCTCTTCAGTTAGGGTGCCTTCACACTTACCACAAACTCTGGTTCGATTTTTTGAAAGTTCAGTTCATTTGGGGTGATGTGAAGGCTTACACGAACTCTGGTGCAGACCAAAGATCTGAACTCTGGTCTGCCAAAAATGGGTTTAAAGCAGGGTACACACATTAAGATTATCGGGCTGTTTTTGTCCTGACTTTCCCTCTTCTTGACCAAGGACACCAAGTTATCTTATGTTTTATAAGATTATCACATAAGATTATCCTGTGGTCTGAGGTGTGTTAGCAGTGAATTTGTCCCGATAATCACCTCCTAAATAGGTCGAGGTCGACAATTTTAAATATTAAACTTGTTCAATATTTATGACCAATGGACCTCAGAAATGGAGGACCAGCTCACATGTTCATGCCGTCTCCAGGATTTTTTTCACAGTCTTTTCTATTTTTAGTTTGGGATTTTTCCATCAAAAATAGTCCCAAGTGTTTTCCGGTTGTTGCTATGTTTCTTCTTCGTTTTATTACATCACATTTGATCACGTGGGATTTCTGGCTTGGAGGACGAGATTAAATCGGTGGTGGGACAGAATTGTACGGTGTGGAGTGCTGTGTTGAGATTATCGGAGCACACCACACACAGTACAATCAAAACTGTTCAATGCCTGATTTATCTTCATGTGTGGTTTCTCTAACAGATAAAAAATCTCTTCAGATTTAGAAAATCCTTATGTGTGGACCCCGCTTTAGTGGACTAGGGTTTGGTCTTTGGTGGGTGTGAAAGAAGTCCGAAAGCAAATAAGGACCAATGCTAGCAGACTAAAGGGGAGTGAATTTCGGCTTGGATTTGGCCCGATATGCATCATCTCTATAGAACTGGCACAGAAACTAGCCTATACATGGAGCCCCGCATCATTTGGTGAATTTTAGGCAAGAGCAAACTAAAAACAGTGTTGGGGTGTTTGTTTACTACACTGAAGACAATTCCAATGCTTTACTGTCTTACTATCAGGCTTCGTTGTTTTGGTTCAGAAAATCGAATTTAAATTTTGTTGAAATCTTTCCGCGACAAAGGTGAAATTGCTTAAAGTTTGAGAAAATGTTCAAAGTTGAATATTAGTTTCGTAAAATGTCAAATTTCAAGACCATACAAAGGAACTATATAAGTATAACAGGGACTTTCAGATCGAGAACTGATATAAGCTGAGATTTTGGAGCTTGGGAACAAACTCTCGCCACTTTTAAAGTGTGCAGTCTGTTTTAGTTCAAGAGTCCACGACATGAAACGTCTTGCACGCAGACCTCTGTCCTGGAGCTCTTTTCTTCAGCTCACATATTGAAATGTGGATACTCGACTTTATCCACTAACTCAAAAGCTGCAACCTGCACGAACCTGCTGACTCTTTGACTCCCTGCTGGAAAATACCAGTCAGGGAGGATTAAAACTTACCCAGTACTGAGTGCTCCACAAACCATTCACTGTGGATGAAATGAAGTCCAGCATGCTCTGCTCCTTTGGTTTACTCCCTCCATCTACTCTTTCCTCCTGCTGGATCCAGATCAGATTCCAGACCGGACCAAAGAAATGAGACCTCTGAAGCTCTGACCTCTGAGCTCCAAAAACAGCTGGATCTGTGGTCACTGCTGCTGGCTTTAGAGATCAAAAATGTCCTTGTTTTCAGTCCAAGCTTTGTCACATATCGAGCTCTCTTCTCTTTGTGTGGATCATAAATACATCTCGGGGCTTTCAGCTGAGCAATAAGGCAAACAAACCGGACAAAAACAGGAACATGTCAACAGGCTTAGGCAAATAAAATGACCGAGAGCGAGTACAAAGATCAGGAGAGAGCTTCAGTGTTTAACTGAGAGAGCGAGAATGTGTGGGAGAAAACCCCTCAGTTACCTGCAGAGCCCCTCCCTCCTCAGTCTGTGTGTGAGTGTGTGCATGTGTGTGTGTTTTGGGGGGAGGCAGGTGTGTCTGTTTGAAGACCACAGGGGGGTTGATAGTCTGATACCATCTAAGGCAACAACAGCCTGCATAACTCAGATCTGGGTTAGAGTTTTTGTCGAATTTCAAGTCAAAAACTCACTAGACTTATCGTAAGGCACAATTTCCTGTCATGTCTGGATTAACGTCTTAATTAAAGATACAAAAAGACAATAAGTACAATTATCTGCCAATGACACAAGCCAAATTGAACTTGAAGGGTGTCTTAAAATGAAATGTTCTGTCCAGATTAGTATCAAACCTCAATTTAACACCCTCACCCAATAAAATTTTGCTCGTTTCATTGGCAGATATTTTCTTGTCATTACATAGTTGTAGTTTTCTTCTTCTTTCTGAATATGTGGAGGAGTTTAGAGCAGCAGCTGCTCTGTGTGGGTGTGTGTGGGAGCATCATTAACTTCAGAACATCTCTGACCTTACATCTTGAATCATGCAGCCACAGATTGTGGGTCAGACTGCCACAGACTGCCGCAGAGTGCTCCAGAACGCCTCCCTGGGTTTGCTTCATTATAAACAAAGACACACACACACACACACGAGCACACTTTCCACCGGGACACAGCAGGAGCGGCTTTCAGCCTGAACAAAGCTGGAGGCATTTATAGTGTTTAGTATTCCAGTGGAGTCAAAGGCTGAGGGAGAATCTGGATTTCTGTTCAGTTGCATGAATGTGTTGTGCGAATAAGTGAGTTCATGAGTGGGTATAGAAGATTAGACAAAAGACAGGTGTGACTGTGTTATGTATCCTAAACCGACACATTAATACATTCCCCACCGGGTGAGTGTGGGACTGATACATACAATATAGTTTTCTAGATCAAAATTGCAGTATTCTCATTTCACTTACAGATGTCCCTAATTGTCCTCTTTTTAGAAAGTGGATATGATAGTTTGATTTTATTCTAATACAGTTGGACCTGGACTTTTTGCATGTGCCATTTATATATATTTTTTATCATTTGCCTGGTGGCACAGGTTTTGGTAATCCAGCAGAAGTTCTCTGTTGCTCCCCTCTGTTGCTGAAAACCAAAGATCCCCAGTGATCCGGCAGGGCCAGGGTCCTACAGAGGCATCATAGTGGTGTCCAAAACTGCAGGGCAAAGAGTTAAGGTCTTTGCAGACTGAGGCTGTGCTGTTTGTTTGGCATTGTCACATGTTTGAAAAAAAAATCAGTCCTATGTTGCATAAATCGTGGTTATACACTGACTCTGAAACTTTTGTATGTTTAGATTTTTTTTTCCTCCCAGGTCTGATTTTCTGCTGATTTCCAAATCAATCCAAGTCATTACTTAAGAGGTCATATTACATTTTTTCCCCCAAGACAACAAAATCTGAAGCATCCAGACTTCTCTCTCTCTTTTCTCCCATTAACAGTCCCAAGAGCTCCCTGAAACAGCTGATTTCCTTACTGGAGAGACCTGCCACCGTGATTTCCTTCCACTGTTAGGTCAGAAGTTCAAGCCCATTGGCTTGTGTGTATAGCACAGTGCAGAGCACAGCGTAGAGCCATTGAAAACATGAACCTAACTAGAACAGACTGGGCCTTTGTAGGGGAGGGCGCACTGAAGTGACAGGAGCTCCAAGAGAGCATTTTTAGATAGAGTGAGAATAGAGGAGGATCAGGCCTACTTAGTATGTAAGTATGTTGCAGTTATTAAAATTGAAGATATGAAACCAATTTACAGGAAAGTAATTACTTAAAAGGTGTGACTATTCAGAGCTGCTGCCATGATGAGAGCAATGGCTGCTGCTCCCTTCATCTCTTACAACAAAACCTCACTCTGAAACCTGTGCTGTGAGACACAGACCTCACATGTCTCTGTGAGGAGTAGATGGACCAAGTGTTTACTTTATGTAGAGTGAATGAGCTTCAAAACCAACTTCAGTCCTTGAAGGGTCCCCTTATATTTGGTCTTGTAACAACTTTCAATACTGAGAGGATGTGCCTGCCTCTGAGCAGGACTGCGAGTGAATTAAGTACTGATGTAAAAGTGCAGATGAAGCTGATTATCATACAAATTGTCTGCTGGCTCTTTGGGCAACAAGACCGCTGCTTCATGAAAGAACAGGAGCAGAGGGAGGGGAGGAGAAACAGATCCACTGATTATTATTACAGTAAAGGCCCCGGGGCAAACCACAACATTCGCTCTGCTCAACCAGGGAGCAGGTGGAGTTACAGTCTGACAGACAGAAACAGACAGACAGGTAGACGGTGAGACAGGTTTAGAGCCAGGTGTTGGCGGTGGTGAGGAAAAGAGTTGACGAAGGAAGGTCTCTCTTCCTCTGCCTGAGGCCTGCAGGGAGTCTGCTCAAGTCCAGACAGGAGAGACAACACACTGAGGCTTTAGGGCTGGAGTGTGTTACAGTACACGTCTGTAACTCATGAGTTTGTATCTACGAGAGGTAGAATATGCTTTGAGTGACCTGTATGCTCTGCTGCAGGTGGGATTAAAATCCAGCAGAGAGAAACTAGACACAAAAGCTAAACTTTACCAGAGACAATATAACCTCTGCCACAGCTATTTGAACCCCCAATTCCCACATTATCTGGCAGGGAAACCTGGCCTCAGCCTCTTCAATCATTTGGCTACCACACCCTGCACCTTGATCTGTCTCCGGTGTGCTGGCAGCACACCTCTGCGCTGGTTCGCTGGAACTACGTGCCAAGTCTATTATCAGGGGAGCTGCTCCAACCCAGCATTATTTCAAGCCAAGCACATCCAACCAAAACAGGAAAAAAGCACTCAGAGTTTCCAGACTTTAGAAATACAGAAGATATAAAGTTAATTCTATCAATGCAGGCAGCAAATTAATGTCAGGCAGGCAATATTCGTGTTGTTCACACATTTCTAGTCCTGTTATCCTGTGATCTCACAGTTAGCCCCTGAATTTGTTGTTCTCTTGTGGTCTTGTTTTCCAAGCTAATAAGGGCTGCACTCTGCTTTGCAGTTCTTTAAATATACTTCCAGTAGGAGAGGACATTTGTCATTTGGAGCAAAGCTGCAGCTTCACAGGCGAGCTTGGTGGAATTGGAGGTGAGTGTAATCAATGTCCTTATCTTCTCGTTTGACAGCCTGTCAAAACAAATTTCCCACTGGGACAAATAGAGTTATCCATCTAACTTCCTGCTATAGATTCTGTTTGTATTTGTAAACAGTCTGATGTCTAGAGTGGGCGGAGCTTAGGTTTTGCTGGCGTTGCTAACAAAAATAGATTTTGATGACATTTTTTAGGTAATGTTGGTCATGGCACAAGGAAAAAAAATAGATTTTGGAGGTGATCTGAATCCTTACGTGGATCAAGGCATTTTTGCTAATAACTGAATCAGTTATGAACAGATTTTTATGACATTACTGGGGTATGTTAGTCCTGGAACAAGGAAGAGTTGATTGGATTTTGTAGGTGATCTGAGCTGGGATGCAGAATTTTTTAAGTATTTGCTAACTGATGGAGCATAGAGTTCGTTCTCGCAGAGCACGAAGAGTCCCAACAAGCCAGCATTCCACTGTTGAACAGCTGATCCAAAGCTAGCCCGCCACTCCTGACAGTCAGCTGATTGCCTCTAAGCTGCCACTGGCTAAATGTATTCAGACTGCCTTATTCAAGTTAGCCTGCCTACTCTTTGCTGCTCTTTTTCCAAGCTGCTTTGTTACCCTCCTCCACCCCAGCTCCTCCTTTATGCCTCTCACTGGCTTAATCAACGTCTTGCTGATACTGATGTTTGCTCTGGGGTAACTTTAATGCTTCTTTCCCTGCCTGATGCTTTCCTTGTGGGCTGGATGGAGGGCATGAACTTGCACTGTTCCTGCTTAGGGCTTCTACTGTTGCCATGTGGAAAGACAGGGAGATCCCCCTAACCCCCCAATTAAAAATATGCAAATAAATGCAAATAAAGCTTATTCAAATAACTACTTGTGTAACTTTTCTTGACAAAGTGGTCCTGACAGAGCTTAAGATTTAGGTAGACTTAGGCTCCACCCCTTTATTACTGGTCCTTCAAGCATAAACAACTTAATGTGAAAGTTAACAAGAAGATAAAATAAAATCCAGTTTGGTGCCACTGAAACTAAGGAGTCAAAAGATTTCACAAGTGCTATATGAGCAGAACAGAATTTACGAGTGTGCTGACAGAAGAATTACACAATTCAATCTTAAAAGTAGTGAACCAGGAATGTGAGCCTTGCATTTTGTTGCACAATGTAGTAGGCTGACATGTGACGTCACATTTCTTTGACGGACTAGGTTCTGTTTTAAAGGTTGGAGAAGCTGACTCAAATGGAGAGGGAGGATTTTATATTCAATGTTAACACAAGTCTAAACACTGACTTACAGACCAGGGTTAAAAGGGGGTTTAAAGGCTCAGACCACAAAGACAAGGCAGGACATGTTGATTTAAGATTAATGGTAAAGTACCTGTAAAACAGACAGGTAATTCAAAGTATTTACAGAGGGTATTAGGAGACAAATTAGTGAGACAATGGCGTTTTTAGAGTGAGTGACAGCTATCTAAACAGGGTTTGATGATTGAAGGAGATTTTGTGAGTGGAAAAGGAGTGCCGTTCTGTTTATCCTAACGAGTATTATTTATTAAAGAGGTCTAAATAAACCAAATCAACATAAATAAACTATTTCCGCTCCTTATTCTTATTCATTTGTCATTTGTGGTCATCTATTAAAATAATCACTGATCATTCTGAATATAAAAAAAAGCTTCAGTGATTTGATAAATAGAAAAATCTTTGTTTTGAGTTTGAAGAAGAGTATGTTGGTTTTGTCTATGATTTATGACAATAAAGTGAATGTTTTCTGCTTTTAAAGGCTTGATCTTAAGGGTTTGGGAAACACTGACCGACATTTTGAACAACTTTAAGACATTGCACATTGTGAAGAGTTAAAAATTATAAGAGACTGAGTTTTAAAACCCTAACTAGCCTAGGCTAATTAGGTTAAAGAATGGTTAAAGCTAGATTGGACAACTGTTCTTGACCAGTTCCACCTTCTGAGCGAGGCATGTCCATCTATTCTGTGACATAAACCCTTTCAGTTAGTTTCTATGGAGTATTTTACTGTTAAACTTTCAAATATGTTAGCGAGCATGATCCAGTAATATCTAGAACAGGGGTGGGCAACTTTGATTACCAAGAGGGCCACATTTTTAGTAGTTCTAGAGAACATTTTTAAGTTTACAGGTAGTACTAGTAGACCCAAAACAGTCTACTAGTAGTACTAGTGAACATTTTTTGATCTACTAGTGACACTTTTTGCTCCACTAGTCAAGTCTCATGCACTCGTTGACCAACTTCAGTATACGTACTCCAAATGTGAGTACTAGTAGAGTTGAACTATGGTTAATATCACCAATATCAATTTCAAGCCCAAACAGCTTTCCATAGGCAGTGTATCATTTCTTTTTATTGTTTGTTAGAGTGCTTTGGTTAGTTTTAACATTCTTCATGTTTATCAGAGTGAAGTACAGTGAAGTATTATCCAGCTAGGCAGTACAGTGAAAATCATCCCTTGGGTTCCAATGAAAAAATGATGTATGAGTCCAGACTCAAACTAAAGAAACAAGAGGAAGTATATTTCTTGCACAAAAGTCTGAGTCATTATCAGGATCATTTTTCACTCTGTCTCCTTATCTAACAGATTTATGTTCTTTTTAATGTGAAGGTATCTGTCGTCAGTCTCAGTCTGAACAGATCATGTGGTGCTCAGGTCTTTGTGTCACGGTCTTATTTGGAAAAAGACAAATTACATCTTCAACGCCTCAGCAAGACGGGAGGGAGAGGGGGTTGCTCTGACACTCGCTGCTGCAGCGGTTTCACACCACAGAGACCTCTCCTTTGTCTGCTTTAACAAAGAGGATTCAAATCAGAAGACAGACGGTTATAGATTGTTTCCTCTTCCTCCTGCTGCATAGATAAATGACAGGGATAACATGCCAGCACATGCATACACGCTCACTCAGGGTTTCTGGGCTCCATTGTCTCTGTTTGTTTACTCGCGTGTCATGCTGGCTGTGACTCAGTACCATCCTATACCACAGTGTTTGCATGCATCTGACAGTTGGTCGGACTGGTTTCTGCAGTTTCAGCTGTCACCAAATCACCTGATAAAATGATATGCCCCTTGTTTGTTTTAAAATCATCACGTGAGTGTGCTTCATGGTGCAGGGTTTTCATAGTAACATCCTTTACCCTCCTCATTAGTGCAGCTCTGGGCTAATCTGGAGGGTTTTTACCGTGAAGGCTTAACAGTTTTAAAAACACTCCTAACTGTGCACCTCCACCCTTTGAAGCCCGTGACCTCTCCATCCAAGGGTCACAAGGTTTTTACCCCAATACCACTGTGACACCCAACACCTTTAACCCAAAGCCCCACTTCCATGGTGGATTTCAAAGCTGGGATTCATCACAAACACACGGGACGTAAAGAAAGGCTTTTAAACTATGGTGCTGTTTTTATAGATGGGTCACACACCCAATGAGCAAACACACAGCTCACAGATCTGAGCTCTGGACTTCAGAGTTAAGGCTCAAATCTGCTTTAGACACATGAAAATGTCTTAAAACAATATAACATGTCCTTGATGTTGAAATGGACACTAGGAAATACATCCACAGGGTGCCTGATGGCCTTGTGAAGAGGATTTTACCTGATGGGTAGGAACTTAAAGTGGTTCTCTGAACTACTTCCAGAAAAAATGATGGGGAACAAATTACCAAAAGTCACTTGATTCCAATTTTTTTTTTGACAAAGATCCAGACTAAGATTAGCACTTTATGGAATTTTCGTAAGAAGTACATACAAAACTAAACCACTGGACACATGCGCAAATCACCGCGGACACACTTGGAAGTATGTGAACAAAACAAAGCATGCAACCTTTGTCAGGGCATAAATCCAGCCAATCTTTACAAGAATATTTTTGCAAGTCTTCCACTTCAGTTTGTTTTGCTCTTGCTTGAACTGTTAGCTATATGTATTTACAAAACCTTCATTACATCTTGTGGTACTGAACATTTAATCATATCTGTAAAATTTCTTGATACAAATCAAATCTAGATTATATGAATCCAGATGTCAGAGGGCATAAGGCTCTTCTCCATATTCACAGTATAGGAGCCTTTGCCCACACAAAAACACAATATTATGTTCAGAGTGTGGTGCTAACCCCCCTCACCTGCCCAAACTGCACCATTAACCCTCCTGTCATGAATTAAATTTGCCTCATTTTTTACAAAACTCAACCCTCCAGCTCCACGGCCCTCCGTTTGTTATGCTAATGCATTTATCTACCGCTTCCACCTCTCCTAATTAATCCCAAACCAAAAGGGTTAGCACATTTTTCAGACTTTCCTTCAGGGGCGTGGAGGTGTGGGAGGGATGAGGGGAGGGAGTCAGCTCATCCCTTCTTAATTTCCATCCTTGCCCTTCCTTTAAATCATATGAAAGCTCATGAAAGAGATCATGGAAGTTAAGCTCCTGGAGGATCATAACATCTCCCTGCTCAGTCAATTAAACCTCACAGAGAAACTTAAAAGTCCAGAAATCAAAGAGAGTGAAAAAAAAGGAGAAATCCCCCAAACTTTTATCATTTAATTGCTTTTTTACTTTCTTCTTCTCGTGCTGCAGTCTCTAATCGAAACAAGCAGGAGGAAAATGAAAGGTGAGAGGAAAGGCAGAGTCCTGCAGAGAGAGAGAAAGGAGGTGAAGACGGGGACAGTCCCACCTAAGGGCGCCAAGAGTTTAATGTGGAGAGCTGAATGTGTGTTTGCATGTGAGGGGTAAGAGGCAGAGAGAGGGCAAAGGTCAAAAGTCTGGAAGACAGGAAATTAGGCACACCTGAGGATTTACGGAAAAAGGCTGCTTAAAGCGCTGGAGAGTCCTGCAAGACACGTGAAAATGTCCATCAGTTAGACTGGATTTACCCTGAAACAATACAACATTGCAAAGATGGCTTCCACTTTAGAGCTGTGTAGATGCAACAATATACAAGGTATTTCCGAATCCATGTGTTGTGCCTGCACTCTAAGACTGGGTATTTCCATTAACATCATGGTACGACCAAGCATTTCTATACCATGAATGTTAGCAATTTTGTAAGAATTAAAGTGGGAAAACAAGCTGAAATCAACACATTTAGGCATGATATCTTAGCTAGTGCAAATCTTTACATTATAGCTCAACACAAACAAGATGTGCAGAAGATTCACAGTGAGTACAGCCAACACAGGAGCAGACTAGAAAGCACTCAACCTCCGCCAAGGTAGCTCACACACTGCTGTTACACCTATAAGCAATAGTTCCATGATAAAGTTACCATCATAATATGATTCTTGGACCCTGAAAACCCACACCTAGCACTAGACAGTTACTGAGCTGTCTCAATTTCTTATGAATAATATTGTTTAACTTTTTAATGTGCTTTGTAATTTTGTATTGGCTACCTCACTGGCTAGGTCTTTCTTGTAAAAGAGTTTTTTAAATCAAAATGGGACTTCCAGGTAAAATAAAGGTGAAATAAATAAGTAAATAAAGCAATCTTATTATGCCTTAAGCTTAAGCAGAGGTGATGCTTGCTTTAAGTAATCTAATGATGGTAAAATCAATGGCTGATGAGCTTAAATTTTAATATATTTCATAGTGTTCAGTCACATTGTACTTCATTAAAGCTCATTGTAAATGAAGCTCTCTGAATGAACCTGCCATTCCTGGATAGTACTGAGGTACAAAAAAGCGCGGTTTTGTATGTTAAGAATTAATAACTGAAATGGAAAATGAATATAAATAAATGGGACCATTGACTGAGCTGTGGTTTTGGAGCCAGTCCTTTGTTTCGTCCTGTTTATCCTTCACTTATTTTTGTTCAGACCACCTCCATCAATGCTGCAGTCTATCTTCACCTCCATCTTATTCCCTCCCCCATTTGGTCCCTCTTCCCTCTACACCCCCAGTGCCTCTCTTACAGGGGGGTCATCTTTAGTGTTCATCCATTTCCATCTGTCAATTAGCCAGGAACCAAATCCCACTCCATCTCCGTGACAGGACAAAGACCCCACAGCATCGCACTGAATCACACACTGACACTAGACGCTCCGCAAATTCCTTCACTGACATCCAGTCTCACTTTACTACATGCTGAGACCAATTCATCCTGATAACACCTACATGTCTCAGAAATTAAGGATCAGCGGGTTTGTCAGCAGTGTGGCGTATTGCACAAAGCTCGGTTACAACACACTACGGCTCTGACACAAGACAAAGCAAAACCTGTGCAACACAAATTTATGTAATAGAGTGATAAATCTATTTTTATCAAGATATTAAGCAAACAGAAAGTAACTTACAGCAAGGGCTCTTTCTACACATTGCTTAGAACTTTGTGATTTAGTTTTATGTGATGTGAAAAGCCGCAATGTTAAACTTCCTCTTAGAGCAACAGTATGTGAGAAAGATGTTTCGTTGGTCAAGGCCTTTTTATGTTTTTCAACAATTATACAAACATATGAACAATAATGAAGTCTCATTTTCAACAGTGAATTGCCCCCAAGGAATAGTTGAAAACTATTTGAAATAGTTGAAAACAACCAAGCAGGTTGATGGATTAGTTACGTCAAACTACATTTTTCAGTATCTCACAAGTTCACAAATGAATCACTTTCAAGAGTGAAGAATGAACAGGTGAAAATCTCTTTAACTGTTTTGATCCTACCTGTCAGCATCTCCCTGTCCTGCTGATGCGTTCCGATGGAGCGTCTCTCTGACCGCAGCCATGCTGTCCGGTAGCCGGTTCAGTCGTCGCGTGTACAGACCCAACCCTCCATCAGTCATATAGCTGCAAAACACAACAAAGCAACGTTAGATACAGTCAACAACAAGAAAGATACAGCACTGGCAGGTTCAGAGAGGGCACTGGTCCTCCTCATAGAGCTACTTTTGTTTCACAAAGATCAACACAATGATCTGGTTTTCCGGTTGAGGCAAAGCTCTCATCAATCAGGGTCGAACGGAGGAGAAAAACAAACAAAGAGAAGATTGGACGACCACGCTGAAGACACATCTCTCTCATGTGGTGAACAACAGCAGTGTGTATACACCATGGCAGCACAGCAGAGAGAGGATGCTCTTTATTCCTACAGGATGGATTTCAGCATTCATCACTGAGTCTATCATTGATTCCAAGCTTGGACATTATGATTGATTGACTGGCTGAGCTTTAAAAGAAGCTAAAAATACTCCATGTATGTAGGAGCGGGCTATGTCGGCCGTTCACTCCACTTCATAACTGAGAATGAAACTCTGAGTGACTTGATTTATTGGTTGTGGGAGTCGGAGTCTGACCGTTAGCAGAAGTTACAGTCTGCAGCTGAAACTTACACAAACATACCCATTCAAACTAAAACAACATCACTAATCCCCCAAATATTTATCGTGGAGAAGATTCCTAATGGAGCTAAATATTGACTCATTTATCCCAGGTGTAATTTAATGAAATGTTTGCTGATTTAAAGCCAAGTCTGGGCTGTTTTAACGGTGAATGGTGTCAGTGTGGGACAGGGATGAGTCTGTGTCTGCAGGCAAGGGAGCAGAAAAATAAACCACTAAAACGCTCTGTGCTGTCTCAACGCAGATCTCAGCAAGAGGGAACCAAATACACACAAATCCACATCTATACCCACATTGATATACAGTACACACAGCAGTGTTATGAGGACAGAGCTTCTTTGTGAAACCTGCAGGCTGAGTTAGCATCTCAGCTGCAGGTTGGAAATTTGACTGCATTTGAACAGAGAGCAAACCTGAACAGACTTTTAACAAACTGCAGATGTTATGATGTGCACAGTTTCAGCAGTGGAAAAAATGTTTAAAAGCTACACTATTTGTAGAACAATAAAGATTTTTCAAGAAATATATCCAGCCAATGCAGAACAGAATTTGCTGGAAGGAAGCCCTGCATTTTGAGACACATTGACCCCGTTAAATATTGGTTTCTTTAATATGTTTGTCATAACGTGGAGCTCAGGAGGGGATATCAGGGAGAAAAACATAATTATGACTGAAAAATCTTGCAAGATTTTGTGAAATCTTGTAAAAGTGAGCAACTTTTGTTTTATTTTATAACTATATTTTTTCTCCCAGATTTCCTGTTTCAGGCTTGAAAATATTAACAAAGTATCTCATGTTAAAAACAGATCTAATTTCTTAATATTTTAGGTCAATTTCAAAGTAAAATTGGATAATCTTGCCGAGGAATGGGTTTGTTCCATTGTTTTGGATACAATGCCCCAGTAGTAGAATGGAAATATGGTAATGGGAACATGGCAGAAAAAAATATTAATTGAAAAAAATAAACAGACAAACTTTTGCAAGATCTTGCAAGTCTTTGCGAGAGCTTACAAAAGTCTATTTTTCTTTTTAAACACTTTTTTTTCTCCCTTATGTCTCCTCAGAGCTCCGTTACATACAGAAAAACACTACAGATTAATTGATGTTGAGAAAATAATAATGACAATAAATGTTAGATTCACATGTGCGCTGCCATGGATGTGCAGCCAACCATAGGCCAAACAACTTACCAACCAACTATCTAAACAAGAAATTAACCTACCAACTCTGTGACTTACTAACTGACCAGCAAACAAACCAATCAACCAGCCAAACAACTGTGCACCAACCAACCAAACAACAAGACAACCAATATAACCAACTAACCAGGCAACTAATTAACCAACAAACCAACCAACTCACTATCCAGCCAATCAACTGTCTGGCCAATCAGTCAATCAATCAATAACCAACTTCCCAACCAGCTAACCTGTCCAACCAACCAACTTAACAAGAAACAACCCATTTAACAAAGGATTTGTTCAACTGGGCAACCAGCTATCCAATCAACCAACCTACAGACCAACATACTATATAGCCAACCATCTGTCTGATCAACAAACTAATAAATAAGAAACAACCAACCAGCCACCTGTTCATCCAACCAACTTAACAACCAACCAGCCAACCAATTAAACAGCCAATTTAACAAACCATTTGTTCAACTGGGCAACCAACTATCCAATCAACCAACCAACTGACCAACGTACTATCTAGCAAATCGACTGTCTGACCAACCAACTAATAAATAACAAACAAACCACCCAGCTAACCTTTTCAACCAACAAACTAAGCAACAGCCAAATAAACAAAAAAAACCCCCAAACAATTCAACCAACCACAACCATCCAAACAACCAATCAAGTGACCAGCTTATTGTTTGTCCAATCAATCGTCTGACCAACCAACTAACAAATGACCAACAAACCAGCCAGCTAACCTGTTTAACAAACCAACTTAACAACAACCAACAAACTAACTAAACAAACAGCCTATTCAGCCAACCAACTGTCTAACTGGGCAACCAACTGAAGAATCAACAAACTTTCTATGTAACCAACCAATAAACCATCCAACCACCTGCCCACCCATTTGTCCTAGTAATCAATCAGCAAACCAACTAAACAATCAATCAGATGACTAATCAACTAACCATACAGTACACTGACCAATGTCCAGCAACATGTCAGCCAACTTATTGTCCAACCAGTAGACCAACCAACCAACAGATTAACAAACCAACACTTCAACTAATCAGTGCCTACCTACCTACCAACTTATCCAACCCGACTTTAAGCCTGTTTTTTTGTCTTACTCTTGGTCTGATTCTTAAAAATGGTTTATATGCGCTATTTTAAATGAAATCTATCAATGTAATATATGATGTACTTTTGTATTTATTTTCTTCTGTTTTAAGATATTTGTCAAGAATTTATAATTGACTTTTTGATCAACAATGGGAATACTGATCATATGAATAAATCAACCAGCCTTATGTTGTACAGGCTGACCTTCAGCTTCATCAACAGCTTAAAGGGTTGCAGCAAACTTTTACAAAAAATGAATAAGTGTGGATTTATGTCAATTTTGCACCAGATTCTGTGTGCTTTTCTTTAGTTTGGCAACTCGTAGCCCTTGAGAGCATTGCATTCCGGAAATCAGAAATACTTAATTAATTCCACCAAGGGGAAATTTGGTTGTTTCAGTTGCTCTTACACACAGTATAGCAGGAGGAATATCAAATACAGACATTAAAATAGATAAAAGCATAAAAAATGAAGTAAGCAGGTTGCAACATGTAGAATCTTAAAGCTGTATCAACTTCCTTTTGAAGGAAAAAATAATAAAACAAGTGAGACTTTTTCCTATTTGATATCAGATTTTCCATAAGAATCAATTATTCACAGTAACAAGAGAAACAATGAAGACAAATGAAAATGCTACAACCCTCTTCAGGCAGACGAAGGACTCTTTAGGGGGTCCACTCTCTCTTTTGTCAAGCATCCATCATCCCAAAGCAAAGTCACCTTGATGATGACCACCATCTCAACCCCCCACACACTCTTCTTCACACTAATAAGTAACTAAGCCTTTCTGTCCGCCTGTTCCAGCTGCTTGTTAACCTGTAACCTCCTGCAGTAGCCGCACAAACGTGTCCAAACAAGACAGTTTATAGTCTGAAACTGAGTAGCCAGGTAGAAGTTTACACAGCCGTGCGACTACGAGAGGCAAAAGTTCCTCTGTAAATGAAACTGCAGAAATATTTACTTTATGATATATGAATGCACCGTGCAGGAAATTCACTAAATGTCATGCTCTGGAAAAATCAACACACATGAATAGAGATTTCTGTAACACTGTGACGTACCTCTCTGCCTCAAACATGGTCACACTGTGAGTCCAACGCAAAAACAAACACGTCCAGGTGAGGGCTCCTGTTGATACAAATCTCCAAAGCAAAGTGTCGGCTTTCAACCGTGGCACATCTGAGGTTTGGTGAATATTATCAGCGGGTTTGTTTGAGCATTGTGGTATCAGAAATCACTGAATAGTATCTCTGAGCTCTGTGGATGTGTCCATGTGTGTTGGAGCTGTGTGTCGGTATGCAGCCGCTCTGCTCTGCTCCACATGCTTTTCCCTCCCGGCTGGAGGCTGGGTTTGTCTGCAAGAGGTGGAGGAGGGAGGGAAAGGGGGAGGGCGAAGGGTTTGGATGGGGCAACATACCTCCAGGCCGAGGAGGGCCCGGGTCTCTGAGGGACAGGGGAAGCTGAGAGGTAAAAAATTGAAGTGGGGGGTTGGAGATTGGAGGATGCAGATACTAAATGTGGTGTCATCCATCATGTTGTCTGTGTTTTGGGGCTAAAGGGAGACTAAATTAATTAAGGTGGATAAATGCTGATCTGGTTATCTACAGTTGGAGTGCTTTTTAATGTGTGGTGCCTCAACAAATGATTTATTGATCAATAATTAATATTTCAGCTGTTTTCCTTTATTTAAAATGTATCTGAGATTATTCACAAAATGTTGGGGAGAGGCAGGAAATGGGAGCCCAAAGCCTGAGATAAAGTCTGAGCATTTAGTGCTTCATCTGCAAACAAAGGGTAGTTTATTTACAATGATATAAAAATGCAGAAAGTAACAATCTAAGAATTCAGGGCTGTTAATATGCTCTTAATGTTTACTTATTTTCTCTAACTCACACATCTTCATGTTATGACTGTATGTATACATGGTTAATCAATCTATTTTTTTCTAAACTGTCAGTAGATACACATATAATTGAGGGGCGATATTGTATTTTTTTCTGATATTCATATGCCGATACCTCTGAGTTCAATATCGCAGATACCAATATTGATATCAGTAATATTTTTCAAGAGCACAAAGCCTCCATGAAGCAGTACATTCTGCCAATATGACAGCAAATATATGAGACAAACATGCCCGACATGTGCAGCAAAAAACAGGCTGTAAACATTGCCAGAAAAAAACAAAAAAACACACACATCTGTCAACGCATTATGCTACGTTACCTATTTTTAGACTACCGTTTTATGTTACATTACCTATTTTTATACTAAGATTAGCACTTTATGTAATTTTCAAAAGAAATACATATGAAACTAAACCACAGGGCGCACTAACCACCGTGGATGTGCTTGTAAGTAAGTCAACAAAACAAAGCCTCAAAACAAGGCATGTGTCCTACGGTTTAGTTTGGTGTATCTGATTATAAACCAGCAGAGGCAGGCTAACACTACCTATTGATTCCCAGTGTTTCAGCTAAGCTAATTAGCAGTGGTCGAGCTCTGCCCGTCTCTTCCTTGCTACTGCACAGTTGAAAGAATGGTGTGGATCTGCTTGTCATGGACTTGGGAGTGAGGCAAGAAATGAAAACAATAAAAAGTTGGCATATCCTTTTAAAGAACAAAAAACAATAAACACAGGTGGGATATTTTATTGACTTTTGTTTAACGTGGGCAGCATAGTGCAGCAGGTAGTGGTATTGCTTCAAATCAAATGGGCTGCTGTTTGAGTCCCTGTGTTGAGTTTGCATGTTCACTGATTGACTTGAAACAAATCCCATCTGGTGTGTCAGTTTCAAGCTTTCCAAATAAAACCAAGGGTTCACATTGTAAAGGTGATATTAGCACTGAATTTCGGCCTGAAATTCACACTTTTGTTCTATTTCTAAATTGGGCATTAACCTCAGAGAGAGATATCCCACAAATCTGAACAAATAATCAAAAACTCCCTGATGGTCTTGACACCAGAACAGCCCAAAAAAAAAGTGGGCCTCTGTGATTATTTTGTGTGAACTCACTCTTAAATTCACCTGAAGTGAAGGTTAAGAGTTTTACTGTGGGACAGGACAGCTGTAAACATTTAACTCCACCCATGAGTTGGAGAACCAGTTAGTGGGTGCTAACAGGACTGTGATGGAGCTAACCACTGAACAGCCTGAGGGTGTAGAGAGGGTGGAGGGGGAGTCGTCCATCTGTGTCAGCTTAAAATGATTGCTCAGAGAGTAGGGTGTATGTTGTTTTACTTTTCTTTTCTTTACATTTCAACCATTTTAACTGAATTACTGATCAGTTTATCAAAGTGAGAGACTTTGTACTGAACATACTCTTAAAATGCAGTTGAATCATTTATCATTAGCTGTCAATAAATTGTTTAAAATGTGATTTATTTTACAGAGCAATCGAGAACCATCAATACATGTTAAGTAGAATAAGAGTCCCAAATCAAACTGGATAATATTTTTTTCCTATTTAATTTTATTTTTTAATTGATCAAGAATAGCAACAACATGCACTTGTGTTGGTGTAGATACATATGGAAAGATTTAGATGGAAATACTAAGATCATTTATGGCAAATTTCATATCATGTTCTCATGTATATTCTCCATGGAATGTATTGTATATTCACTGATTGATTATTATACATGTTTATTTATTTTTTGATTATCATTTTTTTAATAAAGCAAAACAGAGCAGCAGTGATGGGAAATGAAAACCAATCCCAGTTGAGAATTGATAACAAATATCTAAAGTAACCGATATAATTAGTCTTTTTGCTCAACATAGCCCTCATTTCCTTCCACTTCGTTCTGCTTGCATGACAAAACAAGGAGGTCACACTCTCATCAGAGGCAGTGAGCATGAACAACAGCAAAGAAGTCAAAGAAGTGATCATGGCAGGCAGGTAACAGTCAAACAGTCTAAAGTGTGGCTTAATTTTACTCAGTATGGCGCCAACCGCACAACGTCCAGCATCTGTCTCTGTGATTTTAAGCAAAGACGGAAACATCAGCAATTCTGCAGCAATTCTCTTCACAGAACAGCTATTAATATGAAAGGTGCCCTGCTGCACTGAAAACCTGTGTAAGACCACTTTATCCACACTAAATAGGCAGGAATTGATAAGAGAATCAACAAAGAGCTGGATTGATAGGTAGACTCCATAATGGCATTGTTGTCAATAAAATATTATAAATTCACAAGATGGATAAATAAGTAGCTGTCTTTGAATAATTACTGTATCAGGATGAGATTTTATATTTTTGATGAATGTTTATAGAAAACTTAACAATCAATTAAAGATTAATATTCCGTAAATAATGCATATTTTGTCATTAAATTTTTAGTCATTTATATCTTAGAACAAATTGAATGGAATTAATGACAGAATAAATTCATGTCAATTAGGAGGCAAATAATAAACTATAACTAATTTATGATAAAGATTATCTACATTAGTTTGTACTTATTCTCAGTCCTTTTTGAATTGAAAATAAAATCTTTAGGTACTCTTATTTTTATTTATTTGTTGTTGAAGGGATGCAGGAAGTTGCTGGCACAATAGTTGCAGATAATATCTTAAAAAGTTGATTATCAGTATCAGCAGATGTGAAAATTTCTACAGATCTTTACTGTTGATGTACTGGCTGCACATATCAACCATATATATCCAGTATATTGACTTTATTATTGTAAAGTCAAGTATCATAATTCTTCACCTTACTATCAATGAATGTCTACAGTGTCAAACCACCAGGGCGCAGCAGGTAGTGCGCATGCTTCATTGTGAGAAGGTTGCTGGTTTAATCCCAGTGTTGGTCAGGGCCTTTCTGTGTGGAGTTTTCATGTTTTCCCTGTCCATGCATGGGTTCTCTCTAGGTGCTTCAGCTTCCTCCATAGACCAAAAACATGCTCATTAGAGTGACTGGTGACTCCAAATTGCCCTTAGGCATGAGTGTGAGAGTGAATGGTTGTCTGTCTTTCTATGTCGCCCTGTGATTGGCTGGCGACCGGTTCAGGGTACAGGGTCTCTCACCCAATGTCAGCTGGGATAGGCTCTAGCTCCAGTGACCTCGAAAGGAGGTAAGTGGTATTGATAATGAATGGCTGGATCATCAATAGTGTCATATGTTTGGTTGGTATTTTTTTTTTTTTTTTTTTGGTTTGCAAGATTACGCAAAAGCTATTGGACGGATTTTGCTGAAATTTTCAGGAGATGTTGGTAATGGCCCAACTTAGAAATGATTAGATTTTGGTGGTGATCCAGATAACCATCATTAGCGAACAATCATTTTTGCTCTATAACTGTCTAACTATTAACGATATCCACATGATTCTGAGTGCTAGGTGTGGGTTTTCAGGGTCATGAATTATATTATGATGGTAACTATTGCTTATGGATCTAACAGCAATATGAGAGCTACCTTGGTGGAGGCTTGGAGGGGTTTCTAGTTTCTCATGTGTTTCTGGCACAAATGAACTGTCGTAGTAAAGGGAACAGATTAATAAAAATGCATGTTCGGGATAGTGTATGGAATATTAGCATATCAGACATCTGCAAAAATTCAATAATATGCAACCATTTTTGTATGTTTTTTTTTAGAAAAGACCATGGATTGTATGGAAATAGTGATCATTGACATGTTTAAAATAAAAACATCCTTTGATAAAATACTTCATTCAATATCTAAACCTTTTAATGCCCTGCACTGTTGTACACAGAGCTTATTCATTTTATACATGTATAAATTCCATTCCTTATATTTATATAGGAATATAGGAATGTTTTCAGATGAATCTCATTCTTCTCCGTGTAGTTTTGTGTATGATTACCTCCTGTGATAAACAAAATAAAATCTGCCTCGGATCCTTTTGCTTCGCTTTCTTCACAGTTAAACCCCGCCTGGATACCTGGACGTCTTCAGGGCAAGCAAACAGCCCTGCTCACCTGCTCCATCACTCACCTGTCCAGGTGTGCCTGTATAGTGGGCCCTTTTGTCTGCCCAGCCACACACTCAGTCATATCAAGTGCTTCAAGAGCACTTAACTCCCTCGACTGCTGCAGCTGCCTTCAGGGCTGCAGAATCACTTCAAAACTAAGGAGCCCAGAGGAAGTGATTCTCACTTGAGCTTTTAAGAGATGAGGGCGTCTTATCAGCATTCTTCCCTCAGCCTCTCGGATCATTTACATTTGCATTCATTAGAGGCTAAAGTGAATCCCTGCAGCAACTTTATTAGGAGACCCTTTAGCCATTTGAGGGTGAGCTGGCGTCTTTTTAAAACTTCCTCTGATAATAACGATGAGAGCAGAGGTTTAAATTGCACAGTGTGTCAGCTGAGGTATGCAGTGGGCTTGTTTCAACACGGACAGTGGCTTTAAGGGAGCAAATAAACAGGTTATCAGTGTATCAGCGTTACCGTCTGCACACCAGAGAGACGGGATACTTGTGGGATCAGAGCTGTGCAGAATTAATCTTGGTCTTGTCACTGTGGTTGAACTGTTGGATGTTTGGCACTTGGATTACAGGCAGTTCAGGAGAGGGAGGAGCTCTACTGCCCTCTTCTGGTGAGTGTTCATGTGAAATAACAGCCTTTCTGTGGAGACGCATAAATCACATGACAGCAATGCAATTACAGGCGATTTCTCTCTCTTGATCTCTGCTGTCTGCCAAGAAATAATTCATATCTAGTTTGATTTATGTCTTCTTCTAATATTCATCAACTGAGCATCATAGATCAGCCAGCTGGAGTAATGTAAATCAATGATGCTCCCATATGAAAGATAGTAATAATTAATAAACACTGTCTCTGACTTCACAGCCTGTATAGATTTATTTTCTTGTCTGAGCCTGATTTAAATCACATGTGGGACAATTTACAAGCTCATACAGGAACTAAGATTAAAGCTGTTGATACTTTCTCATATGTTTTCATGCATTATTACACATTATTATGGTTGTAGAGGGGTTTTTGTCTGTTTTCAATGCAGTTTCTGGCTTCACTTTAAACACATTAAAACAAGAATTATCTCACTTTTTTTAAACTAACCATTTCATCATAAGAATTTAATAATGAATATTAGGTAAGATTTCAATGTCACACTTGCTAATTGCTATCAGTTTTTATTACTGTGGCCTGTTCCCTTTTCTTCATTGCTTTTTAAATGATTTTTTTCTGAATGGAATAATTTTTAACAAATAAACAACCTTTATTGAAATACATCGAGGCCAATGTTGAAATATAGAAACAGGTAAATAGGATCTCTTACGTGTCTTGTTTGATAATATTTAAGCCAAACATGCTCTATACACTGATTGGCAAAAACTTCTCCCAAACTTGCTACTATTCAGGACATGAAAAAATACTGGTTCAACTGAATGAATACAATTATATTGTTCTTATTGGTTATTTATAGGTTTGAAATTTTCAGTTGTAAAATTTCCATCTATATTAAAAGGTATTTTTAGGAATAAAACTGGAAATGATAAAACTTAAAGCTGGCTCTTAGCAGGGATTTTAAATAGAGTTGGATGCCTTTGGACATAAAGTGAAATTAAAGCTGATTGTTCAATAAAACAATTAAAACTTGATAATGTTCTTCTTACAAATAAATCTTAATGTAAAGTTAATTAAATGTATAATGTTGCATGGATGTCTGCGGATGACAAAACAAAAAGGTTTACATTTATGCTTGGAAATGATACGGCTTGTTTAAACTTCCAGTTGATCCTCATAAATTCCCATCAAAAGTTTCCAAATAGGAATATTTCCTAAATTTCCAATCTTAATTTCCCATGGAAAGTTTCTGGAAATTTACAGATAAATTCCCCACCTCTTTGTAGCCCAAATTATTTACACTTTTAACTGGTTTAAAACTCATTACCGCATCCCACCACAAGGAAGGCGACCAATAGAGGTATGTTATGAAAATACTAGAAGTGCTCAGAGAGTGATAACCTCTGCCAAGGCATTTCTGACATTCTCAGGTCAGTTATTATTGAAAATGTTGCTCAATGTTAACGAATCCTTTAAAGAATTCTGGATCTGCATTCAGGTTTGGATCAGCATCAAAATCCAATCACTTCTTCCTTCCTCCATGAACATTCCCTGAAAATCTCAACAGAATCAATAAAGAAATTTTTGTGTTATCTTGCCAACAGACAAACAGACAGATGGACATTTGTCAAAAACATAACCTCTTTGGCAGAGAACAGATGAAAATTGTTTAAAAAACGGGAAAGAGAGGTCACGACACCTACAGGATAACAATGTCAAACTGATGCATCAGTGCATCCCCACCTTACACTTCAGGATAAGTTTTGCACCTTGTTTTGGATCAACACTCGATCGTACTGTACTCACCCACTGGTGACATCATCAGTGCGGGCAGCGTTCTTGCTCAGCACGTCCCCGTCGCTCATGTATCCAGTGACCTCCATGGAGATGCTGTCCAGGTCGATGTCCTCCCCGGCTCTGTCCCCGAGCTCCACGCCGCAGAGGGCTCCACCCCGACCGGCCAGCTGACGCCTGAGATGCCCGGGGTACAAGTAACGTCCTCCCTGCCCGCCAACAACCCTGCCGCCATAACTGTTCCCCATGGAGGGAGCTTCGCCAGCCTGCAGACGAGGGCTGGACTGACCCAGCCGCCACGACGACAGGGAGGGACGGCTGGAAGTGAGGCTGAGGATGCTGCGGCCGCCTCCGCTGTTGTTGCTGCCTCCACCGACGCCGCTGTTGATGTCTGTGGTGACGCTGCCGTCGAAGGTGGTTTCCAAGGTGCTGGGGAAGTAGAGGTGGACAGAGAGATGAGAGTGTTTGAGCATTTTCTGTGATCAACTCAAAGGATAACAGGATAACACAAAGGTAAAGAAAGAGGCACAGAAAGTGCCAGAAAACTACACCAAAGTGAACTGGGTTTCTTTACCAGTCCTGTTAAATGAGTCAAGTTTTCCATTGACGTATTTGTTGTAAACATTTGTTAAACACCGCACCCTGACGCTGCCCGCCCCTGAGGTCCCTGTGAGTGTGGCTTGCAGTCCAAGTTAAATTTGATATATCTCATTCAGCTCTCAGTAATTCTTATATTTTCAAATATTATATTGGAAAAATGTTAAAGCAGACAGTTGTGAAGAATTCAGACACAGTCCTTGGTGCGGAGGTGGTAGAAAGTAAACTTAAAAGCTCCTTTGTTAGCGTTTATAACAGGAAAACAGAGCATCTTAACTCCACAATAGAGTTTAATCCAGACGGCTGGGTCAGCACTGAGAAGAGAGGCCACAGCAGAGGTCAGAAATCTGAAGGAGCTTAACCTGAAATCAAAGCCAATGTGAAGGACGGGCCTGTGATCAAAGTGAAACATCCTCTGAAAAGATGAGACAAACAGAAAAAAAGGCAAAACCTGAAAATCTAGACAGACACAGTCTGGTGAACATGAGGCCCTCCAGCTGCTGACACAAATCCCAAACAGTTAGCCCGATTTAGCCTGTTTACCGCTCAGCCGGAGCAGCTATTGTGAGGCGTTTCACTTTGATGATCCCCAAACAGTGAAGTTTTGTTTTCTGCTGCAGCGGCTCGTTTTATAAACGTCTTTATGAACAATGATGGATTTAGAGCTGAAGAAAAAACCCTGTAATTTGATTTTACGGTACTTTTAGTCAATAAATCCTTCATAAACTCTGAAATTACCAAACCTTCCCCTTGTCCTATTATAAAATATGCTAAGCAATCTTTTGAGAAGCAATAAAAGAAAAAAATGAAAAACACAGCTTATCTGGATAATTATGTATCAGAAAAAGCCCATCTTTCAGTATTATTTTACATCTAAGTACATTTAAGTGGGGCCTAAAACTGTTCCTCCACAGAGATGATGTTTTGTCATTTTGTTTAATCAACTTAAATCAATTATTGCTTAATGGAAAACTAAAAAAGAGTGACCTGGAACCAATCATGTCTCTCCTTCAAACAAGCTGGGGTAATTGAAGTATTTGATCCTTACCTATGTGTGACCTGAGTTCCTCGTAAACTGGACATGGTCTCCTCCAGGTTTTGCCGCAAATCTGCGATATTTTTGACTGTACGTAACCTCCTCGTCTCTGGGTCTTCACCTGAGTATGACAAACAAATAGGCTCAGTCAAAATATAACAATATGCAGGAACAATCCAGTGTTAAGTTTGACAGCACTTTCTAATTTAGTTAAAGTTACAGTCTTTTGCCTAAAACATCTTTTAGTGTTAGTCATAATTTAGTCATCAAAATTGTTTTAATTATAATCTAGTTCTAGTTGATGAAATTTCACAACATTTTAGTTGGCCAAATCTACTGTAAATTTAGTCGACTAAAATATGAAGTGTAAAGGGTAAGGCGTTTTTTTGTTTCCTTGAATTTCTGAAGTCATGTTTTACACTTCAATAAAATGATAATAACCCTTTATTGAATGATAGTAAAGTCTGAATGTATAAATGAACAGAAACAAATTTAACTTTTGTGTGAAATGCAGTCACCTTTATTTAGGCTACCTGGCAGAGCATCTCAGTTACAATACCAGAACTGACAACAAACAGTGAACCTGCTCTACATGAATATATCAATTCATAAATAGAGGGGCTCTGATTGGATCGCTCCACAACTTATCCCACCACCACCAAGCTCAGGCAGTTATGATTGGATGTCCCTCTTAACTCATCCAAGCTTTCCACACAACCAAAGTAGCTGTGATTGGATATATTCCTAACTTGTTCCTACTTTCTACATGAGGAAATTAGGTCTGATTGGATTAAGTCTCTGTCAGACATTTTAGTCTAGTTTCTATCTGCTGATGAAAATGTCAGTTAATTTAGTTTGAGTTTTTGTCCTTGTGCACTTGTTTTTAGTAGTTACTGTCTAGTTTTCGTCAGGGGAAAAAAGGTTGTAGATGAAAACTATGATGAAAATAAGTAGTCGACAAAAGTAACACTGGCACAATCACACTTTTTTTTTTAAATTCTATAAATGTTCACAGTATGTTATTTCAGCAAAGAACAAAACAAATATGATATAAGGCATGACGCAGTTCAAGACACAAAGGAATGAAAGTTTTCCTCCAACATTACAGTAACTGCGCCATCACACATAATTCTTATTCTTTCCCAGCAGCAATGGCCCACCTGATAGGTCCTCGATGGAGAGCTGGCCGCTCTTTGTGAAGGAAAGGTCTCCCCCTGTTCCCCCAGAGCCGCTCTCTGTGTTCGCCGTTCCCTCACCGTCGGTTTGGGATCTGGTGAGACAAAGTTTGCCAGGGATTAAAGTGGTTGCATATCATAGCTCCTGAATTATTGTGCAGTTAGCAGAAGGCTAATATTCAGAAAATTGTCACGAAAGAGGGATAAACCTGATTAAAAGTTCAATCTGCTGTGTGAAGTCTTGTGACCAGTGGGGGGTCCGAAATGATTGCATGGTAAGCCCCAAATGCCAGTGATGTTTGCCTTTGAAGAATAAAATCAATCGAGTTCAGCCGCTGCAGCTCCGGCTGGTGTGTTTGGAGACGATGACGTCTGGGTCAGGCTCTGGTCTGTGCTGATCCCAGACTTTGGCCCTGTTGGCTACTGTGCAGCCTCTGAGAGTGAGAGCAAGTCTGAGCCATGAAGTGACCGCCTCTTACACTGTTACATGAACTCTAAGTATCTAACCTCTCCCTAAAATCCTGCCTCAATGGGTTAAGCTTCAGGTTTTCCATCCTTTAAAATCATGTATCCCTTTCAAGCATGGCGTCCTCATAATCATACAGTCAATCTATTTCACTTTAAGCTGGTTTATCATGGTTCTGTTTTTACCATGCAACCTGTTGTATAACCACAAATAAACTTCCTTGTATGCTTGGGTGTAGCATGGATGTCTAATGCAGAGGCCAGACAACATGATTTATGCACAGCTATGGCCTGACCCAACAGGCGCAGCGTTTTCGAGATCCACGAAAATCATTTTGTGTAATCGCATGTTGAATTTTGTCCTGTCTCTTAACAATTTGTAGTCTCAAGTCAAAGACATTGACCAATGAGAATTATGAGAGCTCTGCATGTGTGACAATCACGGATCTAAACAGACTGAAGCTGTTGCTTTGAGAGCTACAAGACAATTTTCCCAAATACGGTAGATGCTTGTGACAAATGTAGAGGCTCACCCTGCAATCTTACACATATGTTTCTCTGTTGTCCAGCCCTCACAAATTTTTTGGCAAAGAACACCATGCTCAAGACGAGGTCACGTAGTCTAATTTTCTCTCAAGTAGAGAAAATTAGACATTCAAATAGGGGAAACTTGAATAAATTCTACAATAAATGGCAACTGTTTTTGGATTTTGTTGTAACAATGAACCCCCCGCTTCCTTTTTTTTAAAATTATTGTTTATTTATAAGTATTAATTTATTTTTAATTTATTCTTATGTTTATGTGACCAGTTTAATTATTTTCGTACACACTATGTCTGAGAATTTATTTATTTATGTATTATTTGTGTGCATGTATGCAAGATCTGTTCTATAGGAGCTGCCACCAGACTGTAAAGGGAGAAATTACACAGGCTTCAGTGTGTTTGTTTGCTATCTTCAGTGCTGCCCCTCCATCATCCAACGTCATGAGGCTGGTCGTTATTTGCAGTTGGTATTAATCGTGTAGTCTGTCATGCTTGTCCAGCAGTCATGGCACGATTTTGTGGCTCTGTAGTTGCCTAATATGACATATAGATCGTTGTAACCAATGAAAAAATGGTGTTGTCCGACCTGCTGTGTAAAGCCCCTGTGGTCAAACAACTAGCAAAGTACTGTGGATATAAATGGGAAGATAGATATATATCTTAAAACAGGAATTTAATTGATAAATATATAATTGATACCATATGTGAACATTAGCAGGGCAAATAAATACAGTGTTAACACACTAATTCTAAATGTAAATAGTTTTTTCACATGCATTAATAAATTCTAAAATGTTGTATCTAATCTAGGTTTTTCAGCCCAACAAGTCAGGATTAAGTAGGGTGGGCACAAAACTATACTGACTAGAAATGGAGGCATGATTAAAAAAAAAAAAAGGGACCCATACCCTAACCCAAATTTTACCAAACCCTTACCCCCCCTTCAGAGAAGCTTTCTGGTTAATAAAAATGGAATCCAATAATCTTAATTTAGAGAGGGTTCTTCTAAGACTTATTTTTCTTTTGTCATTTTATTTCTATGAACATATTTAGTACCCAGGATTTTAAAAGACTCAAAGACATGTTTTAAAATCCTCACACGTCTGACATTTCATTCACTAACAGAAAAATATGATCAAAAAAACCACAGAACAAAACCTGAATCCAAACGTGTGAGCGCTGTCACGTCTGTGCATGCAGAGTGTACTTTGTGTGCGTGTGTACACATAGATCAGCTCAGATACGTGCGGATGTTGTGTGCCTCTGACTTCTGTCCTGCTCTGTGTGATAAGGAAGGAGGTCCCCCTCATTCTCAAAGAGTCTTTTCTTAAAGGGCCTCATTACCCCCTTGACTTCCTGTGCTGCTGCCCTCTCTCCGTCTGTACGTCCTGACCCTCGGTGAACTGACCCCACCTCTCTGAACACCCCCCGCCTCCTTACTGTAAACCTGTCAGGCACTATTAGCAGCAGCATTATAACACCTGTACCTGTCAAAAAGATTATCAATGGTGGAGAATACATGAGAACAAGCTAATTAATTTTCTCCCATGAAGAACAGGTTCACAAGAATTAAAAGTTAGAGAGGTAAACATTCCCATTTTAATGCAGAAGGACTCACATTGGACACCTATGGTATTAACCAACCAGGTATTAAAAATAAATAGAGATCACTTAGGTCAAGCCAGAAAAAAGTTTCAGCTAGGGCACACGCTGGTTTGGCACTTTGGCACCTTCATCCAGTCCACTGTCTTGAGTATTTATCATGCATACATTTCAGATTTTCCACTTTTTTGGATTTAGTAGATGTTACTGTTTTAAACTATGATTAAATGACTGAAAGCACCAGAGTGTAATATTTTCTACTTCCTGTTTTGAACCCAAGCTTGACATCAAACCTACTTGGTAGTTCAGCTAGATGCTGCAATATTAATCAACATCACTCCTCTCCAGATTATATTCATTGTTAATTTTAATATTAGACTGATCTCTCTATCCATGGTGGTATTGATTATACATCCATGGTAACTACCTTTACAGCCATATAGATATGAGGACCTTCTTGAAAATGAGATGCCACATCTCAAGGGGCTTACCTTTAATAAACTTATATTCAAGAAATATGGTGCTATATAAATGAAGAATGATTGAGTCAAAATTCAGGAGAGAAAAATGTGATTTTAGTCCTTTTGTCTCTGCCTGGATGGATACATCTCTGAATGTATGTATGTGTATTACAAATATATATATTTATATGTATTTGTATATACAGTGCTCAGCATAAATGAGTACACCTGTTCAGATTTGTCAGAAAACCTTTAGTTTCCTTTTAAAGTCATCATTTTCTATGGCATACGACACCACAAACTACTCCCCCAAATGTGGGCCATTGATTGCAAACAAAGATTTTTTAAAGTTGCACACAAAAAAAAGATTTTTCTCAAATTAAGATCAGGATGCAAAAATGAGTACACCCCAATCAAAGGGTGGGAGCAAAGCTAAATTTTAGTTGTCATATTACCCTTATTTTCATCTTATGGTAAAAAGAGGCCACAGAAAATGTCGATTTTAAAAGGAAACTAAAGGTCTTCTGACAAATCTGAAGGGGTGTACTCATTTATGCTGAGCACTGTATGTGTATTTATGAAATGAATTTATGTGCTTTGCGCGAACACTTGTTATGAACCGCGCTATACAAATACAGATTGATTGGTTGATTGAGTGATACTTGCTGCCTCATTGTCCAAACCAGCAGCCTGCATTACCCAGAATGCAAAAACCTTTACTACTAGTTTTAATGCAGCTTATGATGTCTCACCTGTACATGAAAGGTGCGACGGTGGCCGTGTTGGGGTGGCTGTGGTGCTGTTGAGTCTGAGGTAGCTGCACGCTGACCGTGTTGCTGGCTGTGCTTTGTGTAGTGCCTCCTCCTGCCACCGGGGCGGCGCCGCTCTTCCCCTCTGTGGAGGCCAGGCTGGAAGTGGAGCTGGAGTGTCGGCTGTCTCTGTCTCTGTCCAGGGGGCCGCGATGCATGGCAAGACCCCCTCCTAACCTCATGCTGCGAGGCCTCTCCCCCGCCTCCTTCACCGAGGACGCTTTCCCCGTGGCTCCTTTACTTCCTGGCTTTGGTATTCCGCTTTGTGCAGGGGTCGAACTCTCCTTTTTGGCCACTTTACCCCCCTTGGGAATGAAGCTGGTGATCTTAGAGGTCCTTTTGTTTGAGCTGTCCGTGTCTGCAGGTACAGGTGCTGCTTCCTCTTTAAGCTCCTCCCCCCTGAGCTCCGTCCTTTCAGGTACTGGGACACGTTTCCCCACCTCCTTCCCTTTCTCCTTCTCCTTCCCCTTCTCCTTGTCTTTCTCGGTGCCTTTGACGGAGCTCTTCTTGGCAGTTAAAGCTCTGCTGAAAGTGCGCTGGGCAATGCCTCTCAGGGCGATTTTGGGACTGCTGGCGGTAGTGGTGATGGTCGTACCTGCTGATGGAGCTCCATGGGCCGTCCCATTGCTGGTACCGTTCATTCCTGGCCGGACGTTGCCATCATCTTCCTCCAGGGGGTCGGTGTTGGAGCCGGTGTCTGCTCTCTCCACGCTGAGCTGCCTTGATGGGGCAGCATTATCAGTCTGAGCTCCTACTCCGTTGGAGGAGGTGGAGGATTTGGAGTTGCCTTTACTGTTAAAGAGCTTCAGCTTCTCCAGCATCGACTTCTGGGCAACAGCTTTAGGAGGAGCTTCACTTGTCAGGGCGGCTTTACTCGAGGAGTCCTTCTCCTGCTTTCCCGTCTGCATGGCAGATGGTGTGTTGGTGGAAGGAGGGGAGGTGTTTTTGGAGCTCATGGATTTGCTCCTCCAGGGCTTGCTGTTGCTGTTGGGCTGGGGGATGGCTGTAGAGGAAGATGAGGGAGGGTTCAGGGCAGAGGTAGCAGCAGGGATGCTGGTGGAGGAGCTGGCGGTCACTGCGGATGATGGAGCATGCTCAGTCATCACCAAAGGCTGTGAGGTCATCCCCTCTGAGGAATCTGCAAGAGAGACAAGCAATTAATCAAATGCACAGAATGTTAAGGCCCCATTTACACGACAACATTATCACCAGAAACGGAAAGGTTTTTCCTTCGCGTTTTCAAAAGTGCTCCACGTTCACACAGAGACGTTGTGAAAACGATGTGCGTTCACATTGATTTGCGAGAACAATTGAGAACACTGTAGCGTGCATGCCAGGCCAGTAGTTGGTGATGTAGGTTTGTGAAACAGCAGTGTAACAACATGTGTACACTTTCTGGTAAAGACAAACTTTTCACAAACAAGAATGGCGAGTGGACATACGGAGACGCAGGAGTTTCTTGTCTGGACAATAAATCTGTCTGAATAACAAACTGAGCACAGTAAGCAGCACACATGTTGCTTGGTAGATGGCCAAAGACGTTGTTGTTGTTGTTCCAAGGTGCACGCGCAACCCTCATCTGAAAGAGTACTGTGCATGTGCTGCATGTCATCTTTTTCCTGAAAATGCTGATTCCTGTTTACATGGAGACGGATACCAAACCGTTTACAAAACTCTGGACTCTGGTTTCAAAAGTTTGCTGATTCAGACACTCCAGGCACCGTTCTCGTGTAAATGGAAAGTAAAACAATAACATAGGATGACAAGTAGTGACTGATATGCTGTCCTCTCCACCCATCTGCAGTGCTAACTTTTCTACTGAGTTTTTTTTTCAATGAACACTGCACTCCATACCGCAGAGTAGACCAGGAGTCTGCAGCCACCAGGCTGAAGATCAAAAAGGTAAGGCCTGAGAAAAACTCACTGTTTAACAGACTATGTGTCCCACTCTGTCACAAGCAGAGCTGTGAATATTTCTGATGTTGTGAAACTCGTTGCTGTAGGATACTTCAGGCATAAAAAGGAGCAGGGATGTATGCAGCTTAGCAGTGAGCGAATATCAAGACCATCAACAATCAGCAGTATAACCAGATCATCCCAAACTGATGACCAATAAAATAAACACTCTGTAAGCACAGTCTGCATACCATTTTAAGAGTTTTCCTACGCATTTGAACGTATCATTAAGTTGTTACAGTTTAATAGAGTGATGCAGGAATGAGTCCAAAATAGCATTAGTGCATTTTAATTGTCAGTCCAGGAAACTATTATCTTACAAACAACGATGAAGACCACTGTATCAAATGGTATTCCAGTGGTCTAGTCCTGTTGTCTCTGCCTGGATGGATCCATCTCTGGATGTATATGTGTATATACAAATATATTTATTATATGTGTTTGTATGTGCATATATGTGTATCTATAAAATCAAGTTTGGCTTTAGCCTGCTCTATTGTAAAGTGTCTTGAGATAACGCTCACCAATACCGATACATCACCGCTACCGATATGTCTTGTCAAGAGCTCAAGCTCTGTACTTAAGAAAAATGAACTTGTTTCAGTGTTGCAGTATATATTTGCGAGGAACAAGAACAACACCATTTAACTCTTGCAAAAATGAAACCCTTCATTTTTAAATGTACTCATGCATTGATGAGAAGGTGCATCAATGTTGTACATTTGTGTAATTTGCTGATAATCCAGCCGATGTATGGCCAATATGTGTGGCCAATATATCTGCTGTAAATATCTGCAAAAATTTTCAATATCAGGCTATACCGATTTAACTTTTCAGAATGATATCAGCTGATATAGCATCAAACCAATAATATCGTAAAAATATAAAACAAAGATTGCTTGATTGATTGATTTCTTTTCTTTTTTGCTACAAAGTTTGGGCCATGGGTGAGTTTGGTTACAAGAATGTCCTGCTGATGGCAGGTTCATCACATGAAAGCATCAAACAAAATGAGTAAGATATATTAATCGATGGGCAGAACTGTGTAGGAATATTTCACTTAACATGCAGTGCTTCCCTTGCAACAATAACATGTTGTGTCTGTCATGGCAGCTCAGTCATCACAACCACAAGAACAAGACACGTCTCATTACATCTAAGAAAATTAAGGATTTCTCTTGCTTTGTAATCTTGAGGAAATTTGCAAACTAATGTCCGAACTCAACACAAAAGTATACTGATAAAGGAGAGGACTGGTGATTTTGCAATCAGTTTTGACATTTAAGTTTCCAACTGTCTGCATAGTCATGAACTGCATCTTTAAACTATGAGACAGGATGGCAGAGATGAGAAACAGATACTGGTTCCTCTGTGACCCCACACTAAGTGGCCTTATAAGGGCTTCAAGGTGGTCTGTGTTGATTCATCCAATCATGCCATTACGTCTTACAGGGCCAGCCATCAAATTTGTTAAGAAATCCGCAGCACTAACAATGAGAGGAGCCCATCACTAACTGTTTATAAAAACAATGAGGAGCAGGCTCAAGTGCTTTCAAGTCTTGCCAAGCAGGCCAAGTCTAGAGGCTCTCATACGGCTTGGACTTATATGGCCTGCTTTTGGTCAGCGTCCCCCTGCTTTGCAAAGAATCACTGTCTGATGTATGACCTTTATTATAAATTAGATTCACACAATGGAAAAAACAACAGTCTATCCTGCAAATGAACATAAAGAACAGTGGTACAGCCAAATCATTATCCTATAAATCTCTTTTCTGAGGTGATCATAAAAGAGAAAAGAGCAACAAGTGGATCAGCAGTGTCTCAAATAGCAAACTCACCGAGAGCTGAAATCCCTGCTGGGAGTATTCACTGTAAGAGTATCCTGAGGGTTGTCATTGTGGTGCTTCACGCAGCCCAGAGCTCGAACATTTGAATATTCAAACACACCAACGGCCAGTCAGCGAGAGAGAGAGGTGAAGGGAGAGAGCGGGTCGGTTTAGGGAGCACTGGGTGGAATTAATCATAACAGTTCCGTTGCAACGTACGCCTCTTACTTCACCTCACACACACACAAAGACTTATATTTATTCCAAGTCCCTGCTGCTGCTGTGCCTTTTCAAACAACAGTGGAAACATTAGACCCATGGGAGTTAAGGTTCTTATTACAGAGCAAAAACCCTTACCTAAACAATGCTTTTTCTGTGGGACTTTAATATCTGTTTGCTTAAGAGTGACATGACACAATTTAGAGTTTTTCCTTTATTTATTCCTCTGTTTTTTAGGACATGAGTAGTGGTCTGTATGAACCTGGTGCCAAAGATTTGATGGCAACACAAATGGAGTACAGGTGATCAGGAGTGGGCTGCATTTCTCCAGTACAAATCCACTTTTTACACAAAATCTGAGTCACCTGCTTTGAAGCTCAGGTGAAAAACTGTGTATTGAAGAAAACACAGGTAATTAAGGGTGGAAATCATGCATTCCTCACAAATCAAGTACATCCCACTCTCATCAAAGACAGTCAGCAAATCCAAATCACTAAATTCAGGTGTACCAGTCACTTCCATGGCCACAGGTGTATAAAAGCACCTGGGCATGCAGACTGCTTCTACAAACATTGTTGAAAGAATGGGTCGCTCTCAGGAGTCTTCAGTGAATTCCATTGTGGATAGGAGGCCACCTTCGCAACACGTTCAGTCGTGAAGTTTCCTCACTACTAAATATTCCACCGTCAGCTGTAAGTGGTGTTATAACAAAGTGGAAGTGATTGGGAATGACAGCATCTCAGCCATGAAGTAGTAAGCCACGTAAAATCCCGTAAAATGTGGCCTTCAGATTAGCTCAAGAACAGTGTGTGAAGAGCTTCATGAATGGGTTTCCATGGTCGAGCTGCTGCATCCAAGCATTACATTACTGAGTGCAATGCAAAGTGTCGGATGCAGTGGTGTAAAGTACGCTGTTGGACTCTAGAGCAGTGGAGACGTGTTCTCTGGAGTTACCAATCACGTTTCTCTGTCTTACAATCCGATGAAGGAGTCTGAGTTTGGCGGTTGCCAGGAAAATGATACTTGTCTGACTGCACTGTGCCAAATGTAAAGTTTGGTGTGGGGGTGTTCTTTAGGAGTTTGGCTCGGCCCCTTAATTCCAGAGAAAGGAATTCTTAACGCTTCAGCACACCAAGACATTCTGGACGATTTCATGCTCCCAACTTTGTAGGAACAGTTTGAGCAAGGCCCCTTCCTGTTCCAACATGACTGCACAACAGTGCACAAAGCAGGTCCATAAAGACATGGATGAGCCAGTTTGGTGTGGAAGAACTGGACTGGCCTGTACAGAGTCCTGACCTCAACCCTATAGAACAGCTTTGGGATAAACTAGAGTGAAGACTGTGAGCGAGGCCTTCCAGTCCAACATCAGTCACCGACTTGAAAAAAAAAACTGTTGTTACTCAGTTGAGCATGAAATTGCCTTAATATTGTGTTAATATACTTTGCATAATGTTAAAGAAAATAATCCCTACAATGAATCCATTTGTCTATTAAGAAAAGCTTGATATAGGTTAATTACATTGCATTTTTGTGTGGATTTTATTGCTGTTTTTTTTTCTTGTATTGTGTGGATTTTGGATCGGATGTCTCCTGTCTAGTGTTTCACTTTGTCGCTCAGCCCTTATGTGCTGATAGTTATATACAGTATATTCCTTGGATGTTTCGAGCTGCATAGTCATTGTGTATTTCTGTTACGAGGAAATCAAATATAATCCTCACAATGTCCCTTTGGTTACAGAGAGGTTTTCTTTAATTCATGCTGACAACATGAATTCCAAATTCATATGTTATTCATATGGTCTCATTAAGTCAGATTATGTCTTGAATATTAAACACTCAGTGGCTTGTTTACTCCTCTCTCGCTGCCTTTCCACATTATTTCATTTTTATGGCACCTTTCATGCCCTAATTGGAAATAGGCACTCGCTCACCGCCTTTCCACTCTCTCCCTGTTTAGCATTTAGCGAGAGCAGCCAGAAACAATGCAGCCATTAGGAAGTGATTAGGGCCCAATTAGCCGTGCTAGCAGTTAGCTATCGGGAAAGTGGGTCAGGTTACTAATGGCTGGCTTCCTATTGGAGGTGGCTGAATGGTGGCGGTGGTGGTGGGGGGGGCTGCTGTGATTGTGGAGCAGGCAGGAAGAATAAGGGGGAACTGGGACTGCAGGTTAGAGATGAGTGAAGCTTTGATATGGGGCAGCAGGACGGACTGTGCTGTGCTGGCCGTGAATGGGGTCACGTTGGATTCCGGGGTCATAAAGGAGGAGAAGGAGAGACATGAAGAGGCCCTGGACTCTGTGGGGACTGGTCCTTGTCATGACTGGACCCAGTGACCGGGGCTGACATGCTCCAGTTGGGTTGCCATGGGTGAAGGAAAGTGGTCAATATTCAAAGTGTTGGGTCAGAAGTGACACTTGAGTGATGGACCTAAACTCTGCTGCATTGAAAACAAAACAACCAAGCCCAACAGGGTCGGACACTCCAGGAACTAAGTTGGACTTCTGTTTGTTACAGCAAGTTTTCTGTGAATAATCGAGTCTGAATGGCTGCAGACTGTTACTCCTACGTAAGGACAACATTTCCGAAGACATTTCTGGGAAACTGGCAGTTAAAAAATCAGATTTTAGGGAATAATCTCCTGCTAACCTCATATAAAAACAAGAAAGAATAGATAAAGAGAAGAATTCACATCATGTGTTAACAGTTTATTCAACCAGTAAACAAGCTGTGATCAATGAATAATGAGTTATGTTAAACTATAATGAAAGAAGCTGGTGCATTTATTCATAAGATAAATACAACCAGTAATTATGTTATTTTTAGTAAAATAAAACTATAACATCAATGAGCAGTTATTGTCAAAGTATGTGTAAATATCCACCTTCGCTTGCATTTTTAATTTTCTTTGTCTTTTTAAATTGCTTTTGTAAAAAGTCCTCATTTTAGATAAAATGAGAAAAAAACAAGTGCATTAACAAATTTTAAATAATATTAATAAAATTGTTGAAAAACTGCTGTTTGCATATTTTGGTCAAATATTACAGAAGTATAAGAGCTTTAAACCCAAAAGTACAAGTTTCAGAAATAAAGCCTTTAATTTTATTTATTGTTTTTTTTTGTTTGTTTGTTTTTTTTAGAATTTTGAAGTTAGTGTGTCCCTCCTAAGATGAAGGACTGAAAGTGGCTAATTTAAGTTTGAGACCCCTGATTGACAGGGCCTCACGGCAAAGATGACAATAGGAATAATAGGAATAGTTACTAATGAATATTTGATGATGATGATATTGATTATTAGAGTGTATTTTCTTTTTTTTATTTTACTCTTATCTTTACTGCCATGTTTACAGTTCATTTCTAACACAACAGCTAGTTGCATACAGCCTGATGTCTTTTGTGCACTCTAGTGGTATCCTCCAGTAACACATCACATACAGGTAAGGATACAGTATAAACAAAAACAGCCATGACACCAAAAAAAGGAAAATGTGAACCCAAGGACAAACTGAGAGCATACCATCTAAAGCTCAGTTATCCTTATTTCATCCATAAAAACAATAAAAATGTGAGTTTATTTGCATAGCAATGTACCATATTATGGATTATGGGGGCCCATGTGATTGGCCCATGTGGGGATGGGGACCTTAAAGTGACAGGAGCTTCAATAGAGAGTCTCAGACAGGGAGAAAATAGAGGTTCAATATCATTATATCAGTATGTGAAACTTAGAAAGGTTTTTGATCATTTGGTTTTTTGGTGTTGGCAAAATTTCAGCAAGTGCAGAGCTAATTACACTCTGGATGGAGTCAAATTCCTAAAAAAAAAACACAGTTGAAAAATAATTTGTCAAAAGCAAGTGTAAAAATTTTACTTCAGTAAATCAAATCCAAGTGTGACTGTTGGATCATTAACTCTAAATGTTTCACTCTGAGCTCTGGACTAGCAAGTGACACTTGCAGAGTCAGTCATCCTGCCAATGATAACTAATATTGTTGGATCTTTAATTCTGAATTTTCCCTCTGCACTCCAAACCGTGAAGTGACACTTGTAGAGTCAATCATCATACTAAAGATAAAAAAATATTGTTGGACTCAAAAATCAAAGATATCAGTCACATCTGGATTCATTATCTATAAGTCACAGTGAACATGTCAGACTGGGATCTCAGTTTTAAAAATTAAATACTAATATCGATAGGCCAGAAAAAGAATAATTGATTATCACTTTAACCCTTTAATGCCTTTTGTATCATATTTGATACATACTTTTATGATACCTCTAATTCATCAATATGATCAATAAATTACTAAAAACAAATCTGAATAAAATCAGATAAATGATAAAAAATGTCCTCAAATGGATTATCAGTTGCCAAAGACACCTAATGTATGAAATGAGATTAAAAAAAATATCTATATATATATCTATATATATATATGTTAAAATATTTTAAATTTATGGAAATTTTGATTTTTTTTAAGGGTTTCAGTAGAAGTGAAATAAAAATTTCAGCTCCAAAAAAATTAGACTTTTCTGGTTATAATTTGTGTTTTCAGGCATTAAAGGGTTAAGAATTTAAAAAAAAAAACAGTGTTCATCTTTTATCGTCTGCTTGTGACCACAGAATTAGCCAGAAAATGTCTCCTAAGGCTCCCATTTTTTATTGAACTCACTTAAGCATGTCATAATCTAATTAAAAACACTGTATCATTATTATGTTATTTCACAGTTTGTTGCTTCCTTGAAACACTGAACCTGCTCTGATCACACTGTGAGAGGTGGCCACAAGGTGGGGCAAAGATGTCATCTAAGAAAAAAAAGTGTTGAGTTTCTATCTTTAGGCACAACTTCCACAAGGAAGGAAAGTTCATTGACAATTTATGAAAACAAATTGGGTTATATGGATAAACATCTGCCATTAAATGTAAAGTCACTTTGGATAAATTTGGCTTAATATATACCTGCATTTAAGGAATCAGATTTCAATAACAAGCTCTTCATTCACTTAAGGAAGCACTTTCCTTAAAAATAAACACACGGCAGTCCTCACATGCCCACAGAACAAGTCGCTGACCTAATGACCCCGTGCAGCCTGGAGCCAAATCCAGGAAATAAACCTCACGTTGCCCCCCCATTCACTGCGTCGTCTGAGCTGAGAAAACATGTTGAAAGAATTTAACTGTTTACGACTTTGAGTGGTTAATAACGGCAGTCATTAGAGGAAAAAACCAGCAGCAGAAAATGACAGTAGATGAGTAGCCAAAGGGGAAAGACCACCACTTCAGTTCCTGACAATAAAAACCTGTCTCACACTCTCTCAAGCCTCCTGATAACATCACAGCGTTTTGGGGAGTGGACCTGAAACTCGCCTCATGGTCAAACTCCTCCGTCTGTGCCGTGTGCAGCTGAGGAAAAGCATGTAAATCCACACAAGAGTCGACACTCTACTCTCTGCGTGTGGACCTCTCTGTGCGTGCATGTCAACTTTAAAAGAGAGTAGAGGATGTTTGTTCTGCCTGACAGCTTTAAATGCTCTAACCTCCGTGCAGTTTGCTCCACTGACCAGAGCAAACATACAAAATAACAGGCGGTTAATGCATCAGAGGGAGCGTCAAATCGGCTGACGCTGTTTAGACATCACAAGCCCTCCAAATGCTCTCACGTTTGTACTGGTCACAAGACACAAAGTGAAACCTTCTGAGTCAGTAAGTGGATAAATGGCTGACCTGAAAGTGCCCTACTTACACACAAATCAAATAAAGACTGAAAACGTGAATTAAAAGTCAAAGTTGCAGAGGAGGTTTCCCTCAAGCCAACACAGAGGGAGCAGATGTGAGATGTTATTGCTTTAATGATTTGTCAGCCTTCTATTTGTTAATATTTGTTACTAAGCAATCGTAATATCCAGTGCAATACTGAGTCAAATGTGGTCTACTGTCAAACAGTGCTGTCATATTTTATTCATATTGTAAATATTGTTAATGTTAATAGTCCGTGGCCTTGTGCATAGCCTCACTTTACTTATTTTATTTAGTTTTTCTTCAAGGAAGTTGATATAGCTGAAAGACTCTGCATGTTGCAACCTGCTTACTTAATATTTATGCTCCCATCTACTTTAATGTCTCTTATCCATTTTAATGCCTTTTTTGATATTCCTACTGATAAAATATGTATAAGTTAAACTGAAAAAAGCCTTAGGGATTAATAAAGTATCTCTGATTCTGATTCTGTGTATCAGTAGTACCTCATTCTTTCTCTCTGGAGCTCCCTTAGTTATACCTGAGAAAAGTAAAGTCCACTTCCCACAGGATCCACATGAAAAAGTGACTCTGATGTTCAAATCAACACATCTAATTGTTTTCATTGATAAAGTTCAGATAAAATGGACCTACACTCTAACCTTGCAGTGCAGCTGGATTAAACATCTGTAATCTGGTAGATCCATCTTGTTAAACTCAAGTCTACAACAACTGAAATGTTGCTCAAAATGGCACGGCCCAGTCAAGCGTCTTTTGAAGCAGGAAGAGGTGGGAGCTACAGGTGAGACTACAGCAGGAAGTGACTACTCGTACAGAGATTAGCATCGATGCTAACAGCTTCAGTAGTATTTTATTAGACAGACTTTCTATGCTGTTGCTCAGATGAAGTAGTGAAATATATTGAACGGTCCATCTGGTGTGTCAGGTTACCTACACACAAGTGATTCAACAATACAATCAGTACCTCACTGTTTCTGGTTCAGTTCAGTTGTGACAACTTTAGCCATTTGAGTCCTTTTCTAAAAATATTTTTTTCCATTTCAAGACATTTAAATTTTGCTAGAACGGCAAGGGCTTATCGAGGAGAGAAAGTTAGATTTCCTGCCCTTTAACAATGTCATTATTTTACTTTAAAAAGAAAAAGAAACACAAAAATCCTTGATGAAGTTTATAATTTAACAATAAAAAACATCAAAGAAAAACACTTTCAGGGCATTTTTAATCGCACCTAACATCTGTTACATCTAAAGTATGACGCTATTAAACTGAAAACAGACCTCCAACCAACTTGAAGTATTCAAGTCTTTAAAAAAAAAAAATATATATATATATATATACTTAAACACTCCAAGTTGACACTTAATTTATTTGTCTAATTGTTTAAATTATGTTTCCATCTGCTTCTTAAGATTCATATAGGCTTGATCATTATGTTTCTAACAGCCATCCTGTCAACTTCAACATAGACTTAAGAGTGGATTACAATTTTTAACCTGTGGGACGTTCAACAAAGTCTGAGTGTGCTTTTCCTGTCTGTTTTTAGCAGATGATGATTTTTGTCTTGAGTCTGTTGTGGAGTTATGCCTTGTTCTCCAAGGCCACAGTGAAAAGGTACGATGTTCTTCTTAAATTGATGCACAATGCTGATGCACTTGGAGTTTATGTTCCCCCTGTAAAACCTGATGGTGCACCTGTGGTTTAGTAAAAAGAAAAGCTATATCCAGGACCCAAAAGGCTCAATAACAGTATTGATAAGCTCAGACATTATTGATTTTCAGGTTTGGCTTTAACCCTGTTCCCATCACAAATTAGGAGAACGAGGGTCCCTCGTGTTGCGAGTGTGGGTGCATTTTGCTGCAAATCCTCTCAAAGCAAATCTGCGGTGTGTTGCCTTGGCCAAATTTTAGCACTACTTTTGCTGCATAACAGCAAAAATCCAACAGTTTGCATCCGTGTATAAGAGAAGTCCTCTAAAGGTCATCTGAATTTCATCACACAATATTGTTTCATTTGTTAAATCTGCACAAATCACGTCAGACTGGCACAATGTTTGAAGCTGCAGGTGTTTGCTTACTCATCACGTTCAGCCCGCTCTCTCCTCTCGCTCTCTCTCTCCTCAGTCATTGTGCTCCAAAAAGTGAGAGGGACAGCCGCCTTTTGTGCCCAGACTGAAACTTTTTAAAGTTTCTCCACATGAATACACTCAAACAGTGACGCTACAGCTCATCAGATTCACAGAGGCCATTCATTTAGCCAAGGCACCGGCTTTACAAACACACACTCAGGGACACATGGACTACGGAAACATGCACACTCACACACACAAACACACACGGGTGCTCGCTGTGTCTCTGTCTTTTTGCTCTGTGTCATTTGGTGGACACCCAGACTCTGTCAGCTTGTGTTAACACAAAGCAGAAGAGGAGATTCAGCTCAGTGTCCTTACTGTACAGCCGTGCAGAAACGTGACTCTTTTCTGGTGTCACAGCCATTGACACAGAGCAGATCTGGACCCACAATGGAGGCCACAGGTGTCTCTACAACCAAATGAACCTACAGCGACACTATCTTATAACAAAGGTGCATAAAATACTGTTATATCAGACATATCCATACTAAATGCAAAACTATCCTAAAGATCAAGATGACAGTGTCACATATTAGCGATATTTAGGTAACAAGGCTTGGCAATATGGAATTAAAATTGTCTTCCTTACAATCTTACTTATTGATTTTAATTTCTGATATTATTGCTTATTTAGATTAGATTAGATAGAACTCTATTAATCCCTTGGGAAGACTTCTTCAGGGAAATTAAGATTCCAGTAGAAGTGCATAGTACACAGGTAAAAAAAAGAACACATGATATCAAAAAGTAAAAACAATTTGCAGATATAAATAAAAAATATAAATAAACCTAAATAATAAATTAATACAATCAAAAATAAAAATATGACGACTGCTCCTTCCCGTCCTCTGTCTCTGCATCTGTCCACCATAAAGCAGTTTTTAGTATAAAAGGTGCTAAATGAAAATAAATTGCTGAATCATATCTTGATATTTATATATTAATTGGCACAATACATGATATGATAATCTGACACACCAGACGGATCATCACAATCACTGTAGATTGGAGCTTGTCAAGCTGGGCAAATCAGTATGCAGCCCACCTCTACTTTTATTCATGAAGAAATAACAAAAACAAAGTCAGTTCTATGTGTCAAACCATGCAGGTCAGATGCCAGATACAACACAGACCTTTACATTAACAGCCTGGTGCTTAATCAAGGTGGCAGAACATTGTTTAAAATTAAACTTAAGTCTTTTTTAGACCTTTGTCAAAACCCAAATGAAGAAAGTATCTTTGTTTGCCATTGTCAAAAGTGTTGAGTATTTTCTTGCAACAAGTCCTTTTCTAACAACCTAAACATCTTATGTTATGCAAAATACACAAAAATATGTGACCATAACCCATTTGTTTTATGAAGGGGATTACTTTTTGAATATTAAACCATAGCAGTGCCCGCCTCCTACATTATCTGATAATGGAAGTGATTGACAGAACAATCGCCCAATCACCTGCTGGATGTGCTTTTGCAAGGTTCTGCCCATTCCCAAACACCTTCTATGGGCTGTTGCCCAGATGGACAAGAGAAATGTATTGAATGGTCCATCCAACCATTCTCACCTAAGGGCAATACAGAATCACCAGTTCACCTAATGAGCATGTTTTTGGTCTGTGGGAGAAACCAAAACCCACAGATGCTTGAGGAGAATGTGCAAACCCTTACTTACACAGGGAGTCGAACCACAGACCTTCTTGCCGTGAGGCATAAGCACCTACCCACTGGACCACCAAGCAGCCCATTAAAATGAGTTTCAAGGCCAAATTTCCCCCCTTTTCTCCTTTGTCAGCAGTGAGTGAATGTGTAATATGCTGCCGTAAATGCTGCTGTGAGTGTTACATGTTGTCACATGGAAAAGCAAACTAACAACAAGCAATACAAGAAACATGCTAAAGTCTGTGTTGGTCAGATAAAGCATTTATGTCTTTCAAAGAGCTTCTAACATGCAGTGCCACTCACATGTTCGAAACAAGACTCTCTTAAAGACTTTCAAGATTTTAATTTAAACACTTTTAAGACTTTTCAAGGATCTGCCAGAACCCTTAGCACAATGTAACCATGCAAAATATGAATAAACTATGCTTATGTGCTAAAAATAAATGATAATAAATAGAGTTGCTCAATAAATCAAAAGAAGATGTTTCCCCATGTAGACTAAACAGCTAAAATAGATTATCTTGTGGTCAGTCAGCTGTATTACTGTATTACTGTTAGTGGTTTTTGCTATAAACAATCTTTTTACCGAGCATTAGGCCTGGGATTAATCTTTTTTCCAAATTACATCATTCAACTTTGCATTTGCCAAGTGCCAGAGAAAGCCAATAGAAGCATATAATGTTATTTTAAGGCAAAATAAACCCAAAAAACATGAATAATGTTGTTGTATCAGTTTCTTGTTCCTTCTTAAAACTCAACATATACTTCCAAATCATACTTGGAAATAAAAGCTAACATTTAATCAGTGTCTGTTTCACAACCAGTGATGCAAAAAGTCGGCTAATTGGCTAAACAAATTTATCTACAACTCAATTACTCCTTCACAAAAGAAGGTCAAGTAAACAACTTTAAACCCTTTACAAGAGCATCAAAGTTGCACGTATCTCACTACCCGCTGCAACAGCAAAAACCAGCCTGAAAAGTTAGGTTTAAAGCCAAACCTAAATCTGAAGTCCTGGCTCTGAACAACCTACAAGTGCATGCTGACAAACCTCATGGGTGCTGCAGATGTCCAGGAGGAATGGGGAGAGAAGGAGAGGAGAGGAGGAGATGGACAGGAGAGGAGGGAAGACTTACAAACCATGGCTAACCATCCAGAGAGTGCTGGAGGAGGAGGAGGAGTGTGTGCAGCGCTGTGGCCGAGGGGAGGGGCTTGGCAGCTTGTCAACAGAGCATGAACGAGGAGGGGGAGGTCGATCAGGGTATCTCATCCTACCTGCTGCCAATTTTACAGCCTACTGCTCCCTGACAGGTTCATAAGAGCACTCAGACAAACAGAAACACACCTGTTTGCCAGGATGTTTAATTATTTCATTAAAGCTAATCCTTTTAGGTAAGTGAGTGGATTTGATTTTTCTGATGAGCTTTGGTCTTGTGGAGGAACGTTCCTGACTTAATTTAGTCAAGTTAATCTAATTTTTACAAAGCTAAACATAACAGAAGAACAGTGACAGCAACTTTTTTATCCAGAGGAGCTCCACAGCGTCCTTCTTTATGACATTAACCCTCCCGACACCACAGAATCGTCGCACCCTTGAGCAGTAAACTTCCTTTGTTTACTCATACCTTTGGAACCATACAGACCTTTATGGGGACAATTGGGATTGGACACTCAATCTTTTGTTAGTCTAGTACTTCAGCTCAAACAAATCCCTTATAGAAGTCTTAAAATCCAGCCATGAAGAGCAGTGTTTTATTCTGAAATGTTGTTTTTTGGATCCACAGTTCATTTTTTTGACTTAAGAATGCAGCAGTGATGTTTTAAGACTTCCATTTTGACCATTTAGAGAAAATGACAACTTCCTGTCTGACTATTGACCAATCCATTGACTTTTTTCTGCCTCTGGTAGCCACTTTGCTTTCAGGGGCACGCAAAGTAGCCAGAATGGGAAATGATAAGATTTCATTGATGTCAATGCCATTATCTATTCTGCTTATCAATCCGATGATTCCTGTGTTAATTCCTCTTGATTTTCTGTATGGTTAAATATCAGCCTAATATCAACACATGTCACTCCTAATATTCATTGCAAAGCACATGAATTGCTGGCATTTCCACCTACTTCTTGCGCAGAAAGTGTCTTTTTGTCAAACATTAAGCCACAACTTCTAGTCACTTCTGCCCCTGTCATCTTTCTTTCTTTATTTCATTATTCATCTCAAACTTACAACACAAAGTCAGAACAAAATAATGTATATGTACACCAAACAACTGAACATTTCCATCAACTAAATTGAACATATTTAAGTACATACACATGAATGTCCTTATCCTGTTTGGAAGCTGCAGGACAGTAAGACTTTGCTATCAGCTGCTACCAAACAGAATAAATCATTGTTTTTTGCTGCGAATATGGCAGCTGTTTACTTCAGATACTTTGGAATACTTTGTATGAACTGGTGTACAAACAGGAGAAACTTCTGTAGATGCAGAGTCAACAGGTCTGAACTGAAAATGAAATCTGCTCAGAGGAAACACACAGTACCTGTTGATTCAGGTGAATAAATTGTGAGCTCATGTCGTCAAACTGGATGAAATAAGAGTGTGACTAAAAAATCAGCTCAGGAAAAGAGGAGACTATCAGCTTTTATACGTTTGTCTGCACTGAGCAGCTCTCATCATGCAGAGCCTCTTTGATTTAACAGACATTTATGATTGGGACCAGATTCACTGTTTTACAAAATCAAAGACAAAACAGAGGAGCTGAATGAAAGTTAATCTTCAAAGTATTTGGCTCATACTGATTGTTTATTTTTCTTTTTGTAGAGACAGATGCCACGGTCTCAATGATTAAGTTTACTTCATGATAGGATCCTCTATGTTCGTCGTTGTAGGTAAACTGAGCTCTTTGTCAAAATGACTGAGCTTGATCAGCAGGATAATCTTTAAACAATCATACATGTGGCCAATCTGTTTTTGACCTGAAGTATTGTTTGTGTATTTGGCAACCGTAGTTTGAGCCTTACACTGCTGGTGGAAGGACATGTAGGCTGTGCCGCGTCTCAAAATAATGCCTGACAAACTGTTTGTGATGACCCCACGCTGTTTTTGTGGCTTCTTCCACAATTCTTTGAATTAAGCAGAGAATCTGGCACCATGTACAGCAATGTATAGCATTAGCATCTGCCCTGAGTTATTCTGAACAGAGACTGAACTGAGCTGTGACACTGTGGCACACGTTCAGGTTCATGCCATGCTTCCCACAGCCCCAATACAAATAACCTGAACTACTTCTTTAATTTGAGGAGAAAAAGGAAAAGAAGTTTACAGAGCTAAATAACTTCTTTAATTACAACACTGTCCTGTAACTATCACAGTTGAAAATGTCTAACAGAGAAATACATTTGAGTTACTATTTTGATCAAAAAATATTTCTTCCATTTTAGCTTCAGTTTAGGCTCATTGTTTCTTCTTGTTTCATCTTTGTTTTAACTTCTTTGTTTCTATCTTTTGTGGTTTTATTGATTCTTTAAATAAATGTTTTATTCTGATGTTTTTTACTTTGCCATTGTGTACTGATGTTTTGTGTGAAGCACTCTGAATAGCCTTGTAGTGAAGAGGTGCTGTACAAATAAACCTGCCCAGAGCTGTTTTATAAGGAGTTAAAAGCTTTATCTGGGGCTTGATCCAAATATTATTTCAATTAAAGCACAGCACAGTTATTTGTTTAGACCAGTGTTAATTTTGACAGCACTTTTTAATTTAGTTTTAGTTATAGTCTTTTGTCTTAAATATCTTTTAGTTTTAGTCATAATTTAGTCACTTAAATTGTTTTAATATTAGTCTAGTTTTAGTTGAAATTTCACCACATTTTAGTCAATGAAATCTACTGTAAATTTAGTCGACTCAAATATGAAGAGTAAAGTGTAAGGCATTTTTTATGTTTCCTTGAATTTCTGAAGTCTTGTTTTACACTTGGATTATATGAATCATCTAATAACCCTTTACTGAATTCTAGTAAAGTCTGAATGTATAAATGAACAGAAACAAATTTAACTTTTGTGTGAAATGAAGTTACAGTACCAGAACTGACAACAAACAGTAAACCTGCTCTAGTTGCTCTGATTGGATCGCTCCCCAACTTATCCCACCACCACAAAGCTAAGGCAGTTGTGATCGGATGTCCCTCTTAACTCATCCAACCTTTCCACACAACCAAAGTAGCTTTGATTGGATATATTCCTAACTTGTCCCTACCTTCTACATGACCAAATTAGGTCTGATTGGATTAAGTCTGTCAAACATTTTGGTCTAGTTTGTATTTGTTTATGAAAATGTCAGTTAATTTAGTTTTAGTTTTTGTCCATGTGCACTTGTTTTTATTAGTTACTGTCTAGTCTTTGTCAGGGGAAAAAAGGTTGTTGACAAAAACAATGATGAAAATAAACAGTCAACGAAATGAACACTGATTTAGACTAAAACTACAGGCAACAATGTTAAAGGAGGAGAAGGGTCACATGACACCAACCCATGAAGTAGTCCTGATGGTGAGCTGTAACAAATTAGCATGCATGTGTGGGAGATACGATGATCTCCTCTGTTTTCTCTTTGCAAGAAAGTGAAAAAAATCTTCCCAAACATGTCTCACTATTCTTTTAACTCTTCCCCTTCTGCAAATATGCTCATTAACAGATAAAGTTTCAGTGAAAAGCTCCCTCAGCCCGATGGTGCAGCACATCAGAATGCATTCCCCACAGTGCTGCTCACAGTGCTGGTCCCTGTTAATTTGTCACTCTTTAAACACAGACAACAGACACCCACTTCAACACACAAACACACACACACACACACACACTTTCATGATTCTCTCTCTCTCTCTCTCTCTCTGGGCGGTCAGAATTGTCTGTCTAAAGCAGGGTAATGAGTTTAGACTGAGAACACTAACACAGTCTATATAAAGCTTTGGCCCACTGAGCTGTGACAGAAGCTATTTCAACAGTGCTCTAACTAAATAAAATCTGTCAAACACACACAGAGCGCTTACACTGCGCAGAATGAGTTAAACTGGGTCAAAGCAATTTAGGATAAACTTGTGAGGGAACAGATCTGACTCAAGTACAAACATTAGAAAGATAAAACGTGTTCATGTTCACGACTCTAGAGGAGAACACAGGAGTAAAGTGGTGACCTGTTTGCTACCATCATGTCACTTTTTGACTGTTTCATTCATTCATTTATGGTTTTATCCTGATATAATGTTAACTAAAGCCAATTGACAAAACCAACAAAGCAAAGTGATGAATCAGATTCATTTTTTCTCCTTTCATTAAGATGCAGATGAAGTTTTTGGCTGATACGACCATCTATCCATTATCTACTGCATGCAGCTGATTCTTTATGGGGTCACGGGAGCTGGAGCCTATCCCAGCTGACACTGGGTGAGAGGCAGGTACACCCTGGACCGGTGTGTGGGAGGAAAACTGTAACCTGACACACCAGATGGACCCTTCAATATATTTCACAAGTCCATCTGGGAAATATCCCATAGAAAGTATTTGGGAACGAGAACCTTTCAAAAGCAAATCTGGCAGGTGATTGGACGGTTGTTCTGTCAATCACATTATTTACAGGCCGATCAGATAGCGTGGTGCACACTTTCAAGCACAACCAAGTAAAAGGCATCTTTTTTTATTCAGGACAATCTGGGCTATCAGAATATTTATGCTCCAATGTTGGCAGATTGATGTATTAAGAGTTGTTGGACCAAAGAAAAAAAAATCAAATTTGAATTTAGATTCAACAGAACTTGATAAAAGTTACACAGATCAATGCTGAACATGCCTTTTCACATCTGAATATGGTTCCCCTAAACCTTGGAAAGTAGGAGAAAAAACAGCGATAAGAAAAAAAAATCACAACAAAAACTATTTACATGTTTACATCATTCCTCCAGATGTATTTTTTTTTACTTCATTTAGAGACTTATCCCATTCTTCAAAGTAGTTTATAAAGCAAATGTTACAAAGGGCCACATCTAATTACTGACATTTTCTTTTTTTAATATTTTAGGAGCTGACAGGTTGCTCATGTTAATGTTTAGTTGCCCCTGGTTGGATGCTACTGTCAAGAAAACAAGAGAAGAGGAAGTTGAGAGCATCTGATTGGTCAGTAGACTGACAAGAAGTTGTCACTTTCTCTAATTGTCAAAGTAGAGGTCTAATAAAGTAGGAAAATGCACTTCTTGGTCGATTTTATAACTTTCTAGAAGTGATGCACTTGACCTGATGTCTTCCAAACACAGCCCACAGTCCACATAAGAATTTGTTGGTTCCAGAGATAGAAGTCAACAATGTGAGTGATTCCGTGGATTTGGGAGGTTTAAGGGCCAAATGTTATATTTTGTAGGAATTATATATAAAAACAAGGCCCACAGTGATGCAGCAGGCTCTTGCCTTACAGCAGGAGGGTCACCGTGTTGATTTTTCTGGTCAGAGAGTTTGCATGGCTCCCCTATGAATGCATGAATTTTCTCTGGCCTCCACCCACAGACCAAATAATATTGTTAAGGTTTACTGGTGAGTCCAAGCTGCTCTGAGGTGTAAGTGTGTGCAAATATTTGATGCGTTAGCCCTGTGATGGGCTGGTGATCAGGATGTACTTTGCCTTTAACCCAATGTAGGCTCCAGCCCTCCCACAGCCCTGAAAGGGATACAGGAGTAAACACAGCAGATGGATGAATGAAATGATGGATAGATTAAATAAAAATGCCTGCCCTCTCACATTTGGATCAAATTTGAGATAAATTCATGAACCATGATTCAGCGTTTTGGAATAACAAGTTCCAAATTCTGCTAATGTAAATCCTTGTGGCCTTGTGGCTCTCTAACAATAGCAGCTGGAGCCCACGGGCACAGAGGAGCTTCATTCAGAGGATTTAACTGACAGGAAGAAAACTCTGTTTTTCTCAGAAAAGGGTCGGAATTCTGCCAAGCCAGAGGAGAATTTCCCTGGATTGTGGAACTTCAAAAAGAACTAAAATGTCATCACCGCAAAAGTTAATCAAGCTAAATGTTGCAGAGCTTTCATTAGAAAAAAAGTTTAGTTTTTTCATGCTGCCTTAAGGAAACAATGCTCTATTTCATTTTTTTAATGCCATGCAAAGTAAAATCAAAAAATTACTCACTACAGCTAGAACATGGGTGGGCAACTGGCAGCCTTTGACCCACATGTGCCCTCTTATTCCCCAAATGCCCCCTGCCATTCATTTTCAAATATCAAATAACTACATATGCATACAAAATATATGACTAAACTGGCCATGAAAAACCTTGAAAACAGTTATACAGCATTAACTTCTGTAACTGTCTTTCTAAACTCGTTACTAATTGCATTTTTTTAATCAAACTAAGAATTTTAGTATAATACACTTTAAAAAGCGCTAATACTCTTTCATCATCTTTATGTCTTATCCCTTTTTGGGACTGGAGTACACCCTGAACTGGTAGCCAGCCAATCACATTGCCACATCGAGAGACAGACAACCATTCACGCTCACATCCACACTAAGGGCAACGTAGAGCCACCAATCAACCTAAAGAGCATCTTTTTGGTCTGTCGGAGGAAGCTGGAGTGGCTGTAAAGAACCAAGACATGCATGGTGAGAACATGCCAAGTCCACAACACAAAAAATTGAACCAGCAACTTTCTTGAACATGCAACACCTGCTGTGGCACCATGCTGCCCAAATACTCTTCAACTTGCATTGAAGTCGGCTTGAATTCTGTGTCGAGCTCCTCAAAGTAAGTTTTAAAATTCGCATTTGCACATAAACATGGAAAATATTCTTATAATATTTCCAATGAATGTCTTCTTCTTCCAGATAAATTATAAGTAATTGTATTTGCTAGCTTAAAAGAATGCTACAATGCGCAACAAAATGGCTCTCGGGAATAAGGACAAAATTCATGTTGTCCTCTTGGTAACCAAAGTAGCCCGTCCCCGACCAAAAGCTATCAGCATTAACATGTTTTGCAATCAGTGACATCTGGTATACGCCAATACATCACCTTAGCTTCTATATGGTCACAACAGACTGGTGCAGGGATGATTTTTGTAGGCCAGTGCAGAAGTTAGCATCACGCTAGTTCTCTAGACTAAAAACCTGTGGGTTTTTTTACTGAGTTTTTGATCATTGCGGTTATCAAAGTCTGTAGCAAACAAATATTCTAAAACTTACATGTCCTGCTCTTTGTGATAATCTTAAAAAACTAACTTGTGTTTTACGATTTTTAAGCTTAAACGTATAACAAGAGTAAAAAGCTATTATCAAGCTACTACAGAACTACAACATGACAGTTTGACCTAGAAGCTACAATATGTCTTGCTGTGACCACTTGCTTTAAAAAAAAGATCATATTATGTTGGTACTTTTGGCTGTGGCTATGGTGTATGGATTGTTCATACTTATTCTAAGCCCCATATGGTTTCTGGCCTGGGAACCAGGATGTGCTTAATGCTAACTCAGTTATTTTTAACAGTAACTGGATTGTAAACAAAAGGCAGTGTTAAATATTTTACCTCATTCATAATGTACAGAAACGTAAGGCTGCATTTAGAGAGTGAAATCACTTCAACATCCAACAATTAATTCTAAAAATCAGCAGCAGCAAAGAATTAAAACAGACAGAAAATACACACTTTCTTCCTCTGGCATCAGATTAGGGGATCAACAGCACTGACCTTGATAAACATTAAATAGGCCGTAAACTTGCAGAAATTATCATGATTTAATGCTTGTGTGTTCATTGTTTCATAATGCAATGAGCTGTTCCAGTGCAGAGCTGCACGCTGGAGGCTATTCATTATTTTCTGACACAGTTTTTAATACCTTTACCGGGTCCCAAAGCAGCAGAGCACACTGCAGTATCAACTAACAAAATACACCCAAAGGATCCACAGTTAACCTTTAATTTGTCCTAAATGCTGCTACATTTTTAACATCAGAGATATACTTCTCTAACCATCACTCTTTCTCTCTAACCTCCTTTTTTCTGTCCAGGAACCACATCATTATCTCACACCTCCGCTCAGTGAATCCACAGCATTCATATCACAGCATTAAAAGAGCAAGACCACCGCCAGTGTTCTGGTACCGTGACATTATGAGAGCTTTGTGTGAGTTTGTCTTATACATCAGCTTCCTACCTTTGTTCAGGTGTGTGCTGGCTTTGGTCTTGTCATTGAAGCCCTGGCTGCGTCGGTTCCCAGCAGCACTGACCGAGCCTCGCGGAGGGATGTCACTGCCGGCAGTGGACACCCTCGCCGAGGGGCCGGGAAGTCTGATGGAGGGCCAGAGACAGAAGTAAAGAAAAGGAAGGAGACGCAGAGAGAAAGGGGAAATAAACAAGTCATAACATTAGTTTAAAACTAACAAGTGAAGTGATAAAAACTACAGGCTGCTTCTGAAACACTGGAGGAACACATTTGGTTACAACAGATTTGGGCACATTCTTCTAGGAAAAGATCACATAAAACACACTGCTTATAAACAGTGGGGTTTTCTTTAATAAGTATTGAGGATAGATGAACCATGCAGGTATTGGAGAGGGGAGACATTGTGCAAACAGGTAGAAGAAACCTTCAAATAGGGCAGCATAAATAGCAATTCTACCATCTACTCTATGACCATTTACAGGAAACACGTTACAAAGGTCTCAAAGTTTGATGATATGTAGAAAAAATCATTTCAAGCCGACAAGCAATGCCCTCTCACTCACTCTAAAACGCTCTAACGCCAAGCTGTCTAGACTTGCACATTGGTATTTCCAGCCGTGGACAAAGTACTCACCTCCATTACTTGAGTGAAAGCATAGATACTCCTGGTCAAACATTACTCTAATACAAGTGAAGGTTGTTCAGTCGAATTTTTACTTAACTACCTGCTCTTAGAAAATACATAATTATTAAAACTAAATTTTTGTTCTAATGTCAACGCGTTATTGTATTGTTGCCACAATGAATTTACAGAACCTAATGACTGAAACAACCTACTGAATGCACTGACCTGCTTATATAACCTGCAGAATAAAAAGCTTGTAAAATATTCCACGAAGCCTACAGACATGTCAACTGAAACACTTTTGAATTGAAAGGACAACCATTGCCATTTTCATTTTTTTATTTAACGTGATAAACGATATGACTCATTCTTTATTTCAACAATCTCAAACATGGATTTCAGATATGGCCATGGGTGCTCTGGTGTGGAATTGGTGTCTGTATCTACCGTAGCCACCATTACTGCCAAGATGAACCGCTATCTGAGCAACGTAAGCTCAACGTTTACCTGCCCGGTCTGAGGAGCACATGCGGGAGGCACAGGTACGGCATCACCACTTCAACAGAAAGTATTTTTATCTGCAGAGCTATACTTAAAAGTAAGGAGACCCTTAATAGAAATGTAGTGGAGTTAAAAGTACAATATTTATCTTTCAAATGCAATTGAGTAAAAGTCTAAAGTGTCCTGAAAAATAATAGTCAAGCAATGTACAGATACTCAAAGAAATGTACTTAAGTACAGTACTCAAGTAAATCTACTTTGTTACTGTCAATCACTAGGTATTAGGTCATTTTGGACAAGCTATCAGACTACCTTTCATCTTTTTTAATCTTGAAGGACATTTACATGTGAAGATAGACCCTCGCACACTGTCTGACTCGCAAGAAATTCATTTACCTGCAACATTTCAGTCTCAGCTCTTCATCAGGCAAAAACGTCTGAGACAGAAACATTGCAAATAAAAGAATTTCTTGCAAGTTTGACAGTGTGCTCTTACGCACCTGTCTCTTGAATTGGATATGCAAAGTAGTTCCATATTTCAATCTTGAAGGACAAAATACAAAACCTTAAGTCATTGGACGTTGTGCAATATGTTGTTCCCAAGGTCCAAATTAGGTTTTTCTACTCCTTTTGCATGAAACAGTTAATGGACTGAATACAAACCCCAAAGTTGAGTTCGAATGTTTTAAATCTTTGGTGTTGAGTCATGAATTGAGGTTCTCAGCATGCCACTGTTATCTACCAACTCCATTATGATGAGCTAAATAAAATGTTGAACTAAATCGCTTAAACCTTAATTATTCCTCCTGATAATCAATTCCCATAATCAAACAGCAAAATAGGTCACTTAGGCTCCTTTGTTCAGTCAAGTCTTCAGAAACTGAAGTCATTCTTGATTTTGAGATGTCCTTGGATTGCCATTGAAAGCATTTGATATAAAACGGCTTTTATCATCCCAGAAACATCTCTAAACTCTGGCCATGCATTTCTAGTCATACATGTTTTGTCCATTTTTATTAGGATAAATTAATCATGTACAGTAATCAGGTACTGCAGCTCATATTGAGGTGTTTTTGCACATGAATGAATGTGGCGTTGCCTGGGCTTTGGTGGGTAGTGGGTAAAAAAAGGTTTGAAAACCACTGCATTAGAGGATGCACAGAAAAGTATCTTAGCTATTGTTTGCTGTTCTTGCAGCTCCTCTGTCCCCTTCTGCTGTTTTATACCTCCTCTAATCTCCTGCAGCCAGATGAGCTCCCAGCAGAGCGGACATGTGTGGGAAGGTCTGACAGGCTGATGGAGAGCGGCTCCCTGGGGAGCTGTGAGCTCATCACCCACAGATTACACGTCCTGCTCCTTTATTTCCTTACATGGATTAGACAGGATGTAAACCGGCCATGGATAAGACTTGGTGACATTTTTGACACCTTGACTCCATACAGTGAGGCAGTGGTGAGGTCTGTAATCTAACCAGGCCGTGGCACAAGGACTGCTAATGAAATGCTAATTCAGCAGCAGAAACATCATCGCCATCCTGGGAGGGCGAGGCGGACGCTGATAAGCAGATTACAGCTCTCTTTCTTTTACCGCTCTTGTATACATTAGAGGAACTCTTATTTCCGGCATGGCCTTCACTTTCACCAGCTATTAGTTATCTAACCGGTCCACAGTAATAAGGTTTACTACATTACTGGTCGGGAAAAGCCTGCGATTATTTGACACTGAATTAAAATGAGAAGAATAAGCCTACTGTCCTCTTTTTGGTCTGGAATTGTACGGATCATGCATCCAAACTAATAAGACTTAGCTGCCCGACAGATCTTAACATGTTTTTCCAAACAATGCTAAAAAAACCCCCATCAAATTTATACAGGATAAATGATAATACTGTAATCAAAGTATTCCATATAAGAAATAAGTGCATTTTGGTTTTCAAGACTAATTGTTTTGCCCCCAACTAGTAACAATACCAAAATTTTAGGCTTGTATATACTATTTAAACACAAATAATATCAACATACCATCACTGGCCATTTTATTAGGCACAATCTAGGAGGAACAAGTAGCTGAAGAAGCAAAAAGAATAATAAGCCAACCAGATCATGTTCTGTCGAATTAATTTTCTCTTATGCCTTCAGGCAGACGTTACCATGTGCTCCAAAGAAAAACTAATCACTACTCAAAGTCCTTCACTCTGCTATTAGGCCCCTAAACACAGACCACGCCCATTTTTAATGACTTTTAATGGACATTATTCCTGTCTTTTTAAATTTTTACTGTTTTTACATTGTCTTGTTTTTTTTTTTACTTCACTTGCTTTTATCCTTTATCTTATCTTGTTTTATTTTGCTCTACAATTTGTATACGCAGGCTATTTAAAATGTTGGGACATCTCCCTCTGTCCCGTGCTTAAATATGTTTCCTTGACAGATTGCTTGATTATTTATTTATGTTGTTGACTACTGTTTGCATGAATGTAAACTGGAAAGCTACAAATGAATTTCCCCTTGTGGCATAAATAAATTTGTCTGAACTGAACTGAACACCGCTCTAGTAACAAGTTCGACCCAAATCTGCCTTAATTCTTCATGGCACAGATTCAACAAGGTGCTGGAAATATTCCTCCGAGTTTTTAGTCCATATTGAATTGACAGCACCACACAATCATAGCAAATTTGTTGTTTGCACATTAATCAATCAATCAATAAAACTCTGTTTGTATAACATTTTTAATACAAAATCTTGTAGCACAAAGTACTTTACATTAAAAAGAAATAAAAATGAAAATAAAAATGAAAATAAAATAAAAAGTAGAAGATTAATTTCAATGAAAATACAAAACCCTCCCCATCCTCACTATCCACATACAGCACACACTCACTTACACACACACACACACACACAGACAGACATTAAGAAGAGATTCTCACAGAAAACAGAATTTAAGGACTGAGGAAACACATGAGCTCAAGCTAAAATGACATAATGATTAAAAAAAAAATTATGATAAGAAATTAGATAGAAATACTCACAGGTTAACATTGGGCAGAATATTTTATAATGGGAAATCCCATTGACAACATTCAATAATTCATATAAAATCTAAATTTTAAGCAATGTTTATAAAATTTGTCACGTTCATACAGGATAACAACCTCCATGTATGTGCTGAGTTTGGTCCAGATCCTGGCTCTTTTCTGGATCTGGTGATCCAGAATTGTATATTTTGTACAGGGTTTGTGGAAAAGCCACTGCCAGAACTATGCTGCTTGGCGGAGGTCTGCGCTCTCTGAGTGTTTTTCTAGTTTTGACCATGTCTACATGCCCAAATGCACTGTGCTGCTGCAGCTTGATTGGCTGATGAGCTATTTACACAAATTAGCAGATGGATGAGTGTACCTAATGAAGTGGTAAGTGAGTGCAGATTTTCAGATGCATAGACAGTGATAAAGAAGATCTTTTAAAAGCTTCATGTGATCCGTTTTCACCACTCAGAAGCTCAACCTCAAAAAAGCTGCAGGTTGCATGCAAAGATGCATTTACAAATTATCAAGTTATATTAAAGTGTCATATGATCAGCCTCCATGTATCATATGTTTGATACTAATATACTGCCATGTGTCATGCTGCGCAGAGAAATTTCACATGCAAGTTTATATATGTCGATTAATTGATCTAAAAATTGGAATCATGATGTCTCTTTTTTGCTGACGCCTTGTCTCTACTTTCCTCTCTGTTTCTCCCATAAATGCAGACAGAAAACAAGGTCAGAGGGGGATTGATGAGGTGCTGGATGGATTTCCTTGATTTTCTTTGGCTTTTTTCACTCAGCTGAGATTATTAAGTTTTTGTACATAGTAGAGATGGTGGAGAGTTCATCTATTTCTGTGAGTAAAATCCTTTTTTTCACTTAAAACCCAACGGACGAAACTTAATTTGCCTTAAAGACGACTGCATATTTGGCTCGACAACTCATCAGTACAACACTCCATCCATGTTTCTCCAAGCACTTGATCTACTGTTGACAAGGGGAAACATAGAATTAATGGATTCAGTGTGACATCTGACGGCCCCACTAATTTAAGACACTGTGTGGGTATGTCAATTCACAGAAAAAGTCACAAACTTGATGCTTGACACTGTTAATATCGGGCATCCCTACTGAAAAAAAGTATTGGACCTTTCCTACTCTTACTCTTAAGAAAGTAAAGAAGCTGTATCATATACATAGATGCAACTTTGCAGATTACGTCAATTTAATGTCATATTTAATGTCACCAAAAACAGTAAACTCTCTTTTATATGTAGATACGGTGCTTAACAAATTTACTAGATCCCCCGTCATAAAAACGAGAGAACAAATATTTGAGAAATCTTCCCAAAACTTCTTTAAACTAAAAATGTTCTTGTTATTGGACATACATTTTGAAGAGGAATAGGGGTGGGAATCAAGAACCAATTCCAGTTGAGAATCAATAACAACTCCCTCAGTGAATCAATATCATTTGTCTTTATGCTTATCAACTGCTTTATTAATTCTGTCCACTTACAGGTGTCAGAAATGCTCAAAAATGTGTCTAAATTTTCAGCTAAGAGACTCTTACTGCAAAACTTTCAGCAATTGGAAAAATCAGCAACTTGCAGAAGCATTTATCTCTACAGCACATCCTTGTATATCAGGAGAGTCATGTGTTTGACATTGTTGTCACTGAAAATCTATGACAATCATTAAAGAATTGATAAGCAGAATCAGTAAAGGCACTGGCATCAATAAAATCTTTTCAGTTTCCATCCCTAAACAGGAATGAGGAATACAACTGAATTTGTGTTTTTATACCCAGATTTCAGCCACTGGGTTTCTCTGAGAAGTCAGAAACTTATCAAGCATAACATTTAACCACTAAAACTAATGTTTCAGTCCAGGAATGTAAGTAAGTAACTGTTATTTGACTTTTTTTCAAGATTATTGTTTAAGCATTTTGTGCCCTTATTGACAGGAGAGAGAGAGACAGTGGATAAGCTTGTGAAAGAAAGTGAGAAAGAGTAGGAGGAGGACACTCTGCAAACTGGCCACAGGCTGGATTCGAAACCAGCATCCGATAATTTGACATCTTATTCAGGAAACAATAATGTGCTTTACTATTTGTTCTGGTGTTTTTTTAAACAGCAAAACTCATGGATAAAAATGATTATTATATTTTAGCATTAACAAAAAAAATCTGTTAAAGAGCTTCTACACACTGGTGCATTAACCCTTAGAGACACAAAAATATTATTTTAATTATCAATACTGTTAAATCAGGGCAGCTGTGGCACAAACCTTACATTGGGTGAGGGTCTAATGAATTTGTTAAACACTGAGTGCTGGTTTGGCAGAGTGGTAAGCAACCAGGCACAACGTATACATGTCTCTGCCGGCCCGGGTTCAAATTCAGCCAGTGACCAGCTTGCAGAGTGTCCTCCCCTACTCTCTCTTGCCTTTCACAAGCCTATCCACTGTCTCTGTTTCCTGTCAACAAAGACACAAAATCTTTAAAAAAAATAAAAAAATGCTAAGCACTGCAAATTTTGGAGATTCTGCTTAATCTCAATTACATGATTTAACAATCAAATTTGTTGAGGCAGACTGGATAAAAAGTACAAGGGTCTTCACTTTGGGTCATGTAGTTGCACATGCTGACCAGTAGGTGGGGTCATTGCTTTGTTTTGGGCGGGAGCTGCTTCAAGGCAGGTGCAATGCAAACAGAATTTGGGATCATAAACAGCATGCAGAAACCAAATCTTTCAACCAATTTAGACACAATGTGACAGTGCATGCGTGGGAAAGAGGAAATCTAAGAAAGAAAATTAAACAAAGTATGAGGCTCAGTTTGTTTGCCACATTGTCATACCATGAAACAAACTCTAGCCACACGTTGACTTAATGTTAATTATTGATGTCACATTATATGGGGGATGTGCTTGTCAAGCAAACCAGCACACACACAAGCACACATTCACTTACTTAAGGGTTATCTAAAGGTCTTTCACAGCCCATTTAGCAGGCTTGCCAAATGCGGCTCTCTGCCAGACAGACAGGCCGTCGGAAAACGGAGCCCGCAGCTTTAGTTCCTATCAGCCCAACACTAGCACTCATGCATAATAGATAGTGCTTGTGGTAGAGATTGCCCTTAATCACAGACTAAAACAACAGCTTTCATTACGCTACCGTGAAATGTTATCCTTGATTAGGGGCAGTTTCTACCTTCCTATTTCCAGGAATAGAGCGGGACAGGAGGTGCTTTTAAAGGAGGGAAGAGAGGGAGGTGCAAGAAAACAGAAAGGCAGGAGAGGCTGACCTAGAGGTCTTTTTCTGACCAAGGGAAAACTTGAGTAGTTTACTCTGAGAGCCATCCCTAGAGAAGAAGAAGAAGGAGAAATGGAAGAGGACAGAGACAGGGAGGTCAGATTTACAGTTATAAAAGACAGGAAGTGCGAGCAGGAAGATTGACAAAATGATGGATTAGAGAAGAAGAAACAGCAGGAAAGCAAAGAGTCAAACCAGGTTACTACCTCCGCCAAGGAGGTTATGTTTTTAAAGGCATATGTTTGTTTGTCTGTTAGCAAGATTACGCAAAAACTACTGTATAGATTTATATGAAAAAATTTTACCAGATGTGTGGTTTGGTCAAAGGAAGAAGCCATTAACTTTTGGTGGTGATATGGATATTTGTCTGGATGCAAACAAATCCCAAATTAAAAAAAAGCCAATAGGCTAACATTGGGCTGACTAAAAAAAAATCATATCACTGCCATTTTTTCATGAATTCGCTTCCAATTTTAAAGGATAATATTTGGTTCATGTCTTTATCATCAAGGTAAATTTCATCTGGATCTGATCCAGACTGATGTGACAAAAAAAACATTGAACTTTATAATGGGAAATCCCATTGACGACATTCAATAATTCATATAAAATCAAAACATTAAGGGATGTTCCCAAAACTTGTTGAGTTCATACAGGATAACAACCTCCATGTATGTGCTGAGTTTGGTCCAGATCCTGGCTCTATTCTGGATCTGGTGATCTGGTGATCCAGAATTGTATATTTTGTACAGGGGTTGTGGAAAAGCCACTGCTGGAACTGAGCTGCTTGGCGGAGGTCTGTGCTCTCTGAGTGCTTTTCTAGTATTTGTCATTTTTCCAGGTCCCAATGAGCCTCACCTGGACTGCATCTCGGCCTGCGCTGCTTTCTGGGCTGTGAGGGCAGGAGTCCCATGCGTGGAGTGGCTGAGCTGAGCCGGGGCGCTGCTCTGCTGGCTCAGGGGAGGGTGCGTGGTCTGGGGCTGGGCCGTGGAGGGGAGGGAGGGCTGGGAGTTCTGCCGGTGGGCCTGTTGCTGCTGCTGTTTGTAGCGGGATAAGCTGAAGAAGAGGCCGAGGATGGCTTTCAGATTACCATTACGGATCTCTGGAAGAATGAAAAGAGGAGGGCAGGTGAGGTTGTGAAGGAGGAAGGCAAAAGTGAGCATTAATAAAAAATCTGCCATTTCAGTCTCTATATCTCACTAAATTCAGATTAAATAAACCAGATTTGTGAACAATTTGATTACGTAATCTGGTGTTTTAAAGAGTATTTCAATAAAAACTTTAACCTAAAAATATTCTTAAAGCATTTGGGATGGCTTGGATTATCATGGGATCATCCACCAGGCAATATGAAACAAGAGTGAATACCAACAGGGGATTTTGGCACTTTATGCAGGGCACTACCCACATTTTAAGCTGTGTGCTCACTCCATAGAAGCAAAATCCTTACATGTTGTACCTCATTGTAAATGTGACTAAACAGGCTTTCCAGCAATATAGAATAAAACACCAATTAATTTCAAAAAGTGGAGAAATAATTGACCAAAAAAACATTTCCACATTTTTTTAGGAGTTTGTGTTGATACAAAGGTCTCTGCTAACCCTGTATGTTTTAAATGTGCACATCTGGCATTAATGTCCTGACTTTAGAGTTTGCCTGTAGAAATACCTTCCAATTCTAATTCTTTTGGTGACACACCTCACAGGACTATGCTCAGTTTCTATGTAAATGTTCCTCTCTTCTTCCAGTGAAAGCAGAAGCTCATAAAAATCATCTTACCCTCTGCAGACAGACCCTGGATGTTGACTCCTTTAGCTGCCAGAAAACTGAGGCAGGCATCGATGTTCTCAATCTGGACAGAGAGACACAGACACAGATGTTAGACACAGCAGACCTCACATTTACATTTATATTTGCATATTAGGAGGCCGACCGATCTGACTATTGCTGGCTCATTCTGACAAAGAAGAGGGAACATCAATGAAGAAGAATCTGGCAGTAAACAATGAAATTACCGTAAAAATCCACAGACAGAGTTATTGCGTAAAGCTTGAATACTGATGAAGATTTAACAAATATGGACAGAACCCACTATCCATACAGCTTCATCTCTTTTGGGGTTGCAGGGAGCCTTTCCCAGCTGTCGTTGGGTGAGAGATGGGGTGCACCCTGGACTGGCCGCCAGCCAATCGCAGGGCCAACACATAGAAACAGTCAACAACTCACATTACTACAAACTAGTGCAACCTGTAAACATCACAAGCATGATTGGTCTGTGGGAGGAAACTAAAGTGCCCTGAGAAAAGCCACGCATGCAAGGAGAGAACATGCAAACTCTGATTACGGAATTCAGCAAAACTTCTTGTTCTGAGGCAACTGCACGACTCAGCACCCCTCAGTGCACCATCGTGTGTACAGAACAGGCGCGTCTTTGAGCATTTTCTGCCTTTTATTAGATAGTGGAGCGTAAGAGGCGCTACCGCTATGAAAGGGGGTGAGATATCAGGGGAAGAAACTCGGCAGATGGGTCTCAGGCGGGATTCGACCCACACCGGGTGACATTTACATGGGATGTACCGGGTTTTTGCCAGACTAGCACACTGCCCTTTACTGATTTGACAAGTTTTGTTGTTTTTTAGCAGTAAATAACACAGCCATGACAACAAATGTTGATTTTTTTTAATCCAAATCCAAATCTGGATCACAAAACAAGCAAAGTCAGATGGACTGACTAACACCAGGCATGTAAAACAAACAAACAAGTTTATTTGAATCCTTCCACAAACATTTAGGCTCCAGCGAGAAATTTTTAGTTTTTGTTTATTTTGGCACTCTCTGTTGACAAAGTGCTACCTCTTCTTTATTCATAATTTGTCCTATTAAAGTGCTAGACAGTAAGTGAATAAATAAATAAATAAATAATAAATGTTTTCATTTAAAAACTAGCTGCATGACCCTTCTTTTTTGCTGTTGATGTTCAAAATACATGCAATTAATCACTTGATCAGAATAGAATAAACCTTTATTCGTCCCACATGGGGAAATTTGCAGTGTTACAGCAGCAAATGGGGCAGCAATAATAAAAAAAAAAATAGACTTAAGTATAAAAGATCAGTATGTACATTTTTCTAAATATATAAAAAGACTAAAAAAACAAACAAAAACAACACTATAAGAAGTATATACACTTTCACAAAGTAATGGATGTATTGCACGTTCTCTCACCACAGGGATGTGATTTTAAATCTGTATTACAAATACTGGAACAAATAGCTGTGTTGCTGATGTCATGTCATTTGTTAACCTTGCTGTGCAGCTGGATCCTCTTGGATGATAACTCCAAGGCAGTGATAACTTGGAAAAGGTCATCCCGATGGACCACACAACAGTTGGGCAGGTTTTTGACCCGAAGGTTGTTGATCACCTGAAAGGTTTTGCCCATTCCCAAACACTTTCTACGGACTGTTGCTCAGATTGACTGGTGAAATATATTGAACAGTCGAATCTGGTGTGTCAGGGTCGTCATTTGTAAGTCATAATTTTTGTTGATTTTAACTTATTTACAGGTTGTAATATATTGCCAAAACCTTTATTAATTTTGTATTAATATTTGACGTGTGCTGCTGACCTCTTGGCCAGGTCGCCCTTGTAAATGAGATCCTGATCTCAATGGGATTTATCTGGTTAAATAAAAATAAAATAAAAAATAATGACATCTGAGTATTAAATTTAGTTATTTTTAACCAGGAGAAATCTCCTCTTGGGAGCGCTATAGGTCTCAGTACAAGAAAATGTAAAAACTCACTGAACCCATATTGTGCTTTTTTGAGTTTCATTTGTGTTTTAATGCCCTCTCCGCACCGTAGAGCACTTCTATGCTCAAGACAAAAGTCTGCAGCATAAGGACTTCTCACTCCCCCTCTAACTAAAGCACAAGTCGCTGCCTGAAGCTGCCATTCATAAAAGCAGCTCAAAAATCCTCTACTATAATTAAAGACATATTAACACCATTTGGTAAGTGATTGAAAAATCTCACATGCAGTGACCTTCCTCTCATATATCCAGTCATGTAAAGCTCAAATAAGTCCTGTTTTGCCTTTCTGGCCACACAGTGTCAAAGTCAAAGCAGGATTCAAACCACGCAGACTTCCAGATCATCAAACCACCTCTGCCAACGGAGTTACTATGACAGCAGCCCTGGCAACATGAACGCACTGCTGCGCTGTCAGCGGACCGCGGGAGGATTTGATAGGCAGACAGGCTTTGTTCAGCACCCATGTGACCCATTATCCACTCGGCCTGTTCGTCTGCCAGAGTAAACCACACAAAGCAGAGTCACCTCACAGAAATGATGGTGTGATCAAAGTTTACCAACTGTTGTCCACCGTGAGCAAACACAGCAGATAGATATCAATATGGCTCTGTCCCTGCTCTGTCACATCATATACAGATAAAGACTGTGATACTGCATTTCATGCAACGCAATTAACCACAGAATTGACTGTGAAATGGATGATTAAAAGCATTTTACTGTATGAACAAAGGTTAAAGAGGTGCTAAATCTCTGAGAATGACATTTATTACAGGAGAGGATGAATTTATTACACACTGAGGCTAATCCACCACAATGATCGTACAACAAACCCACAGTGACAGTATAACACCACAACTATAAGCTGAAAGCAGAGAGAGTGATATAAACCTGGCTCTCAGTGAATGTGGCTCAGTGTTGGCTGTAACCAGGAGGGTCTCTCACACTAACGATTAATGACATGATTATACTTAATATGCAGGGACTAAATATAGCCTGACCTACAGCTCCCTCTGTGCTGCTCCTGTGTCCGACTGTGAGGTGAGGAGCCGAAGTAAGAGCTGATTGCATCTGTTTGAATATGTTTGATATGCAGCAGGGAAATCTTAAAGTGAGCTATTAAACATATTAAACCAAATAATAATATTCCACAGCACTAAACACAGCGCTGCTTTTTATTCAGTGCTACTCCAATATGCTAATGAAAGTCTGTGACACCCAGCACTACACAAATATCCACTTTGCACCAAATAGTCACAGTACAGTCACACTGCCTATATGGTGTCATATTTTTGGGCTTTTATTGGTGGTGGAGAGTGGATCCAAAAAGAAATTTAATCTAATCTAAAAATCGATCTACCTATGAGAGCCCCTGTACTACATCATGGGTAAAATCCCTGATGGTGCGCTAAAAAGGGAAAAGCCAGGTTGTTGTATTTTCTCTTTCTGGTAGCAAAGAAATAATTACACTCTCTTGGTTGAAGCCCCTTCCTCCCACTCTTCCCCAACGACGTGAAGGACTGAAGAGTGTACACTTGACGGAGAAAATAACAGCTAAACTCTTTATGGTCCCCTGTTATACCTAATTTAACCTGCCAATCAGATAGAAAAGTCCAACTCCTTGCTGCTAAGATCAGTATTTATATATCCACTTATTTTTTATTTACTTAATTGATATTATAATTCCCTTTAATTCTTAATTTACTTACTTATGTATTTTCTTTCTTTCTTTTTTATTTTCTACTTTATTTTACTTTATAATTACTTTTTTCTGTCAACCATACTGCAAATTCAACATTTATTGTTAACACTCAAAACATTTTTTTATTATTACTATTTTTATTTATTTAAAAAATATACTACAAAAATACCAGACTAGGATGGTATGAAGTAAAAGACAAAGGTGTGCCTAAAATTAGATTGATTCACACTGTGGGTAATGTTTAGATTTTCTGTTATAGTTTTGCTGTTAGCGGTATCAAGCTGTATTATTTGGTGTCTCTTTGAATGAATGAGACTTGAATTTTTTGAGTTAATTTTTGGAAAAAAAGGGGTAAGACTAGATAACTAAAAAACTTCATCCTAAAATCTTTTTGAACAAAAAAAGAAAGGAGGACTCATTGTGAAAATTCTGTACTGATCTGGATCTACTCTATCTTTCTGTTTTGTCTTCAAATGTATATGTATATTTTTGTTCTCATGGTTAAGATATTCAGAAAAAAAAATCACTTTTCTGTATCACACCACACAGATTATAAAGCTTAATAATTTATTGGGGTCTCCTGCTGTCTTTGAATGCGAGCGGATTATTTACAATGAACTTGACTTTGTAAAAATGCCCACCAGTCTGTAAATAGATCTTTTTTACTGTATGTGTGTTTGTTTGTCATGTTTTGTTATGTTTTATAAAATGTTTAAATCAATAAAAAAGAAAAAATGTAGGCGGTCCAAAGGTTCCTACCACTGAGGGATATTCCTGTAATGTTAATGTGGTTTTGGTTGACTAGTGTATGTTTTGTTATATCCCAAACTATTGACAATTGCAATCATGGTAGCTATAATCTATCATAATAATTACCTTTCTTTCTATTTTCAGAATTATATTCTTTACCATATCAGTGATATGAGTATTAATTGTTTAACTATACAAACTTCCAACTTATGAAGAATTTCACTGTAGCTTATTCACTTCTTAACGGCTAATAACTGTGTGAAAGCTAAAATCTTAACAACCCAAAACAGAACATTATCAAGTTCATCCTTTCAAAGAAACTCAATCAACTTTTTGTTTGATTGCCTCTTTTTTCATTTGTAACAGGATAACAAGTGGGAGTCTTTGCAACTTTAAATGCTATTTACTTTTCCAGTAGTTCGAGCTCCGTATTTACCCAAAGCTAATGTTTGTGTGTGACATGGCAAGATGACTTCAGGTCAGTGATTGAGCTGAAACAGCAGAGCTTCCCCTGCTGTCATCTCCCTGACCCTTGACCTCTGAAACAGCTGTCAGAGGGGCTGACATATGCCGGCCTTCATGGTGATGCAAGCAAACAGCCAAGGGACAGTAAGAATGCAGAGTATTCCCCTTTCTGAATACCACAGGCTCTTTGAACGTAAACCTCACAGAAAATACTCATCAACATTTACCACAATGTGTCCTTTAATAACTGACCTTCATACTGACCCAAATTCCCCGCTAAAGCTGAAGTTTAAATAGCAGCTGGCTGCAGAAAATATGCTTCATTAAAATACCTCATGACAAATGCCAGCTCTGCCATGCTGAGGAGCGCCCGAGCCCCTCCTCTCAGGGGGTATAAACACAGAAAGGTGTTACTGTAAACCTGCAGAGACCAGAGAGTAGACTCACTGTTAAACTAAACTATCCTCATGAGCCAAGGAGCTAGACGAAGATTAATCACTTAAACTCTGTTCTGCCCATTGAGAAATCCTCCATTTGTGTATCAGCTGTTTTTGTACCTACTCATTCATTGTCGAAGATTACTTTGGTTTAAGTTTTAAAGGTGTCTTGAGGGCAAGAGTGTAGGAGCAGAGCATGTGATTCACACATCAACCTAAAGGTCAAAATTGAGGACATTAAAAGCACTTTTAATGTGAATTTTAAAGCTTTCCTGTGCCTTACAGCTGAGGTAAATTCTGCATACAAACGCACTGTAAACTCACTTGAACTATTTCAATCCTTATCAAATAAAAAAGTTATGATGCTAGCAATCAAAACTGGGTTTCTTGAGCATGTCTTTCAGGTTATAATCATTTTTCTCATTAAATCTTTCAATTAACAAAGACATGCTAGCTCTGGTGCAGATCATCAGTATTATAGTGATGCACAATATTATGGGAACAACAAAACACTGGCAGACAACTATGGAGAGAATTTTGAGTCTTTATCATTCATTCAATAAGAATGGATTTGAAATAATAAAAAAAAATCAAACAAAACTATGACTACCCAAAATCAAAAACATGCTGATGAACAAATGAAAAATATTTGTGATTAAAAGTGTATCTTTACAAATCCACAAGTCTTATTTACAAATCCAGAATCTCTCAACCAATGCACAAGACCATTGCATTTTGTTCAAGGCCCATTTTGTTCAATCTTGAACAACACGGGCCTCTACTCTCACAATCTATAAGCTTGTGTGGTCTAACAAGACTTATTAGTGAATAAACATGGAGGAATTGAAGAGGGACTGAAGCAAAATTTCGATATTGCTTGGCTTGCTATGAGATCTTTGGCTGTTGATTTCCATCCAGCTCCTCTCCCATCAGTCTGTTATTTAAGTTTGTATAATTCACTGTATAGAAATTGCGCTTTTGCTACAAACCATCAACTTCATTCTGTGTTTCTGAAGTCCATATTCACTTCACCTATACTGTCACTGCCATGGCTATGTTTGCTTCCTGCTTTAGCCAGCTTGCTCCCTGATTGGCTGTGTTATGTTCCACATAACAAACATCAGGATTTGTGATTGTAAATATTGAATACGTTTGATATTTAGGTTTTCTGATCAGGGCATCCCCAATCCTCCTCCTCTGGGAGGATAAAATGACTCTTAACACACCTCACACCACAGGGTTATCAGGTAAAATAATCTAAAGGAATAACAGATAATCTGAGTTTGGTCGTTAATGGGGATCCGAGCCGCAACTCGGGCCGACTCACTTGTAGTGTGTGCCCTGCTTAAGGTGGAGGTAGCTGCTGCTGGAAGCTGCTGTATTGTTGCTGTATCTCATTCATGTTTAGTGCTGCTTACTTGTCATGAGTGTTCGGTTGCTAGAGATTTCTAGTTGTCTTGACTGTGGTTCATTTGGAGTTTTTTTGCATCAGGGAGTGAGTGGGTGGACATCACAGTGTGTTACTGTTATTATGGAGACCCCCAGGGAAGATATTTGGATACAATGCACTGAAAATATCACCTCAAATATAACGTCTTTTAATGGTTAAGCCTTTTAACAAAATAAACAGATTGAAAACATTGATGTGGGCTCCTAAAATATCTGATGTCTTTTACCATTGTATAGATATTTTTTAGATTGATATGACACCTTCTTTAGCCAGTAATCAACAAATACTGACAAAGACAACACCTGCCACAGAGTGTTTTCTGCTATAATGCAATTGTCTCTTTAGGCTGAGTTTATATAGGTCAAACTCCTCTGTTTCCTCAAAGCTAGCAGACCTAAAATCAAATTAAAAATATGACTAACTCTAACTCTAACTTCAGTAGAGCTGAATTAAAAGTTCACCATATGCTCCACATAAGAGTGCTGACACACAAACAGTAAAGTAAGCGCGGCAAATGATCAGAAATAGAGGGAAAAGCTGTTCATTCACAAGTCTCGTTCTCCTGAACAAGACACCACTCAACCAGCTCTGATGAGAAAACTCCCACCTGAAACCCTCTCAAACACCAAACAAGCCCTCTGTCAGCTCCTACCTGCCTGAATGTATCTGTGAGGTCTTCCTGCTCTGCCCGGACTCACACCTCCACCCAGCCTCCGTCACCTCCTGCTCTGCTCCGGCTGCAGCACAAGGCTGAGCGGTAAAAACAGAACAAACACCTCTACTCCTACTAACGCACACACATGTCATTATTGTGTGTGTGTGGGTGTGTGTGTGTGTGTGTGAGAGAGAGAGAGAGAGGGCGGGAGGGAGAGCGAGAGGGTGTGTTTGAGTGTGAACAAGAGAGTTAAGTGTCTGACGCAGGTTTTGACTGATAGGAGCTTTTGAAGACAGATAATGGGCTGGTATATTTGACTAGTGACCAGTGCTTACATGTCAAAACATACAAGACATGAGTGTAAGACAATCCTCTAGGATTTACTCAATAAAAAAGCCAAGCAGTCTGTCTTAATAGTGTCGAAGGATGCAAAATTTTCCCTTGAACTGGACTGTAAGGATTCCTGTTGGTCTGTGAGAAGAATCATCTCCTGTTGTTGCCACAGAGAAAATTATCCATACGAATACCATTTTCAACTCTGCATATTGATCCAATTCTTAATAGATCCTTCTTACCCTGACACACCAGGTTGTTTGTTCAATATACCCCATTTTAGCATATACAACACTAGTCCATGGACCATTGTTCCATCAATCACATTCATTACAGGCCAATAAGAAAATGTAGTAGGCGGGTGCTAGTGTAAAAAGTGAGCCACTCAGTACAAACTCTCACCAAAACATGAAGGAAGTGCAGCAAAAAAACTCCTTTCTATCAAGACACGCTTTCAGTGTTGTTGCTGTGTTTTCATTTAATAAAGAAGTGTGTTCCGGACCTGATAAAACTGCTACTGAAGCTGTTAGCATCTATGCTAATCCCTGTACAAATAGTCACTTCCTGCTGTCATCTCCCTTTTAGGTCCCACCTCTTCCTGCTTTGAAGGACTCAGTGGTCAGTGCCTCATCAGACTGAGCTCAATCGCTTTGACTTGTAGCTTTTCAAGATGGATATGACTCATTGCAGACAATGAATCAGGTGGATCCAGCTGCACTGCAAGGTTAGATTCTGCAATCAACTCCTGTGAAGTTTCTGCTCAAAGAAAGTTGACCAACCCTTTATTTTTGTGTCAACAACCTCAGGCACATGGCAGTCATTATATCTAATGTGATCCTAGCATAAAAGGTGGATGGACCACATGGCAGGAACAAAGGCCACGGCTACAGCCCCAACTAGTGGTCGACAGCAATATTACACATCATTTGGAAGGATTTGGAGTAGAGTGAAAGCAAACCAGACCAAATGAAAATAGCAATAAAGTTTTATCTCCTCCTTTGAAGGGAAATGAGTTAACTGAGCTTAATATGTGAAAATGACTTAAATTTTCACATTTTCCAGGTAAATAGTTACCCTTGCTACCTCAAAGTAGGTGCAAAAATACTAAAAACTGTGTCTTTTTTGATGTGTCACCTTTAGGGTGATAGATTAAGATGCCTTCAACAAGTCTGAACTCGCTTTAAGCTGTTACTGATTCTTGTTTTCCTTCCAACACAGACCATAAAATCATGTTCCTACCTTTGTTTTATGTTCTGATAGGACTGTTCTTCACACTGTTTTTAAATAAGTGACTATCAGATATTTGTGGATGTCTTACTTGTCATTAAACTACATATTTAAACTCCAAACTATCAGTCTAACTCTGCAGTGACAACAGCAGCTGCATTGCCGTGAGCACTCTGTCATTTGATTTCCAGACTGCCGGCTCTGGTGCAATCTGATCACGTAGTCTGGCAGTGTGAGAGAAGTGTTCTGTCATTAGGTGTGTGTGTGTGTCTGTGTTGTGTGCACAAGTCTGTGTGTTTAAATGTGTCAGGTTTGGCCCACACACACTCCCCCCTCCAGGAGGTTTTACAGATTAGAGCTACCTGCTCCACTCTGACATCTACCTGAATAATTCCATCTTTTCCTTGAATCAAAAATGTACACAGAGGTTTCAGGGCTGCAGAGAGGTGCTGCACCTCACAGCCCATTGATAAAAAATGAAGCAACAGCAGCTACAATACACACCACGATGAATAATAACACAGGCTTCAGGCAGTTTCTCCTAATATTATTCTTATTTTAAAGCTGCTGAATGTGTCAAACTATGTTTAATGATGCAAATGTATTATTTTTAATGCATGAAACATGTTTGGAGGTTGGTTTGGTAGCTGAAGAGGGACCAGCTGACCTCCTGGAGCACTGCCATTGGTTACAGCGGTTGCTCAAGCAGCTGAAAGTGGTCGGACTATTTAGGGCTTTACATGCAGCAACGTTGTCACCAGAAACTGAAAGGTTTTTCCTTTGCGTTTTCAAAAGCACTCTGCGTTCACATGGAGATGGTGTGATAACAATGCACCTTCACACAGATCAGCGACAACAACTGAAAATGTGGTAGCGTGCATGCCAGGCCACTAGTTGGCGATGTATGTTTGTAGTGAAACAGGGGTATTACAACATGAGTATGTGCACTAACACTTCAGGTAAAGACAAACTTTTCACAAACAACAATGGCCAGCAGTTAGCAACACTCATGTTGCTTGGTGTTCGGCCATTCACCCCGGCCCCAGTTTCAAAAGTTTTCAGATTTAGGCACTCCGGGCACCGTTCCTGTGTAAACAGAAGTTGCAAACGCAATGAAAACTCTCCGTTTTCAGCAGTTTTCGTTGTTGTGTAAACGGGCTCTTACTAACAACGGTATATACTGGTCAATAGGGGCTTTGAAACTTGAAAAATATATCTAAACTGTATTTCACCAGGAAAACCTCTCTAGGATTAAGAATCAGAAATAGACAGGCAGCAGCAAATTTACAAAGTTACTGATATGAAACCGTTACAAACACAAATACAGTACATACACATCAAACCATCAAATAGAGCAGAAAATCACCAGTCAAACCTTCTACAACCAGCTTCATCTTTCTCAAATGTCTTTAATCTGCTTTAAAAACAGATGTAAAGACCAGACCAGGTCTCCAAGTCTGCAGGAGCAGCATATCTGAAATGTCTTTTACGCAATTCAAGCCAAAATAGTAACAAAAGTTAAACGAAAAGGCAGAAATCAGGTTCATATGTCATAATATCATTTTATGTTCCTCCCTCACTGCAGATATGACCTTGTTTCTCATAAAGCCCATAAAACACCTGGCTGAGCTGGTTTCAAACATATGCCTAACAGTCAGTTTACCTCTGTGCTATATCACTCTTCAAGGCATCAACAGAAAATTAAAGGCAGGTCGGAGAGGATAAACCAGTTCAGCAAAAGGGGTACAAACACAGAGAGAGAGAGTTCTGCTGAAAACCAGATTCTCAGAGAGATTCATTCACTCTTTCTTCTGCAGCAACTACTTAAGGTGCATAAAATAAGGCAATGCAGGGCCACACACATATATTGTTATGCCCTCTGGGGGAGCAGTAGGCTTGGCCCTATCCAAACTGTTATGTGTGAGAGGGTGGATACACTCTGGACTGGTAACAAGCCAAACACAGGGCGTCTATACAGGGGCTAATTTTCAAAGACAACTTAGAGTCACCAGTAAACCAAATGTTTTTGGAAACCAAAATAACCAAGAGAAAACCAACATCTGCATGAGAAGAAGATACAAACTCCACACAGAAATACTCTGATCCGACAGGAGGTCGATCCAAGAACCTTCCTGCTGTGAGGCAACAGCAACACATCCTACACCTAAACGCAGAAAAATACTAAAAAATGACCTAAATAAAGAATTCATCTATAAAATATTTTTTCATGTTTAGCGTATGCATCTGGCCATGCTGATTTTTACCTCCCCAGGAAGATTGTTTTTGCTGTTGTTTTTTTGTTTTACAGACAGTTTATGCAAAAGCTATAAAGCTAATTTTCGGGAGATGTTGGTAATGGCTCAACTTAAAAATGACTACATTTTGGTGGTGATCCAGATAACTGCCATTAGCGAACAATTGTTTTTGCTCAATAACTGTCGAACTTATAATGATATCAACATGATTCTGAGTGCTAGGTGCGGGTTTCAGGGTTAAATAATCATATTATGATGGAAACTTTATTATGGAACGACTGCTTATAGATGTAACAGCAATATGTGAGCTACCTTGGTGGAGGTTTGGGCTCTCTGAGTGCTTTTTAGTCACTGAATGTCATGTCAGTCGTTGCCGTTGCTGTATGCTTTGTTAATTAAAAAATTTAACAGGAAAAAAATGATTATAACCTTCAAGGTACATTTCAGAAACACAGTTTTGGCTGCTAGCGTCGTACATTTTTTTTATTTACTGAGGAGTGAAATAGTTTAAGTGAGTTTACTGTGTGTTTGTATGCAGAATTTACCTCAGCTGGAAGGTACTGGAAAAGCTTTCAAATGCACATTAAAAAGGAGGTTTGTGCTCCCCGATTGCTTTCTAGTTTTACGTCTTTTTTGGAGGTATTTGTTTTTTTCAGTCATGCAACTTTCAAGTGAAGTTGAATCAAATGTGTTCAAGTAATTACAGCATTAAAAAACTCAAATCAAGGTAAATTCAGAGCAGCAGCTGTTTAAGGTTAATGTGCCTCTTCAAATTCTTAGATTTCAAATATTAGGGATAGTTTAATAAAGCAATTAATTCAAGCCAGATTTGGTCAGTGCTAAATGAAATGAAACAAGGCTGATCAAAACCTTTCACTGAGGCTGCTGTTCGATTTGCAAGAAGCTCGAAACTTTTTGTTTTAAATTGCAGCCCTCTGGATGCTTGGACGAGAAAACCTGTTTGTGTATCTGTGTGAGTGGCATCCTGTGTGGTTTTAACAGCTCAGCGTCAACTCAACACCCTCGCTCTCAGCTGAAGCCGCACAAACAAACACCCATTAACACACACTAACACTCATAGGACCTGGCTGGGTGGCAAAGGACTCGCCTGACGATGGGGGTCCGTTCAACAACGATGTGACAGTTGTAAAAACAGCCTCCCACCTTGGCCTGATTAGCAAACATGCTAATAAACAAGCTAACAGGGAGATGGGAGTTCTCTGGTTTGTGTCCGTGAATGAGCACATTTCCATGTTTATCTGTTTACACACAGGAGTTAAGTTAAGTGCTGCAATTGGCAGCAGCTTTGGAGGCTTTAGAGGCTTGGAGTAATGAAATGAAGTGCAGTGAAATCAGGCTCTCTCACTCAAGTGTGTGTGTTTGTTTTGACATTAAACCAACACACAAAGCAGACATTTGCATAATGAGTGCGGTCACACCTGCCCTCAGTGCTGCTCCACTGCTCGACTGAGCTGCAGCTCCCACAAATCGACTGAGATTATACTCAGTGATCCAAACACACACATCAACATATGAACTCGTCAGAGCTAAGGAAGATTTTGACAGCCTGCATCACCATCAGTAACACATTCTGCTTTATTTCACACAATCAGAACTATTTTATGACCCTTTTTGATTCATGCATGAATCCGTAAATAATGGCAGATGGAACAAACACTTCTCAAAATACAACAAGACTACCAGCTGCTTAAGGGTATTTTAAGTATTTTTAAACCACTTCAAACATCTTAAAATGCCCAAAAGTCTTCTTTCATTTCTCTTTGTTTTGCTGTTGAACTTCACTTCAATCATCTGAAAGAAACAACAGAAAAACACCCAGACCACCGACACCAAAGAGAACAAAACACTCAATTACAGGCAGCCACACAGAGTAAACAGAGCTAATGGGAAATGACAAACCGATGGTGTGAGCCCAAGAAATAGCCTTCACCATACAATGATCCACTTTTAAAAGTTAGAGGCAGTCCATGCGGTAAAACAGTCAAAAGTACTGAATTTCTACTTTATTTATTTTTCTCTGTTTTCCAGTCGGTGTTTGTTTTCAAGTGAGGTATTTAAACCACCTGAAAGAAGTTTTGCTACAGAAAAACAGAGTCTCATCATGTCTTCCAAAGGGTCAAATTATGCCTTTGCCTTTTTAGGGGCGACTACACTGAGATGAATTCAGGTAAAAGTTTTTAATTGTATAGGTGTTTCATCCATACGGAAAAGGCATTTCATGTGCCTGAAATGGCACTTTTTTGAAAAACTGATTCCAGAGTGGATAAATCTGAAAACGCTAGCTGAGCATCACGTTTGTCTAGGCCGAATATAAATTTAGGAGAGGTTAGCCCTTTGAGATGCCTTGAAAGCTGCCAATTTGCACCCTTTCATACCCATTAACCATAACCCTAAGTTACACACCACTGACGCAGCAGTGAGAGTAACTTGGGTCTTGTCCAAGGATGCATCACCATGTGACAGCCAGAGCTGGGCTCGAACCTGCAACCTCCTGATTACCAATAAATCATACTATCAGACTGCACAGCTGATGCCCAAAAAAATCAACCCACAAATGAAAGTTTTGGAGTCAGTTTGTACAACATCGGATTTTATTTCTTTATAAGCTTGCAACAATTTCAGGAGAATAAGACTGACTCAGTGTGCAAAGACCTGACAGCTGTCATGATTTTATAAAAAGTGAGGCATTACAAAAGTGTTTTATTTTGAAGTGGCATTATAAGTCAGGCTCTATGAAGGAATAGAGGAAAATGAGAGAGTTTGATGAGAGCATAAAGAGCAATCTAATAAGTTACTTGCAAAAAACTACAACTAACTATTTCAAACTTCCCAGTATCCGTGTAAGTAGTAAATGCAGCTCCATGTGGTTTTGTTTGTTTATCATGGAGGAGGGTTCAGGGATCAGCTGTGCTTTCACCTCCTCCTTAGTAGTTAACTATGGGTGTGTATCTCTCTCCCTGTCTTTCTGTCTCTCCCTCTCTCCGGTGCTTTGAGAGACTTCATCCGTCTGGCTGGTGGCCAAAAATAGCCCCCTCAGCTGGCACACTGGCCCAATTTACGACCCCTCACATCGAGCTGAGGGCAGCCCTGCCCCGAGCGCTGCCGGCTCGCTTCCCACTGAGAACAGCAAACTGTGAAAACACTCAGATCCCACCAGCAGAGTCACAAAGACCCTCCCGTTTAGATGTCACACAGACACAAAACATCATAACTGTCTGTAAACATTATAAATACTGATGCCTCCTGCCTGATTTCACTCTCAGAGATCAGAGGAATGTGTCTTCTTTTTTAAAGTGTAATAAGATGAGGCTACAGTGGCCCTAAAGCCCAAAAGTCTGGGATGCTTTCATCTGCCAGAAGCTCAAGCCAGAGGTTTATCGGACGGCGGCCCACAAAGACACCACAAAAGTAAAAATAAATGGACTAAGTTTTCACCAGTGACTTCTGCGAGCAGCTCCCACAGAGGGCCACATGAGACGCCGGCATGGGACATCAGAGAGGCGTGGTGCCTCACACACAAACACAGAGAGGTGAATTTCACAACGTCCTGCCAGAACAAACACGAGAGGTCACTCACCATCTGAGAACGGCTCTTTGGGCAGCCATTGATGTCATCTATCTTCTCATTGGCTGGGAAAAGACAGAGAGATGAAAAAGGATGAATAAAAACTCTGGCTGTATCCTCGCTGTATGTCCAGTGGGTATCCCTGTGTGTGTCTGCAGACAGCTACAGTCTGAGTGAGGAGAGCAGAGGTGTTCACGCCGGTGCCTGAAACCCCCGTCACTCCCCACCCGCTGAGACATGAAACACTATCTGGTCACAGCAAATGGGAGCAGGGCCGCTGGGGGCTGACAGAGGTGTGTGCTGCCTCTTTTTTAATGCATGTGTGTGTGTTTGTGTGTGTGTGTGTGTGTGCTGTCAAGGATTCCTCCCGTCTATTAGAGGCCCAGCTCACAGCAGCTGAGGCACGGCGTCAGCCCACAGCTGACAACAGTGCCAACAGCATGACCCCCTGCATCAGAAGGCACACTGAGGCCCACAGTGCAGCTGCACGACAGGGCCTTGTTCGGCACCATCCACACAGTGAGAAGTGAGTCCTGTACCTGTCCAGTCAGTCAGTGAGCTGCACAATGATCAAGAAGAAGCTGCAGATATAAAAGCATACATGAAAAGTAAAGGCCTCCCAAACTATTTTATTGTGACCCCTTTAAAATAAGCTATGGTGACTTTTGACCTCCTTTGACAGGATGTTTATGTGCCCCTAAAGGTTACAACAGTCTTGGAGCGTCCATTAGTTTCTTTGAGCACAAATTTGTTTGACTTTTTGTTAAAAATTTCAGGTTGGTTTGAGTTTGTTTATAAGTTTTATTTTTCTTAGTTGCTTCTATTTTGAAGGGGTTTGCTTAGTTTTTGTTAATTTTACATTAGTTTAAGTGTGACTTTTTTATTTAATACAGAAAACCTGTTGAGGGAGAAGGACCAGATATTCCTTTTTTATTAGAGACTTAACATTTTTTAAGTCTGTGAAAAATGTATGAATTTTGAGACTGAAGTCAAAACTTGAAGAAAAAAGTCAGAATTTGGGAAAAATGACAGAACAGAATTAAAGGAAAATTCTGAAATTCAATCGAACTTATGGAAGAAGATAAGCACCAATGAAAAAAATTATAGTGACTGAATTTATTTTGAAGTCCATGAAAAAAGTCAGAAATCTGAAATTAAAGTCAGACATCTGAGAAGAAGAAAACAACAGAAAAAAAGCCATTATCCTGGTTTTTATCCTCAGAATTTTGACCTCAATCTTGTATTTCTGACTACGTTACTACTATGTTTGGAGTTCTTTGTAAAGGAAAGAAATCTGTTAAATTTCAATGATTAGTTGCATTGGTGGGACAACTTCTAAGATATCTGTAAAATGACTTGATTTTACTCAGTTTGACACAAGAAGTAAATAGTAAAAATGCCATGAACTAGATAATAACTAAGATGTTTCATACCATGAATAAAGTAATTAAGTATAGTGAGATTGGGATTTTTTATGTTACAGTAATGAAATAAACAGTGAAAACTGTATCTCAGTCTTCCATAACTACTGAAATAGTCAAACCAAATGTGTGAACACGTTAAAATGATTGATGACTTTAAACTACTACTGTAGATTCTGGTTTCTCTGCTTCCTGAAAATTACACCCTGGTGACACCCAGCAGACACTGTAATTTAGAGTTACACATTTAAACTTCAAACTCAATAAGCGTTTCCACATTTAAAAATATCACAGCCAGGCACAATTTGCACTCTTCATTTGTGAAGTCAAAGTTTGAAGCTGTTCACAGACGAGCTGTCCGATTGTAAAGGCCAGAAGAGGAATGTAAACAAAGATGAAGTGCTCAGAATAAAACCTCAGAAATAGTTCAAATGACTGTTAAAGATGACCTTGATCTGAAGTTTTCCATCTCTGATTATCATGACTGTAAATGTGAGTAGGTCAAACATCTAAACAGGTGCCACATCCGGTCCAAGTGTGGCTGTTGAGGCAGCAGCAGGCTGATCCAGTTTCACAGTGATGGTTGGTGTGAAGTTTTCCCAGTGGGCATGAGGAGAGCAGGTGAATGAATGGCTCTGGTTTATATTGAGGGGCAGTGGTCAGCTGTCAGTGCATCAATGATAAATGCAGTAAATACAACGTGGTGGTGCTTTTTGTGTCTCTACATACAGTAAGCAACCTTGCAGTGCAGATGGATCTGCCTGAAAAATGTCAGTAATCAGGCAGATCCATCTTGCAAAGCTCCAATCTACAATAGTTGTGAATGGTCCAAAGCAGCATGACCCAATCAGAATCCTTTGAAGCAGGAAGAGGTGGAGCCACGAGCATGACTACAGCAGGAAGTGACTGCGGGAAAAGAGTGTAGCATAAATGCTAACAGTTTCTGTAGCAGTTTTATCAGATCTGGACTGCATTTCTTTGTACGTGTTAATTTTGACAGCAGTTTTTAATTTATTTTCAGTTATAGTCTTTTGCCTAAAACATCTTTTAGTTTTAGTCCTAATTTAGTCATCTAAATTGTTTTAATTTTAGTCTAGTTTTAGTTGATGAAATTTCACAACATTTTAGTCGACAACATCTACTGTAAAATTAGTCGACTAAAATATGAAGTGTAAAGTGTAAGGCATTTTTTTTGTTTCCTTGAATTTCTGAAGTCATGTTTTACACTTGGATAAAATAAAACATCTAATAACCCTTTATTGAATGCTAGAAAAGTTTGAATGTAGAAACAAATGTAACTTTTGTGTGAAATGCAGTCACCTTTATTTAGGCTACCTGGCAGAGCATCTCAGTTACAATACCAGAACTGACATCAAACAGTGAACCTGCTCTACATGAATATATCAATTCATAAAGAGAGGAGCTCTGATTGGATCGCTCCCCAACTTATCCCACCACCACGAAGCTAAGGCAGTTGTGATTGGATGTCCCTCTTAACTCATCCAACCTTTCCACACAACCAAAGTAGCTGTGATTGGATATATTCCTAACTTGTCCCTACTTTCTACATGACCAAAGGAGGTCTGATTGGATTAAGTCTCTGTCAAACATTTTCGTCTTGAATTTATTTGTTGATGAAAATGTCAGTTAATTAAGTTTCAGTTTTTGTCCATCTGCACCTGTTTTTATTAGTTACTGTGTAGTTTTCATCGGGGGGAAAAAGGGTGTTGGCGAAAACTGATGAAAATCTTTTGTCAACTAAATTAACACTTTTCTTTATTAAATGAAAAACAAACAACACTGAATGAGGGTTTTTTTTTTGATAGAAAGGATATTTTCGCTCCACTTCTGACATGTTTTGGCGATAGTTTGTTCCAGGACGTGGCTCATTTTTTGTACTTTACACTGCAGCACCAGTGTCCACATACTACATTATCTAAGTGACGTGTTATTAATGTGGTTGATCGAACAATCGTACAATTACCTGCTTTTGAAATGTCCTGTCCATTCCCAAACACTTTTTATGAGTTCTTGTCCAGAATGACTAGTGAAATATTTTCTGTATGGCATATATCAGGTTATCCCCCTTGTGACTTTGTTTTATTGCTTAATTTTTGTAAAGCACTTTGTTACTTCATGTTTTAAAAGTGTTATATGAATACAGTTTTGCTTGCTTAATGGCTTACTTTCTAAGTTAACATAAATGAGAAGAGTCAGGGAGATATTTTTTATCCAACTTGTTAGAATTTTAGCTGTGCCAAATATCAATAATCACAGTCACTAATAATTTCAAGGTCTTGAGTTTAGTTCTTCTAACCATTAGAAAAAGTTTGATCACTCTGCAGCCATTGTCCAATCCTGCTAAAGACACAGTTCTTGTATTTGAGGTTCAGCCAAACTCTGTGTTAAACTGAAGCCAGTGTGGGAAGAGATGGTGTGAGAAGTAGTGGCCCTCAGCATGTGATGTTTATACATCTCACATATGGTTTAAAAAAGCCCCTCTGATGCACAGTGGTGTGATCTGGCTGTAAAGGAATCACATGTTGCAGCTGCAGTAAGAGAACAGTGAACCTCTTCTGTTTGTGGATGGGGCTGCTCACAGCGTACAGTAGGAAGTATTAATGTGGGTCAGAGACGCACGAGGGAAGTGCTGCGAGCAGAGACAGTGACGTGCTGAGTCAGCGGTCAGCTGGTGTGGCCCTGCTCCAGCCTCGGGGGCCGTCTGTAACAGAAATGACAGGCTGAGGACGGACGGACTAAATGACAAGACTGATGATGACACAGAGCAGCGTGAGGGTCAAAAACACAAGGCAGCGGCCCACTTTTACACTCTGCACTCAGTTTATCATCTGTGTGACCAAAAAGCTTGTATTCCATTGAAGAAAATGCAGCTTTTCTGTTGAATTGAGGGCTACAGCTTACATTTGTTGGTACAAAACAAATTAAACAACTTAAATAAAAACCGGTAGAGTCTGCAACAGGAAGAGGAAGTTTTTTAATGAACTTGTAGGGTTAAAATGTGATCGATATTGCATACAAATTAAATTTTTAATAATATGATCTGTTTTTTGTGCACCTGTACAAAGGAAAAAAACACTATGCTGCTTTGGATTGTATTACTGTCAAACTAGATTTCTGTTAATTTGAAGCAATCAAAAAAAAGCTAACTAGCTATCTTACTGCTAAGATGCTTTATTATCTACAGTGCCCAGCATAAATAAGTACACCCCCTATTAAAAGCAATGTATTTATCAATATCTAAATGAACAAAAGAACAATTTCCAAAGTTTTGACAAAGCTGAGTTTAACGTAACTTTTTTTTTTTTACCATAAGATGAAAATAAGGGTAATATGATAAGTAAAATTTTGCTTTGCTCCCACCCCTTTGATTGGGGTGTACTCATTTTTGTGTCCTGAAAATAAATTGTGAAAAATACTTTTTTGTGTGCAACTTAAAAAGTCTTGTTTGCAATCAATGGTCCACATTTAGGGGAGTATTTTGTGGTATAGTATGCCATAGAAAATGTTGATTTTAAAAGGAAACTAAAGGTTTTCTGACAAATCTGAAGGGGTGTACTCGTTTATGCTGAGCACTCTATCTATCATCCATCTGTATTTATGTTAATCTATTCAGACATCCAGCGATTTAATCAATTCATCCATCCCTCTGTCCTCCCAACAGGCTGTCTTTACATCCACCTATCAATTCATTAATTTATCAATCCACCACGTAAACATCCTTCTGTCTTCGCATCCATAAATCCATTTATCCATCCATCAATCCATCTATCAACCAATACATTCATCCATCCATCTTTTCATCCAGCAATCCAACTCACTACCAATCTATCTATCTATGCATCTATGTATCATCAATGCATATAGTTGTTTTGTGTTGTTTATGCCTCCATTGCACACCATTTATCAAAAATAGTTTCTGTGTTAATTAAAAGTAATTTTGCTGGTCTTATTTTCTCTTTGACGGATGATTTATTGCATCTTTCCAGAGCATTTTGGTTAAAATAAAATAAAAGTGCATCTGATATTTACTTCCACCCAGAATTAGAAAACTTGTACATACAACTCAAGGTCAAATATTATGTGACATTATGTGACTGCTGAATCAAACATGCATGCAGCATTTTTAAAAGTACTTGCTAGAATTAAAGCAAGTGTGAAAATGTAGACCTTAACTGTGATGTATGTGTAAAGTCTGATTTACCCTCTTATCATGCTAGAGTTCATGTATGACTGATGAGTGACACTGAATCAGACACAGTCTAAATCTTCATCATAGTCTCCCTCTTTGCAGTATAAAAGCTTCGACTCACATCTCTGATCCAAAGTTGTAACTCTTTGTATAACAGAGTCAGTCGTCTTTTTAGGTGCCTCTTTAATTTTTGCAGCCACATCATCCAACCTGCTCCCTCTGACTTTGTGATCAAATGTTCAGTGATCAGTGTGTCCTCTTACCTACGACCTGGATGATCTCAGCCAGCAGCACGCCGTCCGTGACGTCGGTTTGCAGGTCCTTGATCAAACGCTTGTGTCCTGACTTGGCAAGGTAGTGGTTGGCCCAGTCCGTGTAGATCTGCGGTCACACACAAACACAACCACGGCGTTCAGTCACAGCAGCCAACAAAAATAAAAGTCCAAAACAGAAGGGACAACCCCGGTCAGGTCGTCCACGTGCTTCAAACTCCATAAACACTTGAAAAGTACAAAAGCTATGAATTGTTGGAGCAAATTTACGACTAATAAAATAACAACATGGTTGAATGGGAGCGGAGTAGCCCTCTTTCTTTTGTTGGGGCTGCGATCTGGCATATATCCGCGTGGTATTCAAATTGGGGCCATTGTGCTCAGCCAGGGCATTCATCTCGCAGCGCACGGCGGCTGTTTTCAATGGGCCATGCTGACATCACTCTCAGGGGACAGAAAAGACCCTTCACTGCCCGGGGGAAGGAGGGGAGGGGGGCAGAGCATGCATCTGAATATTCTGAATAGCTTCCTTCATAATTAGTCGACAAACTCTCTATTTTACTCTCTAACATCAAGAGAGGACAGTTTCTATTTCTGGTTGGATTAAAAAAGGCACTTGAAGGTTGAAGTGAACATTATTCCTGATAAAGGGGTTATTTTTGAGAAATGGATACCTCATGTCTACAGTCTCTACTTTTGCATCACCCCTGGGTTTGTCTGTAATCTGCAGAGGCTCTGTTTAACAAGAGGGACTTCAGAGCAGACTTTCTGCAACAGGGATCTTAAAGATAAACCACAAAATAAAGACAGCTCTTCTACATCCCTGACAAAGACGGACAATCAGAATGCTTAAGTAACTAGGGCACTGGAAAAATTTCTTCTAAACTCAACTTTGAGGTAGTTATTTCAGAGAAGTTTGGATCTTCTGACTTGGATTTCTCTTGGAGAACTCTGAACTCCCTACAATAAACATCAGCAATAAAAGCTAACGTTTTTTGGTGCCTCAGTCCCCAAATGCAAATAAATGTCATTCATAAAGCAGTTTTCATACAAAAAGATATTCAAGGTGCATTACAGATCTAAAAGCAGGCCCTTTCATGGCATCAGGAATACTACAAGACAGCATTAAAACATTAAAGGAATAGTGTCCTGAGAAATCCATTTCTTTGCTTTTAATATTGTTAGAAGGGGCCTGGGGAGCAGAGGAACATCTTTTACTGAACTCTCAGTTCATGGAGAAATGTCAACAGTGTTTTTGTTTTCATGTCTTGCCTCACTCCTGAGTCCATGACAAAAAGATGGACACCATTCTTTCTACTGTGTGTGCAGTAATGAGGAAAAGACACATGTTGGGTGTATATATTTGTATATATATATGTATATGTGTATTTTATATATGTATATATGTATCTATGCATTATTGCAGAGTTTTATGCTCTATTGTAGTGTCTTGAGATAACACTTGTTATGAATTGGCGCTATACAAATAAAGACTGATTGATCGACTGATTGATTGATTGAAGAGAGAGCTCGCCCACTGCTAATTAGCTGATCTCAAACACTGGGAGTCAATGGGAAGTGTTAGCCTGCCTCTGCCTACAGTAACCAGATAAACTCTTGTATTTTTTATTGTGTTAAGTTATCTATTTTTAGAAAAAGATTAGCACTTTATGTAATTTTCACAAGAAATACATATGAAACTAACTGTTCGACTGTCTCAGCCTCTGTTTTGGCACACTCAGCTTCCAGAAACATGTAGTTCCTCCTTTGTATATTCTGGTTCATAAGGGTGAAGATCTTCGTCAGTCCTGAAAAAATCATCCACACCCTCTCTTAAAAAAGTTGTCCATAATCCTTAGTACCAATCTTCTTCTACTCATAAACAGAGGCTTTGTTTTGCTGACCTACTTACAAGCATGTCCGTGGTGGTTTGTGCACGCACCTGTGGTTTATTTTTGTATGTATGTGTTTCGAAAACTAAACAAAGTGCTAATCTTAGTCTAAAAATACATAATGTAACATAATGGAAAAAAAAAAAAACGAGTCACAACAAGCCCACAGGACTGTTTAGAGTAGCCGAAGAGTTTATCTGATGACTGTAGGCGGAGGCAGGCTAACACAACCCACTGACTCCCAGCGTTTCAGCTAAGCTAATTAGTGGTGGGTTAGCTATGCCCGTCTCTTCCTTGTTACTGCACACAGAGTCAAAAGAATGGTGTCTATCTGCTTGTCATGGGCTCAGGAGTGAGGCAAGACATGAAAATAAAAAAAACAAACAAAAAAAAAACAAAACGCTGGCGTATCCCCTTAAGAAACTTTTTAAATGTCATTAGCTACAAACTCCAAAGAAAGCTGATCATTCTTGCACGTGAGCACAAATTTCACGGACTTTCAGTTCTCAGGTTTCAATTATATATTGTAAATGTGTAACCTAGTCTTAGCCCATAAGAACTCTTAAGCTTTTCAGTGAATGCAGTGAAATTCAAGTGTGTTTATTATTACCAAATCAGTGCACAGCATTGTTGCGGCCAAACCTTATAACAAACACAAACAAGCAGCATGCTCAATGAAGAGTGTGACACGCCGTTGACCCTCGTTTCTTTGTGTTTGCATTGTAAACAGACCTGGAGCTTTTCCGCCACGCTACTCATCGAATGAATCACCGCTCTCTCATGGCGGCTTACAACAGGTGTGAGATCTTCAAAGGCACACACTCACACTCATGTACACACAGAGATTTTCACACATCAGCTCAAATGCAGAAGGTTTATGAGAGTACACGACCACACATTAAACACAAAGAGCCTCGGAGCGATGTTAAAAGCACACAGGCTGCATACCCCAACACAAATGCAGCATTATAAAAGTCTCTTGAGTGACACCTGCAGCTAGAAAAGCCTCTGAGGAGCAGGATTAGGCTCCATCTTTTCATTCACACTCTCAGAAGGTCATGGAGAAGAGGAAGTGCAGCCGTAAGGAGCTTTTTGTGTGTGCAGGCTTTCTTTGAAGTTGTTTTTGGGCAGGTAAATTGAGTGTAATTTTAACAGAGGTGAAATGGGTAGCTGTCAGTCAGAGAGCTGGGAACCACAGAGGGGGTCACAGCGCCTGGAGGGAGGTGGGGAGAGAAGAGGGCAAGTCACAACAGGTTACTCTGAAGTCCTGGAAACAGAGCTTTTAGGGAAAGCTTGGATCTCTGATGTCTCCCACCTAGCTAAACAACATTATGACAAAGCTTAATATTTCTGGTGGGGTACAGCAGGGGTGATTCAAGGCCCCAGGGGTCAAAGGTCCTAAATCAGTACAGTATACTCTAGGTTCAATACGAGGTTATTTGGAGTTACCTTATGAACAGAAAAATGTAAACCACTGGATCAACATGCTCCTGTCACACCAAAATTACACTCGCCACCTCAATAGCTTGCTAATGCAAATCAGCCAATCATATGGAAGCTACTAAATACGTGTAAGTATCTAGATATGGTCAAGACAGCCTGCTGATGTTAAATCAGAGCATCAGAATGAGAAAGAAAGGTGAAACTGCCCTATCTCTCAGTATTGAAAAATCCTTCAAAAACTTCCTGGATCTGCATCCATCCTCAGGTCACCACCTAAAAATCCTTTAAAAACTTCCTGGATCTGCATCCATCCTCAGGTCACCACCTAAAAATCCTTTAAAAACTTCCTGGATCTGCATCCATCCTCAGGTCACCACCTAAAAATCCTTTAAAAACTTCCTGGATCTGCATCCATCCTCAGGTCACCACCCAAATTGCACCACGTCTTCCATGAGCCATGACCTACAACCCCTGAAAATTACATGAAAGTCCACTGAGAGCTTTTTGAGTTACTTGAGAAAATGTTTAAAAACTGCCCTATCTCATAATATTGAAAAATCCTTTAAAAACTTCCTGGATCTGCATCCATCTTCAGATCACCACCCAAATTGCACCACATCTTCCATGAGCCATGACCTGCAACTCCTGAAAATTTCATGAAAGTCCATTGAGAGCTTTTTGAGTTACTTGAGAAAATGTTGAAAAACTGCCTTATCTCACAATACTGAAAAATCGTTTGGAAACTTCCTGGCTCTGCATCCGTCCCCACATCACCACCAAAATTGCACCACGTCTTCCGTGTGCCATGACCTACACCCCAGAAATTTTCATTAAAGTCAATTGAAAACTTTTTGAGTTATCTTGCTCATAGACAGACTGACATACAAACCCCGTTGACGTAGCTAATAATGAAGCTTTAAAAACCACCATGAATCAATCAAAGTGGATCATGAGTGTGTTCAGTCTTGTATCTCCTCTGATCTGAAATTACTTTAAGGATCACAGACAGAAAAACAGAGAGGTGGGGGCTGATGGGAAACAGCCATCTGATCTGAGGGTCTTTTTAATAAGCTGCATGTTTAGTGAAGAGGAGTATTGACTGTAATGACTCAATGTCCACCACTGACTGCAGCCTGCTGCGACATAAGAGGAAACCAGTCTGCACACTGAGCAGGGGATTTAATCAAAACTTCCTGAGCTTGAACTGATATCATCATTACATCAGAAATTTAATTCAGTGAATGGATGAGAGGGTAATTTACAAGCCAAGTGGTCGGCATTATTACCTCACGGGACTAAAGGGAAAAGGAAGTAGACTGACATTTATCACACCGAATGAAATGTGTTTGCAACAGTAAATATCAAAAGAATTTTGATCTCTAACAGGAATCATACTAAATTTAAACCATATTTAGTAAAGCCAATCATAAAGGCAACATTAAGCAATCATTCTGAGTCTTTAAAGACATTCAGATGGACTGTTTCACCATCCAAGAGATATCCATCAGGCAACATCCCCTAGGCTATGTTCATACTGCAGACAAAGGTGGCTCAAATCATATTTTATCTGCACATATCTGATCTTTTTATGACAGTCTGAATGGCACAAATCTGAGTTTCTCAAATCAGACTGAGGCTACTGTCATATGTGGTTCTAAATTGGATCCATATCTAATGTTTGAAATCATATTTCAACAAAAAATCAGAATTGAGGATTAGACCTGCAGTGTGAATGTAGTAATAGGTCAGGTCAGCTCTACAGATTAGCAACCAAATGCTTGCACAGCAGCTGGATCAGCCTGATTCAGTGTCTGTAATCAGGCTGATCGAGCTTGCCAAGCTTCAAACTACGATTGTGCTCAGCCCAAAGTAGGACAGCCCATCAGAGTCTATGAGAGCAGAAAGAGGTGAGGGCTAAGAGTGAGATGACAGCAGGAAGTAACTGCACTTATAGAGATCAGCATAGATGCTAACAGCTTCAGTAGCAGTTTTATCACTTTATTTCTTTATTAAATGAAAAACAACACTACAATCTTCTCAGTAGCAAGGATATTTTTGCTCCACTTTTGACATGTTTTGACGAGTTTGTTCTACAAAGTGTCTCACCTTCTGTAACTCAGTAGTGCCCGCCTACTGCATTGTCTGATTGGCCCGTAATAAATGTTGATTTATAGCCGGATAAGCTTCTGGAAAGGTTCAGCCCTCCCCAAACACCTGGTGTGTCAGGTTATTAACAGCACACACTGAAAACAATTCCAACAATGCTATAGTGCCAAGCAGATAATATAAATAAACCGTGGCCATGATGAAGCCGGAATCCAGCGTCATGGCATCCAAGTCCAGTCCAGCAGCATCCATCCATCAACAGTGAGTGACCCACCTCAGCAAGTCTGATAAGCTGGTTTTAGCACACACACTTATCAAAGAGGGAAAATCCCTTCATCACTCCCTCTAATCCCGACACTCTCCTGGTGGGATTGAGGGTCTTTTTTAGGAGCTGTAAATTAGCACCAGTGTCTGGGACATTCCCAAAAAGCAACATGACACTGACTCATTCACACTGTCAGGGACGTATGGAAAATGTCATCCTTGAACTGAGACGTCTATTGAGATCCTGATTCTGGATGTCGTCACGCTGGGTTTAACAACTGACCATGAAACACTTCGGTCTAAATCATTAAGTTACAAAGTTTATGTTGTTTTGGTTTTAAAGTTTAGGAAACTGAATTTATAATGCATGCATGATGCACAGCAAACTTACAATTAGATTGTTAGACAAAAACAAATACTTTGAGATTTAGTTAATGTCATAACTAAGTCCTGTTGTAATATTTTTTCATTATACATTAGCTTTTGTTTGTATTTTGTTTAGAATTATTATTATTTTACTATTTCTGTGAAGTTTTGATGTTTTTTTTTTTTTAAGCTGGTTTAATTGATTTGGTTAAAAATTGATTCAAAATTTAGCTTTAAATAAATTAAGAATTATATATTTATAGCTTCACATATATATTAAACCACCTGTTATCAGAAATGAGAAAACATAAATATTTTAGAAATCTTTCAAACACTTGTTAAAAACTGAAAATGTTGTTGTTATTGTACATTGTACAATTTGTACATTTTGAGCAGGAATTAGGAATTTCAAACTGAATTCACATTTTTATAGACAAATTTGAACGCTCACTGGACTTCTCTGAGAAGTCAGAAATTAATCAAGCAACAGTCAATCACTAAAAGATTTTTTTCTGTTCCAGAATGCAAGTAAATAACTATAATTTGACATTTTAATCGAAAAATAAATATGAGCTTTACTATTTTTTCAGTTTTCTGGGAAAAAGTATAGCAATAAATATATCATTTTTATTGAAGAGCATCTACAAACTGGTGTAATAATCATTATAGAAATATAAAAATGATTTTTTTAATTATAAAGAACCTTTGACATGTGGGCCGATGTCTCAGCTGCAGGAGCAGAGAGGAAGTTAGCAGAAGTCACGACAGGCGATGATGGAGGATGATTACAGAGCAGGAAGCAGATGGGCTTTGTACTTTTTATGGCTGTGTGCTTATTTGGACCTTTAATATTCATAAAGACCTGTGCTTCATTTCACCATTTTAGAAAACAACATGTTAACCAGCAATGGTTAATGGAGCGGTGGATATATAAATATATATGTATATAAATATATATATATATAGACAGTAGGAATACTGCATTTTTTACGGCCCATGAATATTAACTGAGTTGTGTCCAAACTTTAATAACAAGTTGTTTTTATTAGGTCATTTAACCATGTAAATATGGATCTTTATGTTTGGTTATATCATTTGTTGTTGATCAGATTTTAATAAAGTTTTGCTTACAGGCAAAAACCTGTCTTCACTTTTTATGACTTTCATATATTTTCAAAAAACAGTGCTATTGGTCACCTTCCATGTTGATAAGTGGCTTCTATAAACTTTAAAGCAAATCAATGCACAAAAAAATTATTTGTCATCATGATGATACAACATTTATTCAGTATTGGAGTTTTTTTTCATTTCCTGGAAAGCAGCAGTTTTGGAGATTGGAAGTTTGTGTCAATAGTGACGATATGTTTGTCAAAAAAAGCTGTTCTACAAACCTTCAGTGAAATCTAATGGAGTTTACATGAATAAAATAACACACCCCTACTGTGGCACATTCTCTAATGTAGGTGTTTGTAAATCGGCATCATGAGAACCAATCAAACGCGACAGCTCACAAAGACACAACCTTGATTCGTCTGCTCACTCAAAGCATTGCATAACAGCCTGTACCAGTTTGCACGCTCTCATAATGAAGCCAAATTACAGCCTTCAAAAGTGACAGAGTGTCTTGAAAGCCTGTGACGATCTGCGATGAGTCGCTCTTTCAAACAGCTGCACAAAAACAAAAATCTGCCTCAAATCCAGCATCCCCGCTGCCTCCTGCGTGCTGAGTCACTGGCTGCTGTGTGATGCCTACAGAAAGGACTGACGCACACAGGACACCCCCGCGGCTCGGGGTCAGCCCGAGCAAGGGCAGCCAGGGCTTCACACAGAGAGAGTGCCCTTCACTTAGAGGGGACTTTCTAAAGAGAGGGGAGAGTGAGGAGTGAGTTCTGATGTTGTGGGCCGACGTCTCAGCTGCAGGTGCAGAGAGGAAGTTAGCAGAAGTCACGACAGAGGATGACGGGGGATGATTACAGAGCAGGAAGCAGATGGGCTTTGTACTTTCTGTGGTCGTGTGTGAGTTTGTGTTCATGTTACTTCACTCTTTCATCTCTGTTGATGTTTGAACTGACACTGATTTGTTAAGTGGACTCCTGGCCTGCTCAAACACTCGATAATCTTCTCATTCACTTGCATCAATACGGTTGGTAAAAGCATTCAAATGGAGACAAAGACTTAAATTCTTACAGTGGTGGGAAAATTCACAACTTTGTCAAGATCTTCAATAAGTGTTGATTTTAAATGTCTCAAACTGAACTAAATACTTTATCAGAGCAACTTCTGATCACAAACCCAATTCCACTGAAGTTGGGACGTTGGGAAAAAGTTAATTTAAAAAAATACAAGGGTTGCAATTCCTTGCAATTCCTATTTGACTTATATTCAGTTAAATTAAGTACAAAGTCAAGACATTTATTGTTCAAACTGATACACTCTAAAGACTGAGAAAATTTAGAAATGCTCAAAAAGCACCTGTTTGAACAGGTGAACAGGTCAATCAGAAACAGGTGAGTGTCATGATTGGGTAAGAAGTAGCATCCCAAAAGGCTCAGTTGTTCACAAGCAAGGATGGAGCGAGGTTTTGTGAACTGTGTGAACGAATAGCACAGAACAACTTTTCCTAACGTACAGTTGGAAGCAATTTGGATATTTCATCATCTACAGTCCATAATGTCATCAAAAGATTCAAAGAATCTGGTGAAATCTCTGCACGTAAGCAGCAACACTTAAATCCAACATTGAATGCCCGTGACCTTTGATAACCCAGGTGGCACTGCAATAGAAAACAAGATTATTCTGCAAAGGATACAGGCGCACGTCAGAAATCCATTGTCAGTTATCACAGTTTGTATCTACAAGGTCAAGTAAAAACTCTACAGTGCAAAGTCATACATCAACAACGCTGCCGGTCTCTCTGGGCCCGAGCTCCTCTGATGGACTGACGCGAAGTGGAAAAGTCTGTTGTGGTCTGAGTCCACATTTCAGACTGTTTTTGGACATCATGGACGTGGTGTCCTCAGGGCTAAAGAGGAAAAGGATCAAAAGCCAGCATCTAGGATGGTATGGGGGTGTGTTAGTGCCCATGGCATGGGTAACTTGTACATACAGGTTTTGAAGCAACACATGCTGCCATTAAGTGTTGTCTTTTTCAGGGATGTCCTTGCTTATTTCAGCGAGACAATGCTGAGCCACATTTTGCACAGGTTACAACAGCGTGGATTCACAGTAAAGGACTGCAGGTGCTAGACTGGGATGCATGCAGTCCTCACCTGTCCCCCATTGAACTATGTGGCACATCATGGTGTGCAAAGTATATAATATATGTAAAACAGAGACCCCAGACTGCTGAGAAACTGAAGTCGTACACCAAGCAAGAATGTGAAAGAATTCCACCTACAAAGCTTCAACAATCAGTGTCCTCAGCTGACAAATGTTTACTGAGGTGATGTAACACAGTGGTAAAAAATGTGTGTTAGGTATGAAAGTTAAAATGAGTGAATATTTGCAAGAAAACAAAACAATTTATCAGTTTGAACCTTATATATCTTGTCTTTGTAGTGTATTCAATTGAATAATGGTTGAAAAGTATTCACAAACCTTCATATTGTTTTTATTTACAGTTTAAGCAATGTCCCCACTTAATTGGAAATGGGTTTGTAAAGAAGTTAATTTATACCAGCTATGATGCACTGCTGTCATTTCCTATGTACCAGGGCAGATGTGTATATCATCCATACTGTCTGAATTTTTAAACCTCTTTTTGCTATCAACAAAACATAACAAAGTGATCCCCCTCTGTGCAGATTTAAGAACTAGTCTCAGAGATTTTTAGAGGTAAGAAGAGGATGGAAAGAGGGAAAGTGAATGGTCCTTTAGTGTGGTAAATGTCTTCTCTGTGTGATAGCATACTTCTATGCACAAGACAAAGCCTAAGGCATCAGGGAGTTCTCCCTCTCCTCCTGTGAACAGGGCCAGTAGCTGCCTGAAATGGCTGATTTACCAGTAGCTCAGCCTGCAATCTCGGAGTTATCTATTCCAGGGTTTTTGCTGGATGGTTGAATGAATGGAGCCTTTAATATCATAGAGAAATGAAAGCTTCAACCTTTACATCTATGCATACTGCAAAAGTTAATGACTGTTACAATACAGACTGAGTTCTAATCACATATTCTATTAATAAAAAGGATATTAAATATGTGGGTGGCACGGTAATGCAGCAGATGTTGCACGTGCCTCACAGCAAGAAGGTTGCTGGTTTGATCCCTGGGCTGGGATTTGCATGTTCTTTCCCGTGCATACTTGGGTTCTCTTTGGGCACTCTGGTTTCCTCCCACAGACCAAAAACATGATCATTAGATCAATTAGTGACTCCAAATGAGGTATTTGGAGTCACTAAGGTATGACCCCCCCACCCCAAAAGGGATACGCAGTATAGATGATGGATGGATATTAAATATATTTTTCCCATATGAAATACATTAGGCAGCTAGGTTTAATTCCATTATTTAAAGTCCAGTGATTTTTTTCAACCTGTTGAGGTCCATTTAGTTTGCCTGTAGAAGTCCAAGCATGAAAACTGGCTGCTACATATTTCACATTTTCACATGTGACAAAAATAACACACAACACCTCAGGTCTGTCCATAAAGCATACACGAAGAAGCTGAAGTGCCTTCCAGAAACAATTATGCTGAAAACTTGAGGACTATTAGCCTTATTACTGTCACGCTTTGGTGCGTAGCTTTAAAAAGGCTGCACTTATCACGCTATTATGGACTAATCTGCCGACAGGAGCAGGAACTATAAAGAGAGCACAGCAGGACCTGAGCTGCCGGGCCGTTATCTCTCACGAGACGCTTTCATGGGACTTTAACTGCTCACGTTATGTTTCAGGTAATGGTGCTGGATGGAGGGCTGAGTCCACAAAAGACATGCTCTGTTAACACTGCAGCTTTTTCTACATTTTCAAAGGAAATCTGACATCAAATAAGAACAGCCGGCTTAGACGAAGATCTCCTCCAGTGACCATGTTAGGACATCCAGGGGCTTCTGAGGTAGAGCACAGATCCCCTCAGTAAGCTTTCATTCATTTGAGAGCTGAGGAACGTGTGTGCTACCTGCCTCAGTCTGGGGGCTTCGAAAATAAATTCTGGCAGCTTCTGGGGATCTAGTTTTACTCCTGACGCTTCTATTTCCAGCCGACCCTTCCTCTTAGGTGTCTTTGCTTCATAACTACCACGTTCCCTCTGAGGTAGAAACAAACATTTTGTCTACAATTTGAGAGATTTCCTTTGAGTTCTTGCCCACTAAAGTCTATAACACTCTAAAATATACATATCTATATCTATACTGTTAAAATGCCAGTGCTTACCTGTACAGCTCCTTTATCGCACCTTTTGTTGTATTGTGTTTGTTCGGTTTGTCTATTTTTGATACATACCTGAGTCAATTTTGCACTATTTTCTACCTATTTATATACTTCATTTTATTCCTGACTCTTATTTTTATTTTTGTTCTAAATATATGTTGATTTCTTTTGCATTAATTTACCAAGTCAATTTCCTTGTATGTAAAAATGTACCTGGCAATAAATACCAGTTCTGAATTGTGAAAAATGCAATCAATTTTGGTTAAAATGCCCGATCAAAAATAGTTTTTGCACTCCAGACGCCTTAAAACTTAACAATCATGAAGTAAACTCGGTCATTCTCAGTTTGGTTTCTTACCAGTTTGAAGTTAGCACAGGAGAAGCGGCTGTAGGTTCTTGTCGGCACCCTGAGGCCTCCATGATCTGCCATGTGGACCTTTCACTACAGCTACCCCAGCAACTAACTACAGGTCATCCAGTGGACCAAAAGTCACCCCGCTCTGTCACACAGCCCAGCAGACGCATGTAAATATAGCCACACTGTTTGACGACTGTCCTGTCCGTCCACACATCTCTGTCAGCAGCTCTGTACAGGAGCAGCACGCCTCACTCCTCTTCATATGTTCTACTCCTCTCTCATGTCTCTCTCTCTCCTTCATAGTGAAGCGTCAGACACACTGACACTGTTTTAACCTCTCTCTGACTCCCTCTCTGGGTGTTATTTACTCTGAGTCAGAAAACCTGACTCAGTGCTTCACTCTGTTATTGAGAGCGGCGGACGAGCAACAGAAAGAGAGAACTGAGCTTTTGTTCAGAGGCGATCAAAATCCTGCTGATATGCTGCGTCTGGGTGATGATCAGAAGAGACGTGGAGCAGATTTATGTTTTTTTTATGACTTACTGCTTGAGAGACATTCATTTGGCTCGAGTGATAAAGAAGTACATGTTTTCAGTTGAACTGATAGGCACTAATTATCTGTATGACTCTGAAGCATTACTTAGATTCTCTTTCATTGATTATCAGCCAAAGGCTTAGTCTTTAAGTAGGGCTGTCAAATGTTTTTTTCTTTCATGCAGTTAATCACTGGATTTTAGGTGATAAAACATGAAAAATTCAATTTTAAATTTAATTTGCCAAAAGTCCATGTTGATCGTTTGAAGCAATACTTGTACATTTCCTGCTTCAGGACCAAACAAATGTACTTTATGACAGTTAATGTTTTTTGTTACCTCTGCTGGGGAAGTTATGGTGTTTGTTGGTTTGTTAGTTAGTTTGTTTGATGGATTGTTAACAGGATAACTTAAAAACTAATAAGCTGATTTGGATTAAGTTTTCAGGGAATGTCTGAAAATAAAAAAATATCAATCGATTGAGTGATTGGTTGCGAGATGGGACAGTTTTCAACATTTTTGCTGATAAATCAAGTTCTTAGGGATTATGATTACATTTTCAGGAATGTTGGTCGTGATACTAGGACGAGGCGGTGATCCAAATCCAAGAATTTTCTCAAGGATTTCTTCACAGTGCAAGATAGGGCAGTTTCCACATTTGCCAATATCATGCTCAACAGTGATGGAAATGCCTTGGGGGACATTTGTGCTCTTGGAGCACTTCTATTTTAACAAATGCTAAACTGCTTCAACAGTGAGGTCTGAAACCATGGCTGAGGTATAAGTGACAAAGGGCCTAATCTGTCTAGTATACTGAATATCCTATCTATAAATAAACAGCAGTGCATGTGCATAATCACTCACTGAGGCAGGTGAGGATGACAGTTTTTGATCATTTAAGGAGAATCACTGAAGTTATTTTCTTTGTGAGTAACATATGATGCCACATGATGGTAGGTGTAGCAAAGCCTTCAAAAAGGATCAAAGTGAAACATTTACATCAAGCATCTACATTAAATCACCAACGGTAGATTACCAAGTGAAAATGCCACTTTTCCTGGCTCCTATTTTATCATAGCTCAGGATCTTCAACAAAGCCTCGTCTTGTGCCTGAATGCCACATAAACATTAAATACATAAATCAAAATAACTGAAATTGCATAATGAAATGCTGAGATATAAAGGAATTAAGTCATTTATTTTCATAAATCACAATACATTGAATTGTTCAGTATCGAAAAACTCAGCATATTGTAAAACAAAAAAGTGTTTTTTTCTTTCTAGGACAAATACCCCTGTCTTTGTGACCTTCTGCTGTCTGACCATGTGGAGTCTCATCAATATGAGTCAGCAGCTCTCTGCTGTTGAGTGCTAAGACTCAAGACCTAACCATGTTGTGGGAAATAAGGGCTCTTGTCACATGCTGGATGGAACCCATGTATGTGCCTCCATCTCTGCATTATTTCACCAACACAGCAGCAGAGCAGTGAAGCTAAAAGCTGAAGAGAGGCTGAGCACAGCAGACAAGTTGCATTAAATAAAAGTAAAAATAACTGAAGGAATTTAGTCATTAATTTTTTGTTGGATGCAACTGCAGTCAAGAAAAGGTCATAAATCACAACATATTGCATTGTAGAGGATCAAAATAATCAGCATATTGTAAAATATTAACGATCGCAACAAAATCAAATCGGGTGATAATATGATATTGTGGGGCTGCTAGCGATACCCAACCTAGTTATTCCCACATCTCACATTGACTGTCACAGCAACCCTTTAGTGCAAAGTGTTGTGGACTTCTCCTAAATCCACCTCCAGGACAAATACTGTATTTTCCAGACTATAAGTCACACTTTTTTCATAGTTTAGCTGGTCCTGCGACTTATAGTCAGGTGCGACTTGTATATCAAAATATACATAATTTAACATGTTTTTAAACATTTAATTCACACTGACAGACATTAACCAAAGAGTAAACATTACCGTCTACAGCCGCGAGAGGGCGCTCTAGACTAGGCTTGACATAAACAAAATGCCCCCAAAATGAAAATCCCATTCTGCGGATAACAAAATGCAGGTAGTAAAATATGCAGCCGTAATCGAGCAGCAATAAAGTTTGGAGTGAGTGAGAAACTCGTGAAGGACTGGCGAAAAGCAGAGGTTACTCTTACTCCAATGCAGAAAATGAAGAAAGCGAATTGCGGGCCAAAACCAAGATGGCCAGAGCTGAAGGATTGAGTCAACAGATGGGCGCTTGAACAACGTGCTGCTGGGAGAGGCTTGTTAACGGTGCAGTTGCGTCTCCACGCCCTGGTAGCTGCCAAGGAGATGAATATAAATGAGGCAGGTGGGCCTTCTTGGTGTTACCGCTTCATACAAGGCAACCACCTCTCTATCAGAGCGCTAAACAAATGCAACTTAAGTCCGGTGCGACTTATATATGTTTTTTCCTCTTCATGACGCATTTTTTGAGTGATGCGACGTATACTCCAGAGCGACTTATAGTCCAGAAAATACGGTACCCTTGTCTCTGTGACCTTCTGCTGTCTGACCATGTGGAGTCTCATCAATAAGGAGTCAGCGGCTCTCTGCTGCTCTGCTGCTGAGGGTGACATGTGGTGACACATCCACTCTGACCCAGCCGGAGCTGCTGGCAGATGGTTGGTGGGAAATGATGGATGGACTGATGCATCCACTCACACAGAGATATTACAGAAACACAGGAAGAGGCAAGAGGGAATGGGAGGTGGACTATGAGCTACCTTCAGACTGAGATTGAGCATGAACATGAAATAGACAAATTCAAGATGAACCTTTTCCACAAACAGACAAACATGTTGCAGGTTTGTTCAATGACAAAATATCAGTCACTCCTCTGATCTCCATCCACAGCTGCAGCTTCTCAGTATGCACCGTGGCTGTCTCTGGTCTGTGGGACCCCCCAGCAGCTACTTTCCCTGTTTTACTCACACAAGCCTCTCAAGTGGCTTCTGCCCGCAGAGAGCTGAAGCAGGCCACTCTTAATGGGCCTTCATGTCTCTGCCTGCTCCCTGTTTGGCACATGAAAGACCTGTGGCTTTGTGAGGCATGGAGACCATACCAGGCACATGTTAGACTGAACTGCTTGGCCAGAGCTCTGCAGTTTAGAGGATGGGAAACAGAGGCATCTGTCAGAGAGCCAGCAGGCTGGATGTGCCCGTGTGGTAGGCTAGCATGTACATGAAACATTTGGAAAATCACTATGAGGGATTGGGAAAGGAAACAGTTAGCACCCTGTGGTGGTAGTGTTGATGGTGCTTGTGTGTGACATTTCCCCAGCTGTCCAACAATGCCAAAATATTCCCCTGTAAGCCAGAAAATAAAAATATCAACTGGTAAATACTAGACTTCAAAATCCTCTAAATTGGTGCTTTGGCTGCTGCACAGTTGAAACAGCACAGCGGTGTCTGCCATGCAACATCTAATTAGAACAAATCCCGAGACACGCGGCGTGATGCACATGAGGGCACCGCGGCTCAGAAAGTGTTATTAAAGAGGGTTTATATTGTTAGTCGTACTGTTTGAGTGAACAAGCCATATGCAGAGATAGAGCTGATTTCCCTGCAGGGGAATTGCTCAGGAAGCTGACTCCCCCGTATTTGAAAATCAGAGATTAACGCTTCAGGTGTCCTAATGTGACAGCAAAAGTCAGTTGTGCAGCTCTTCTGAGCTCCACAGCGAGATAACCAAGCCTGCCATTAGAATATCATCGCTGTCTGGCACAATCTCCCCATCTCCACTTCTTTGGATTTTCCTTTTATTCATACAACAGTGCAATTGGTCACCTTCCATGTTGGTGAGAGGATTTAATATCATTTTAACCAAACTAAAGTGCAAGAAAATAATTTGTTATCAGTACAGTAAAATATTCATTCATTCAGTAGAGGTGCATTTTTTTTAAAATTTCCTAAAAACAAGCAACCTCGAGATTTTTGCTGGACAGTGGCAATAGCTACTTATCCAGACAAAAATGCTAATTTTGAATAAAACTGTTATAAAATCTATATCATGTATGTAAGTTTGTTTTTATAATCCTATAAGGCATTCAAATTGACTCTGATCAAACTTCACATCTTCATCTGGTGAAAATAACCATGTTTATGCTACAACAAAGCAGGACATCTGTGTCCCTGCTGTGTCCTGCCTGCATATGTAACTAGGGTTACAAGTGTCTGTGAATTTTCAAAGTTGGTAACTTACTATGGGAATCTCCAGGATAAATGGGAATAAATCAGGAGTTTTCAAAATTGAAGGTTGGTCCTAAACAGGGATTTTAAATATAGTTGGGAACGCATATTTTAGCATTATCTTGACCAAAACAACCAGATTTCATGCAGGTACACTTAAGACTATCTCTGCAAACTGCTTACTGCAGGAGTATTGAGGCCACGCCCCCTAAATGCACTGTTCATTCCTCCATCACGTGCACAGATGATTCAAGAAACCTGGACTATTAAACACACGTTTTTGCCCAGAGCACAAGACTGTTGAAGCCACACATTTGAGCCTTTGGGTTACATAAAGTGAAGCTGAAATTGATTGTTCAATAAAATAATTAAAACTTAATACACCTGTTGACATGTGACATTTTAACTGTATAATTTTGCATGGATGTCAGCCTATGACAAAACAAAATGCTTATGTTCATGTTTGGATATGAGACAGTTTGTTTTAACACCACCAGTTTCTAGTTGATTCCCACAAATTCCCAAGAAAGTCGACAAAGGAAAATTTCCAGTTTGGAATATTTCTGATATATCCCATCTAAACTTCCCATGGAAAGTGAAATTTTCTGCCACTTTGCGACCCTAGGTGAAACACACAAAAACAGAGCTCCTGAGCTAACATTAGGAGAAGCACAAGGAAGAAAATATTCCTGCAACGTGTGACATTCAATGGGTCCATGTCCATTTTAGTCCATTACTCCTGTCTAACTCTGTGCCCTGCATTCCATCATCCATCAAGCCCCAAAACATGGAGTTCCCACAGCAATCATGCAAGACTTCACGGCAAATACAAACAAATTCAAGGTAATTATTCCAAACTGAAGGAGATAAGGAAGGGTGGATTCCCATAGAGTTCTCGTTTTCTAGATGTTGTGCCTTTACCATTGGCGAGTGATATAAAAATAAATGAATATGCTTAAGAATGCACTGTCCATGTGTTTGGGAAGTTCAATGCAGATAAACTTTACCCATTCTTGTTATTGTTGTTGTCCTTGCACACTGGTTTGAGGTACAGCCTTCAGACAGCTCGTCACATTTAGTTCTTTTAAATTAACCAGATAGTTTAGTGCAGTTTTGGTGTCTGACTTCTTTGTCTTGCTCTGTTTCATGCTGAATGGATGCACAGTGCTCCAGCATTAGGCAGAAAAAGAAGCCTTGCTTATCTGCTACAGAGGGCTCTGGACTGCAAAACGAGTGGAAACAGGGTTAAGAGTGGAGGCAGCACAAACATGTGACTGGTGACATTAAGGAGCCCTATTCATTACACCATTTCTAGCCATTATACTGATGCCCCTGTGACACATCGCCTCCACTCTGATGGTTGCAGAGACAAAATAGGAGGGACAAGTTGACCCCTGATTGGCTCCATCTTCAGAGGTAGTCTCAGAGGTGAGATATAGTAAGAGGGGGCACATGAAGTTACCTCCGCCAAGGAGGCTATGTTTTTGATGGCGTATGTTTATTTGTCTGTTAGCAAGATTACGCAAAAAACACTGGGCAGATTTTGCTGAAATTTTCAGGAGATGTTGGTAATGGCCCAACTTAAAAAGGATTAGATTTTGGTGGTGATCCAGATACCACCATTAAAGAACGATCACTTTTGTTCAATAACTGTCTAACTAATAATGATATCAACATGATTCTGAGTGCTAGGTGTGGGTTTTCAGGGTCATGAATCATACTATGATGGTAACTTTACCATGGAACTATTGCTTATAGATGTAACAGCAATATGTGAGCTACCTTGGCGGAGGTTTGAGCTCTCCGAGTGCTTTCTAGTTTGTATTGGGAACACACATTGTGTATGATGATGAAGCTTTGTTGTGGCGCTTTTTGCGTAAAAGCACCAAGAAAAGAGCTTCTGCAGAAAATGACCCCTGTAGGGGGGGTGAGTCAGTTCATTTACACGCACAGTTAGGCGGGGCTTTGGTTATCTAACTGGAGTATTGTCTTTGTCCCTTGATATGATTTACTGAGGAAGGTATGTCCACCTCTCCACTACAATAGGTTGTGATCTTTCTTGCTCATAAAATAAGCAAAAAACACAGCCCACACTATACTTTTTTTCTGCATGGTGTAAACATGGATGCATCTCCTGCTATTCAACACATTTATGCTTGTTGACTTTGAGTCAAAGCCATGTGGCTGTCATGGAGCATGTGCAGATGACTTTCCCAGTTTGAGTCTGATTGAGGTGCAAACATCCAAGAAAAATTTATATCCAACTAAATTATCCAAGTGTTTCAGATTTACCTTAAGACATTTAGTCCAATAAAATTTAGTCAGACAAACAATCTTAAATCCATTTTAAAACACCAGATGAAGACAAACAACTATTGTTCCACAACATTTTCACTTCTGTCAAGGTAACTGTTCCATGATCATAAGTGGTCTCTGACATTCACATATCACCGAGTCTCTGCAGAGTTATTAGTCTTATCAGGTTCGTTATTCAATCATTGTTTCCTAGCAGCAACCATGAGTCATCACCACTGCTGTCTGGACTCCACAGGGGAATCTCTCTCTCTGCTAATCAGGGCTGACATACATCGATAAGAGGATCTTCCTGGAGAGTCCCTGACAAAGATTTCCTGACATGACTCAATTACCACATTATCTATCATGATACTGAACTTAATACTCAGTAAGACTTCATGTTCTTCTCTCGCTTTATTGAAATTCTGCCACAAACTCCACAATAAGATCTGGCAAGGGACCGCAATCCATGTTAAAGCCTCTAATGGAGCAATTCCTCCATGCTGTATGGGCTCTATTTCTCTCTTTTTGTTTTTGTATCACCTCTGCTAAGGTTCTATGTGATTGGAGCAGCATGTAAAAACACCGCTGACCACTGAATGGTCAGAGCGTATACAGCAAAGTTTACACCTTGCAGGGTTAATATAGAGTTCAAACTCAAGTAGTTAAAATATACTCTGAGAAAGTGCATTCCTAACACTTCATACAAGTGTTGATCAACTTAAAATTATACACATGCTCCACTTCTCAAAGGAAAAAATACACAATATATATCCAGAAATATCACCTATGTGTGACAAATGCAAAATCTCTGTTGCAACCCATCTTCATTGTTATGCGCTGCGCCCAAAGATTTACTCTTTCTGGACTTATATTTTTAGCACAATGTCTGAGGTCATGGGGATTATGATCAAGCCAGACCCTCTACTCATTATTCTTGGGTTGCCATAATTGTAACACACCCTCGTTTATAATATGCACCCTATTTCTTCATGCTTTTTTTCCAGGAAAAACGCTGTATTTAAATATAACATGCACCCACATTTTGGTCAAACCTTACTCTCTCAGACAACTCAAAATTGACCTTTATTCAAAGTTCTAATCAGTGAAATTTCAGTATTTTCACAACAAATACTGTACATGATTTTCTCTCTCAAACAGATGCGGATCTCCAAGGGGAATGACTTCTTCGTTGATAAAAAAGTCAATGGTCTCTTCCTCCCGAGCATGCTCAATCATAGTGTATTGACCAATCAGAGAGCAGTTATCAACATGCCAATGTCTTCAACCAATCACAGCGCAGCTATTTCGGTCCCCTTGCTCACAAGTTGGCAGCACCCTGTGTTTGCACATTAGTGGTACCGTAACACTTGAGAATTACATGATCATTACACAAAAGTAAACTAATTAAGACCCAAAATATTGGATGAGAACAGTTTAACAGTCAGTTTAATAAGATGTGTTGTCATCGCGATATTGAGAGATGAAATATTTTGCATATTTTGCTTGTGCTTGTGTATAATACGCACCTGAAAATTAGACCTTATTTAAGAGCAAAAAAATGCGTGTTATAAACAAGAAATTACAGTATCTGAAATTTTCAAGAAATCAAGAAAGCACAGCAATGTTTTATCTCATATGATCTCATAATAGCAAAAAAATAGATTCTCATATTATGGAAGAGTGTAAATGCGTCGACATCTAAGATGTGGTTAGAGGGTGTAACTAACACACTTCATCTGGAAAGAATAAGACATATTTTAAGAGACCAACTCCAACATTTTAATAAAATTTCACAACCCTTTATACTATACCTTGGGAATGCAAACACAACTTAACAGTCCGCCTCCTCACATGTACAGCGTGTGGGGAGGGGGGTATGTTTTCACTGGCGTCTGTCTGTCTGTTTGTCTGTTAGCAAGATTACGCAAAAATTATTGAATGGCTTTACACGAAAATTTTACCACAGGTGTGGTTTCATCCGTGGAAGAAGCCATTACATTTTGGTGCTGATCCGATCTAGATTGATGTCACAAAAAAACATTTAAGTTTAGAATGGCAAATCCCATTCATTTACGGCATTATGGGAATTGTAGTTTATTTCCAAACTGACGTCAATGTTTTTCAAGCCTATGTCACCACATTTCCCAGCTTCCCTTGCAATGCCAGCGGAGGAGTTCAGCTAACACAACGGCAAACAATAGCCTGATAGATCGGCATGTGAAAAGCCACTGCCGTAACTGAGCTGCTTGGCAGAGGTCTGCGCTCTCGGAGTGTTTTTCTAGTTTTTGTTGTTAGTTTACCTCATTCTTTGCTCTGTCTCCTCTGTTCATTCACTTCTGTCTGTTCTGTGTTTTAATGAATGTATGCATATGTATAATAAAATCCCAGTTAAAAGACATGGAAAAAAAAGAAGTATTAACTTTTAACTCCCAAAAGACTCAACAATTACACTTGATTAGCAGGTAGTGTACATGCCTCATAGCAAGAAGTTTGCCGGTTCAATCTCCTGGCTGGTCAGGGCCTTTCTGTGTGGAGATTCCTCCCACAGACCAAAAACATGGTTACTAGATTGATTGGTGACTCCACATTGGCCTTAGATGTGATTGTGAACATGAATGGCTGTCTGTCTCTCTATGTGGCCCTGCGATTGGCTGGCGACTAGTTCAGGGTGTACCCTGCCTCTCACATGTCTGGGATATGCTCCAGCCCCCGTGACCTCGAAAGGGATAAGTGGAACAGATAATGGATGTAAGCATCAACTCTCCAAAAGAGTGAAACCCCTGTGTGGTGTGGACCCATACAGACACTCAAGAAGTGTTTATATTAACTCTGATGGTGTTGATTTGCCTATGCAGGTTTGCTGTGTAAGTATAAGTATTCCCCAATGGACAGAGTACCAGAATGCACCTCATGACACCCTCAGATGATGGCTGCATTCACTGGCATGTCAATGAGGATGAATAAAAAATAAATACCACACTGCGATTTATTAAGCTTGGGTCATATGTCGGCATCAGGAGCAAAACAATCCAATAATCAATAGGCCTGTATGAGAACAGAATGGATTATGGACATCGACTACACTTCATAATAAAAGGAGAGGTCATTTTAATTTCTTGAAGTGTGTGCACATGTTCAAGTGTGCGTGCCTGAGATCCCTTTGTCATATTCTCTCTCTCCCTGCCTCACAAACACACACATGCAGAGGCACACACGCTGACCCCGTGGCCCAGCGGCCGCCTGTCAGTCACGCTGTGCAGAGGTTAGCGGTGTGTAATTAAACTAGCCTTTCTTATCGGCTCATCTCTAGACTGTAATAACCTCCTCTGCTTCCATCTCCCCTTCCTCTGTGGGCTCACAGCAGATCCAGATAAGGAGTGAGGATGAAGAGAAAGAGAGAGAAGAAAGAGAGAGAGAAAGAGAGCGTCCTGCCTCATGGTGTTGTGTGTAAACTCAACAGGGTGCTCATTATTCAGAATGACTTTTATCAAATCTACTGCTTCCTACCTTTATCACAAGCATCAGCTATTACAGAGATGTTTTTCCTAATTGGAGCTCCACATGACCTCTCTGCACCTGACACACCCTGTTTTTATCACAGTGTTCCAGCTCCGCTTGAATATTTACCATCAGTGTGCTGATGTGCCAGTATCAAACCAGCTTCCAGGCTACAAAGCAGAGCCAAAGACTTTAAAGTACGACACATGTGCAGCAAAAGTTTCAATGAAATCCCGTCTAAGCCTATTTTAACTTTTCACACAGACATCAAAGTGAAGTTGGTTTCAGGTGAGGGGAAAAACCAGAGTCCACGCCTTCAGGACTTTTCTCTGATATTAAAATGACTAATCCACTGCAAGCCTGCAACTCAACACCATGGTTACCGAAAGGCTTTGAGCTGATGAGACAAGCATTTTCACTGATATGCAAACACACCGAGGAGGGAGAAAAGCTCAGAGAGACATGCTGAAGCTGCAGCATCAGGAGAGAAGACCATTTTGTACAATGTCTAAAAGGGTATTTGTAGTTTATATGCAGAAAAGAAACAAAACATTACCTGGACTTAAGTATCCTGGCTCTGACTGAAGCTTTACCTGGAGATCTCCAAAGGACAACTGGGTACTGTGCAAGGATGTTCAAATATAAATAATCACAACAGAAAAGAGCAGGAGCAAATCTGGTGTCCTGAAAACCAACAATCCTTATGTGAGGGAAAACTTTACGGAGAATTTAAAACTCAAAAAGTGGGCATGAATAATTCAGGTCTAGCCACCTCAAGATGGTTTAAAAAGTATAAAAGGCCTTTAATTCACAGGGCTACATACAAACATTATTCTGTAGCTAACTTTGTTAGTTCCTGCACTGTAACCTTTCACCCCCAAACACTGGGCCAGAGGCAGGGTACGTCCTGGACTGGTTACCAGCCAATCACAGGGCCAACACATAGAGACAGATGCTCATTTACGTACACACACTCACACCAAAGGGCACTTTAGAGTCACCACTTAGCCCATCAAGCATGTTTTTGGTCTGTGACAGGAAGCCAGAGTACCTGGAGAAAACTCCCCTTGCCTCCACACTACCTACTCATGCATAGCAACATAATTGCATTATGGTTCAAAGGACATATCTTGCAGATTGTGAAGGGATAAGCAAAATAAATGAGGATTTAATGCCCAACTAGAAGAGCTCCACAAGTTCAAACCTCCACCAAGGTATTGCCAACACTTTCAGGTGAGTTGTTGCCAAAAACTGCACTGCGCTATCAACAAATCCGTAAAAAAAAATCCTGGACCCACATTCAGATTCAGATCACCACCAAATGTGGTCACTTGTTACACACGTCCACATGAGGGCACTGAAAACACTGTAGTACATATGCCAGACATGTATGTGGTGCTGTAACATTGCCACAGGCATGCACCAAAACCAGAGAAGAAGACATGGCATGTGCAAAAAAACATGTGTGATGTAAACAAACGCAACAAATGAAGAAGCAGGAGACCATTAAACTGCAGGAGAATGTTGACAGTGTTCTGCCAGTCAGAATACAGCAACGTGATGGATGCATTTCAGGTGCAGCAACCGGGGCACAAGACAGACAAAGATTTCCCTCACAATGTTGAGAATATACCTGCACAGGTGGTATAAAGGAGAGGTGGAGCTGTGAGGTCATTGTTTCTGAAAATCAGTGAATTTGTTTTAAACATGGAAATGCAAGGCAGCAATTTGAGATATATTCACTCTGGGACCTGATTTAAAAAGGGCATTTTAGGGATCCCAAAGTGCAGGACGAAATGCCCATAGGATAATAAACTTTTGCAGATATCCTAAACTTGTGTCCATGTTGTTTGCCTGTTACTCTCAGTTGTGTTGGAGGAGTTTAAGTAACAGTCCTAGGTGATAACTTTAGCGTGTTAATCCAGCGACAGTCATTTATGTTTTGAATGCAAGAGTAACATCCTTTTATTATAATGGGCTACCTTTTTCACCATTAGGATTATTAACGCACAAATTCAAAATTCACATATAAAGCCTTTTACAGACTGAAAGCAGTTAGCTGTTGCTGTCTTTTACATTTTGCTGGAAATAAGTTGGACAAACCATATCTGCAACTGAGCTTTTGGAAGTAATATGTCCACAATAAGACAAACTGGTCTTATTTTTGCTCTTATTACTAAATTGCTGCAGTTTGAATAAAAACACAAAAAAGATGTAGTCTTCAGAAACCATGATCTTGTATACAGTGAGATAAATGGCTGTATGTAGACATCATAACCTGTATATGTTCAAAATCAGGATTAAGCTCATAATTCTTTAACTGCCTCTTCCACCCTAATCTTCATGTTGTCTTCAGCCTACCAGTTTCATTGTGAAGTTCTTCTGCTCCCAGCGGCACAGCATCAAACTCATCTTGCTTCTTCCAGCTTCCTGCAGAAACACCTGCCTCACACTGAGGTGAACATATTATTGGAGGTCCAGGCCCAAACATGAGCCATAAGAGCCAGATAAAGTTGACAAAAACCCAGTGCAGAAAAATATAAAATCCACAAAGAAGGAGAAAATCAGAAGAAGCTGCTGGATTGAGAGGCAGTCCAGAGGTAACGAAAGAGCTGCTGCTTGCTGGATAGCCAGCAGGTCTCTGAGAGCCTGAGGGGGGAGAGAGCTCGGAGCCTGCAGCTTCTTCTCTCCTCCCACTGACAGACACAGAGGGGGGAATCTAAACGCAGGAGGAGAAAGGAGAGAGAGGAGCTCCACAGCCTCTGCTGCTGCTCTGAGAGGAAGCCAAACCAAATGCACTGTGAGGAGAAGGAGGAGGAGGATGAGGATCCCCCTGTCCCCTCCTCTTTAGCCCACGGCAACACATTGTCCTATTGCTCTTCAATGAACCATCGGTCATATGGGGAGGAGAACTGAAGAGAAAAGGACAGACCTCTTAACCTTCTACCACCCCTCCCCCGATAGATCAGCTCCTGCATGACAAAAAAGTGAGGAAAGAGGACAAAAAGGGGATGAGTGGTGATCACTCTGACCCCATTTACAGTTTGCAGTACATCCATCTTTGACATATGGACGCCAAGAGGTGTTTTTATTGGTGTGAACATGCCTCAGTGTGTCCTGAAAACACACGGATACAGTCACTCAAACTGTATTCAGAAGCTACCTGTGATGCTTTCATTCAGACTTATATTTGATTCTACTTTGACTTTCTTTTGGGGTCAGATGAACAACAACAAATGGATAAAGGGCATCAAGTCTCAAACAGAAGCCCGGTCCCTGTTGAATATACAAAAGTGGCACCTCTCACTCTGAAATTACTCTGACTTTACTCAGCTGAGTTTTTCATCTGGACTTTGGGATGCTGTTTTGGCGGAGGAGTGGCAGGCAACCAGGCACACGTGCTTCTGCCGGAGTTCAATTCCAGCCTGTGGCCAAATTTTCAGAGTGTCCTTCCCCTTCACTCTCTATATTTCTATCCACTGTCTCTCTCCTGTCAATAAAGGCACAAAAATGCCCCCAAAATCTTTAAACAAAGTCTGAAACATTTTTTTTGTTTACTAGTGATACTAGTAAACTCAAAATATCTCACTAGTACTAGTAGACTGTTTTTAGGCCCTGTTTACACGGAGACGTTTTCACCAGAAACAGAAAAGTTTTTCCTTTGCGTTTTCAAAAGCAATCTGTGTTCACATGGAGACGGAAGAAGGACTGAAAACGCCGTAGCATGCATGCCAGTCCAGTAGATGGCAATGTAGGTTTGCAGAGGAACAGTGGTGTTACAACACACGTATGAAGAAGAAAAACTTTTCACAAACAGCAATGGCGAGTGGACGCACGAAGACGCAGGATTTTCTTGTCTGAACAACAAATCTGTCTGGATAGTTTTGTCTGGATAACACATCGAGCACGGTAAGCAGCACACATGTTGCTCTGTAGACGGCCAAAGCTGTTGTTGTTCCTGGTATGCACGCGCAGCCTTCATATGAAAGTGTACTGCGCATGTGGTGACGTCATTGATTCACCCTGAAACGCTCTGTATCTCGTCTACATGGAGCCAAAACTAATTTGTTTTCAAAACTTTCCACTCTGGACCCTGGTTTCAAAAGTTTGCAGATTCAGGCACTCCAGGCACCGTTCTCAGGTAAATGGGATGCAAACACACAATGAAAACTCTGCGTATCAGGCCGAAAAGGGAGCCATGTAAACAGCCCCTCAGTCTACTAGTATGTCTATTAGTACTAGTAAAGCCAAAAGATTCACTTGTACGCCTAATGCAAATGAAGTAGGAGGGATAACAATCAGATCCCTGATTGGTTGTAATATTTCAAAAGCCAATGGGAAGCCTGAATTTGCTTTTCCCTGCCCTCTTACTAGCTTACAAGGCTAACTAGTTGTAACAGTGAACATTTTTATGTCTCAAGTGAACATTTTTCAATCTACTAGTATTACTAGTGACACTTTTTGCTTCACTAGTAAAGGCTACTTGCACACTAGTTGACCAAAATTGAGTACAAATGCTCCAAATTTCAGGACTAGTGGAGCTGAAATACGGTAGATATCACCGATATCAATTTTATGCTCAAACAGCTTTCAATAGCTTGGTGTCTGAGTGTCCAGAATAGATGTTAAAGCAGTGTATAAATGGCCCCTTGATATCAGCAGAAAGACAAAATAGTGGGGATTGCAGAGCTCAGACGCCAAACCACACTGAACTCAACACTAACCACCTCTTTTCTATTTATTATTTCTTTAGCCAGCTCCTCTTCTGGCTGGTAAAAAAAAACCCAGCAAAGTTTCATTTTCTCTGATCGTGAGAGTCGCGGCGGTCCGGGCCTCTGATCAGCCGTCACCCACATCACATAACAGCAGCTGCATGTGTGTATTTATGTGCCTGTGTACAGTGGGTTCATAACCTAAGCATTTATGTATGTGTAAGAGTGTGTTTAACAGAGTCCACAGCACAGGATGCCGACCGTTTGAGCTCCATCCAACCCCCTGCGCACACACACACCCCACCACCGACCACAAATTACAAGCCGAATTTGAATTTTGGGATTGGCCCAAGATTTACAGAAAGTTCCCACAGTAGGGGGATGTTTGATCACTTCCAGCAGGCCGAACAAAAATGCTTAGAGCTTCCCCAAATAACAATAGCACCACTATCATGAGTAAAATAACAGTAATGATCTGTTACATTTTTTAGATATAAAAGTCTTCTTTACTGCCAAGCACTAAACACAGCATTAAAGGATGTTATGGCTGGATCATAACAGCTTTAATATTGTTTTTCTGCTGATTTACTATGCATTTTATGTCTGTGGTTTGTGTAAAATAAAAATAACATTTGCAGCTGCAATGCACTGCAAAACCTAAGTCAAAGTTTTCCACTGTCACCTGTGTGCCATAAACAACAAACAGAGACTGACTTCCTTTGCGCACAACGATAAAAAAGAAGAGAAAGAATCAAAACTTCCCATTCACCTACAGCAACTATACAGGTGTTGAGAGGCACGTGATGGATCCCAAGAAGTAGTATTTTAAATGCAATATTGGTGAGATGGGAACTCATAACCTTGCAGTGCAGCTGGACCCACCTGATTCAATGTCTACAATAAAGCTGATCCATCTTACCAAGCTCCAATCTACAATGATTGTCCACAGTCAAAAGCAGCATGGCCCAATTAGCATCCTTTAGAGCAGGAAGAGGTGGGAGCTATGAGGGAGATGACAGCAAGAAGTGACTGTTCTTACAGAGATTAGTGTAGATACTAACAGCTTCAGTAGCAGTTTTATCAGATCCGGACCGCATTTCTTTGTTAAATAAAATTACATTTTCGCTCCACTTCTGACATGTTTTGGCGTGGGTTTGTTCTAGGAAGTGGCTTACATTTTATACTTTACACCTCGGCAGTAGCACCCACCATCTACATTATCTGATTCTCCTGTAATGAATGTGATCGACAGAACAATCATCCAATCACCTGCCGGATATGCTGTGCCCACTCCCAAACACTTTCTATAGGCTGTTGCCCAGACGGACTAGTGAAATATATTGAACTATCCATCTGGTGTGTCAGGATAGAGGACACATGGACTAAGCAAGAGAGAGACTGAATATAAGTGAGTGACTCTGGTGTTGTGCAAATAGGGAGCATGTGCCATGTTGCACTATGAATGGACATTGCAGATATCATGTCCTTATGGAATTAATGTGAATGACTCAAAGTGAAATGATTACAAACTCAACCTCTGATGGTGCTCAAAGAGGCACGTGAAGATCAAAGTCTAGCAGTTACTTTTAGAGATGACAAATTCAGGCAAATCCCCACAAGTTGATAATCGTATAGGACTGGATACAGCGTTTTGGTTGCCTGAAAACACACGTTTTGAAAACAGGGCCCAGAGTGAATAAATCTAAAAACACTGGCCTTGGGTTTCGGTGTGTTCAACATTCATGGATAGCTTCAGAAACAACTGACACACAGCCCCATCTCTCGCTTCAACCCCAACAACAACAGAAACAATGGTGGAATACAGTGTTGCGTTCGAGCTGCTGAGCTTGATATGACTTTTACAGCAAAATCTTCTGTTCCTCTATGACCACCGTGAGCAACAAGAGGACACGGAGAACAGCATATACCAAAGTTTGCTTACATTTCCTCTGATGTATGCACATGCTCCATGTCTTCTCTGATTTTAGTGTATGTCTGCAGGAGTGTCAGTGCGCCACTGGCGTATATACTACAGCATTTTCAGTGTTTTCATGTAACTAGACACTTTCTTTACATGACACCATCTCTACAGAGAATGTTTTAAAAACCCTAACATTTTCGTCTCTGTGTGGACAGGGCCTTAGTGGTGTGGACCCATACAGACACTTAGGAAATGTTAATACTAACTCTGATAGTACTCATTTGTCTATGAAGATTTTCCGGTGTAGTAACTTTTCTGTCAAATATACTAATTGAAAAATCAGTTAATCCAGTGGTTGTTGGTCAACTAAGTCTGAACCAGTGATTTGCTGAAAGTGAGGGATGAAAAAATTACAGCATTAAAATTAAATGCATCACTTAAGCAGTGTTAACTTTGACAGCACTTTTTAATTTAGTTTTAGTTATAGTCTTTTGCCTAGAATATCTTTGAGTTTTGGTCATAATTTAGTCGTCTAAATTGTTTTAATTTTAGTCTAGTTTTAGTTGATGAAATTGCACAACATATTCACAAAACCTACTGTAAATTTAGTCGACTAAAATATGAAGTGTAAAGTGTAAGGCATTTTATGTTTCCTTGAATTTCTGAAGTCATGTTTTACACTTGGATAAAATGAAACATCTAATAACCCTTTATTGAATGCTAGAAAAGTTTGAATGTATAAATTAACAAACAAATTTAACTTTTGTGTGAATTGCAATCACCTTTATTTAGGCTACTTTTTGACAACAAACAGCGAACCTGCTCTACATGAATATATCAATTCATAAAGAGAGTAACTCTGATTGGATCGCTCCACAACTTATCCCACCACCACCAAGCTAAGGCAGCTGTGATTGGATGTCCCTCTTAACTCATCCAACCTTTCCACACAACCAAAACAGCTGTGATTGGATATACTCCTAACTTGTCTCTACTTTCTACATGACCAAATGAGGTCTGATTGGATGAAGTCTCTGTCAAACAGTTTTCGTCAGGGGTAAAAAGGTTATTGATGAAAACTATGATGAAAATAATTAGTCAACAAAATTAACACTGCACTTAAGGAAATAATGAATCCAGATGCTGTTCTTCTCCATTATTTTAAGGAAAACTTGTATTTCATAAGTCATAAGTCAGCTCGTCCCATCAGAGACACTTGTCCCCATTGGTCCTAACCAGCATTGATTTAATGACACTGTGACTCTACAAGAGGAGAACATGTCAGCGTTTAGTGCCCATGTTGAACAGTTTTAGGACAGACCTCCAACAAGCTCATTAAGTGCAGCTGCAGAGAAAAGGCTGAGTATGGTTCCTTTCACCGCCCAAGATAAACCTCAGTGTGTCAGGGACAATGAGGGGGTTAACCCTGCCAGGGAGGGCCCTTTTGTTTTTGAGGGACCCCCACCCCTGAGCTCTCAAGGATGGGGTGGTATATGGGGCGATGGTGAAGGGGGCAGGGGGTTGGGATGGTCCTGCTGCCTGGCTGTTTGGTTCTGTGTGAGGAGAGGGGGTGAGGGACATATGGACTCGGTAGGGGTAAGGAGACACGCACAAAGGGACTTGGACACGAGTCTGCTGTGGGGGTAAATTGGGAGGCTGACTATTTGCCTTTTAATTGACTTCTTATGCATCTAATATCTATGTGAGGACAGAAATACAGACTTATTTACATACAAGCACTAACATGAAACATTTAAATCTGTTTATAACAGGTTAAGAAAGTCATTACTGTAAACGTGGATGGAAAAACAAAAACTTCACTCCATTTTCTCTCAAACAGAGCTGATAAAAAGGTCTTCTACTCTTATCCCTTTTCTTATATGCAACCCTGACATTTCCTAGAAAATACCAAGGTACACCACTCAGCAAATTCTCTTGCCTTCTTGTTTACAATAACATGTCAGCATCATGGAGGAGTTAACGTTGACAATTTGTTCAATTTTATATCTAATCTCCAAGACAGAAGCGTAACAGTGGGAGCAAGAGGAGCCAACAAGGAGAGCTCATCGCTGTCTTCCTCCTAGAGAATATGGACGTTGCACGGTGCCATACTCTCTCGCACTTCTGTGAAGCTCTGTGAATTGACACCAGCATCATGTCGCAGTCACAAAATCAATACACACGTCTTGAGGCGTAATGGCAGCTGAGTTTCATTACAGCTTTGTTTTGCCGAGATGCTCGTACAGCTTCAGACAGCAGGCTTTTAAAGTGCGGGTGTCGTGTTGCGACATGATGCCGTAGACATGCTCAAGCCAAGGATTAGACGAGGCCATGTGAACTCAGCTGTTTGATTATCAAAGGAGGCTTCAAAATGCTTTGGAAGTCGATCCATGGATGTAGCCATGCTGTAAACACCTCCTAAGCCTGAGATTGGTGCAGGCAGAGAGTTTAGCGCCAAGTGTGATTTTAGTCCCTCTGTCTCTGTCTGCATGGATCTATCTCTGGATATACAAATATTTATATTTATGTGTATTTGTATATATGCACATATGTGGAAGGAAGAGTGTGGCTTCAGCCTGCTCTGTTGTGAAGTGCCTTAAGATAACACTTGTTATGAACTTGTCTCCGCCCTCCTTCCTTTCCTTCACCTGCACACCCAACACAGCTTTGACATGATGGCTGTTCACCATGAGTCTGGATCTACTCCAGATTTCCAGCTGCTAAACAGGTTTTGTCCTGCCTCTGTTCCTGTAAGCCCCATACAGACGCACCTTAATGTAGTTTGGTTAACCCAGTGCTGTGCTCATGATGGATTCATGATGGGTTTTGGATATATTTATGTGTGTATGTGTATTTTATATATGTATATATGTATCTATGCATGTACATGTGTCTGTAAATTTAAGAGTTTGTCTTCAGCCTACTGTAAAGTGTCTTGAGATTACACTTTTCATGAAGTGGCGCGATATAAATAAAGATTGATTGATTGATTGATGATGCATCTTTGTAAGCTAACCTGGGAGTTAGCATCATGCTGGTTCCCTCGACTGAAATCCTTTTGGATTCTTCTCTGTGTCCCTTGATAAATGCTGACAATAAAATCTGTGGCAAACAAAAGTTATGCATTTTTTGCCACTTCCACATTGGCCTTATTTTTCAGCACACGAGGTTACCCTCGTGCTCAGTCCAAGATGGGCATGTAGCATCAGAATCAGAATCAGAAACACTTAATTAATCCCCAAGGGGAAATTCTGTTGTTTCAGTTGCTCTTATATACAGTATGGCAGTGGGAATATCAAATAAAGATATTAAAATAGATAAGAGCATGAAAACTAAGTAAAAAATTAAGCAAGCAGGTTGCAGCATGCAGAATCTTAAAGCTATATCAATTTCCTTATGAAGGAAAAAATAATTTAAAAAAGTAAAGTGAGACGATGAACAAAGGCCAAGGAATTTACACGATTAACATTATTAATATTTACAGTAAGAATATAATATGACAGCACTGTTTGACAGTGTTCATTTTAAGGGCATTATTTTTGTATTAAGCCCTGACCAGCAGACATCCTCGCCCCTCCTCTGGCTCCACAGAGGTCAGGAAGTTATCCAGCCTGCCTCTCAGTCCTTTTTGACCCCGGACACGGGCCTCCGGGGAGGGTGACTTCAGCCCTGATGACCTCTACCTCCTGTCCTTTCCTCCTTTTTCCTCACCGCCTTCTGTTGCAGACAGAGATGGACCTGATTGAGTTAGTCTAACCGCCTCTTCAGCGTCGACTCCCCAGGGGGCGCCACTCACAATGACCCGTTTGTCTGGACCGACGGGCTCCCTGTGACGCCTAACGCGAGGAAAGCTGAGGTGCAGGGAAAGTGAAGGGAGGAGGAGCACCTTGGCTTTCAGAGAGATCAATGGTAAGAGGTTGACTCAGGAGAAGCAGATGCCAGGGCTTAATTAATACGGTTATATCCACCGCCATGACCTCACACAGGAAGCAGAGGGGACAACCGCACAGGAAGTGGAATCTGATCGAGATGCATTAGAGGAGGATGAGGTCATGACTGCTGCAGCCAGATGCCCTATGATCAGGTTCATTCTTAAGAAAAAGGAGCCTCACACCAAACTTAAACAACACCGCTTACATTTTCTTTGCTATTTTTATCTTTATTTTATTTCTAGGGTATTAGAGGGTAATTGAAACCCTTTAAGACTACCCCAGCACCAAGGGTTGATCATTGACAAAAATAAGAGTTCACTGATTTTTATATTTCCTGTCTTGTAATTTTGAACTCTTAATCTCAATTTTAAGACTTCTCACTTCAACAAAGAAAACCAAGAACCATCTTATTAGTATCAAAATATAGAGAATCACAAAAACCCTGACCAAAATTATCTTAATATTGAGATTATAGTAATTAAAAACTATTAATCACTGAGCTTACAACTTCTACATCTGAGAGTGACTGTCAAGTGATTCAAAGATTTGTTGTGTTGCTTTAAAAGGCCTAAATTTTCTGAACTCTGGGTTTATAAATGGAATTTTTATGACTGCTTGAGAACGTTCACAATCACTGATATGAAAAATAATTTCATCCACGATCCACCTGTGTTCTCAGTCACTCAGAGAAGCTCTGTTGAATTTCATTTTAAGGCCTCCGTCAAGCCCCAGTCTGCTCTGATTCGTTAGACAGCTTAACAGTATGACTTTAACTGATATGTAAATATAGTGCTGACTTTTGTGTTCTCTGGGTTTAATCGGTTAATCTATTTATTTGACACATCCCTACTTCCATCAACTCAATGTATTTTGAATAAATCTTGAGCCTGTGTCCTCAAAAATGAATAAATAAACCTCAGCGTTATAAGGTCAAAGTTTTTGAGGAGGAAAAGTGTAACAGAAAAAGTAAATTTATCCCTTCCCCCGATGCTACATAAATAGGGATAGGTTTCGAAATCATGGGGGTGTGTGGTGCCAATACCTACCAAACCAAATCACAACGCAGATTTAGGTGCTTTATTTTGCTACAATTTACCAAAAGTCTGAGCCAAGATGCTGACCATTCTCTGTCATTTTTACTCAGTGAGCTGCACAATATTGCCCTCTGACAAGAAAAATGGACATTAGGGTCAAAAAACAATTACCATATGGACTTTACAAGAGAAAACATTACTGATGTTCTTTTTTATCTAAAAAAAATATCCAAGAGAAACCACTGAGGCAGGAGAAAACCATTTAAAAGTATTGTTTTAGCAGAGATACACCAACAAGGCCCAAATTATTACTCTGTAATAAGTGCAGTAAATTTAGTATTCTTAACTAGTGCAATGATTAAAATGTAACATATTACATTTGCTGAGTTACTCGCTCAACAATAAATGTTGATTATCTAATTTGATGGTTTTAGGAAGCAAATTGTAGTCAAAACTATTACTCAATCAATCCATAATTGAGGCTTGATACTAGTTTGAGAGCTATATAAGGTCAAGCAAAGAATAAGAAGATTCGGTAATTATTGAGTTTGTTAGTTTTTTTCCTTTTAACAGTATTTATTGTTTTTTTATGTCTTTAAAGGCCCAACTAAGGATGTGTATTGCAAATTAGCTCAGGCTATAAATGCTGTATTGTGCGCAACATCCTCTTGCTTCATACTGTCCCTATACAAATAAACATTTAATGAAATACATAACAGCCTGTTCGATGATATCCAACAGAGCCATGCAGTCAAATATTTCATGTTTATGTAAAAAAAAAAACTGTGTTAAAAAGAAATGAAAACATTAAATTTGAAAAAAAAAGTAAGTATAATCTCAATCACACAGATGCTGGGACTGAAACCATCAAACAGCTCATGTCAGGTTAGGTAGAAACATCTTCAAAAATCCTGCAGGAAAAACTGCACTAGCCTTGATCGCCCATGCCATTTCAGGTATCTGCTGATGTGATGCCCTCTTTATCCTCAGATATAACTCACAGATCTGCTGTTATTTCTTCTCTGACCTCACCCCACCTATGACCGAAGCGTCTTCTTGTCTTGTGGCCGTTCGACTGTTTCAGACCAGCCTGATGAATCTGCAGGACCACCCTCTCCCTCTTCTCTGAGGGCGGATGTAGAGGTGTGTTGTTTCTCTTATCAACAGCGACTGGAGCGTCATCCTGACTGAAGCTGATAGTGACACATGTGAGGTTACTGCTGGGTGAAAAGCTCTTATCTCCAAACTGCCAGCCTCAGCAACTAAGAGCCACAGCCGTGATTTCAGCCTGACATTCAGACATTTTTCTGACAGCTCTCTGATTTGGAGCTGAGGTTTGAACAGATTCAGTCATAGAAAGATGACAGATTTAAGTTAAATCCACGAGGATCACTCACATGCCCTAACAAGACAAGTCTTTTTATCTTTTCAGCTCTTTGTCTGAACTCGTGCAGTCTGTTAAAACCTCGGTTATCCCTTTTAACAATGAGAACTCCAACAATGAATGACTTAAAACATCCATTAAATCTGCCTTTAACTGCAGCACCTCCAGAAGAGACATATGTGTATGTGTGGCCCTTTGTCATGGTAATAAAAAAAGAGGCAATATAGCCACCATAAGACCCCCGCCCAATCTGTTTCTCCTCTGGGCGGGCACAGGGACATTAGCAATCTAATGCAGCACGGCGGTGCATCGCCTTTCACTCTCACCTGCTGGGCCGGGTCCTCAGCGGGCTTAAAGTGGATGTAAAGGCCATAAAAAAAGTCATTACTGCCTTTCAGAGGAAGCCAGGAGGAGGGGGAGACACAGGACATGAGAGAAATCTCCTTTACGGGTCAAGTGAGATTGGTTTTAAGGGATGAAGCGGACGTTTACAGACTGAGAATGCTGATGTTAAATATTTTCTGGCGTTCTGTTACAGTTACCTGACTGAAATCAAGTGGAAAACTGTGTCAAGTGTTTCCATGAAATGAGATACAGGTTTAAAATTATTATCATTAACATGACCTGTTTTGACCATCATACAGTGTTAATTTTGTTGATAAATTATTTCATCGTTTTCGTCAACAACCTTTTTCCCCGGACAAAAGCTAGACAGTAATTAATAAAAACAAGTGCACATGGGACAAAAATTAAATGAACTGACATTTTCATCAACAAATAAAAACTAGATGAAAATGTTTGAGACTTAATCCAATCAGACCTAATTTCATCATGCAGAAAGTAGGGACAAGTTAGGAATATATCCAATCACAGCTACTTTGGTAATGTGGAAAGGTTGGATGAGTTAAGAGGGGCAACCAATCACAGCTGCCTTAAGTTGGAGTGATCCAATCAAAGCTCCTCTCTTTATGAATTGATATATTCATGTAGAGCAGGTTCACTGTTTGTTGTCAGTTCTGGTATTGTAACTGAGATGCTCTGCCTGGTAGCCTAAATAAAGGTGACTGCATTTCACACAGAAGTTAAATCTGTTTCTGTTAATTTATACATTCAAACTTTACTAGTATTTACTAAAGGGTTATTAGATCTTTTATTTTATCCAAGTGTAAAACATGACTTCAGAAATTCAAGGAAACATAAAAAATGCCTTACACTTTACACTTCATAAATTAGTTGTCTAAATTTACAGTAGATTTCATCGACTAAAATGTTGGGAAATTTCATCAACCAAACACTGCCAGAAAAGAAGAGAATGCCATTTATGGTGTCATTTCTTTTTATTTTTAGAACATATATATTGATGCTATTGTGTTATACCTGTGTGGAAAGACTACATAAACTACTGTAGAAAGCACTCGGAGAGAGCAAACCTCCGCCAAGGTAGCTCACATATTGCTGTAACATCTATAAGCAATAGTTCCATGATAAAGTTACCATCATACTATGATTCCTTGACCCTGAAAACCCACACCTAACACTCAGAATCATGTTGATATCTGGATCGCCACCAAAATCTAATCATTTTTAAGATAAGCCATTACCAACATCTCCCGAAAAAACAAACAGACAAACAAACATACGCCGGCAAAAACATACTCTCCTTGGCAGAGGTAAAAAGTGTTCTCAGGGAAATGAACAGTTACTTTTATTGGTATAAAGATATCTGACCAGATTATCCAGTCATGACATTAAAGATTTGTTTTATCGGTCTGCAGAGCCTTGCATTGGTAGAAATCTGGCAAGGACCGGACAATAGCTTTTCCAAAAAAACAACAGCTTACTGAGTCTCCTCCGCTTGTTGTGCAACTGGATCCGCCTGATTCAATATCTGCAATCAGGCAGATCCATCTTGCCAAGCTCCTTTCCAAAACAACTGTGCTTTTCTCAAAGTGGCATGGCCCAATCAACGACTTAAGAGCAGGAAGCGAGATGACAGCAGGAAGTAACTGCTCGTACATATATTAGCATAGACGCTAACAGCTTCAGCTTCAGATCTGGAACAGATTTCTTTATTAAATGAAACACAAACAACACTGAAAGCCCTTTTCAATATAAGGGATATATTCGCTCCACATCTGATTGGCCCGTAATGAATGTGACTGACAGAACGATCGCCCAAATACCTGCTTTGGTTGATTGATTCTACTGTTTATCCATTTAGATTGTAAATTTTCTTTGTTTCGATAAAAGTACAATTTGTATTAATAGAAAAAAAATCATTAAATTCAATATGACAACTGCAAATTACATGTTAATTAACATGAGACAAAAGAAACTCCAGTAATGGTTTCCCCTCAGGTTTAAGAAAATCTGTGTATCTCTCGGGTTTAATCTCCATCCTGCATCTTCATCTTATCAACAGTTTTCCATTTAGGGTCATTTAATTAGCTTTAAATCCACATAATTTAATGAGTTCACACATATCAGCATATACATACTCCTTCACGGTCAATCCAATTCCCAGAATGAAATTACAATCAAATTAAATAATTCAAATTAGGGAAATTATAATCCTATGCAATTACACGACTCAGGACAGGAAGTTGAATTAATGGAGCTGAGGGAGCAGGGATGATTTAATACCCAGAGTGAGGACATTTTTCCTGCATAGGGCCTGTATATGTGCTGGATTGTGTATTATTTATGAGGGAGTATCACAGTAAATATTAGCTGTGGTGGCCTGTGACCCTCCTCACTGGTCTTTCTCTCTTTATATGTGATTGTGATTCAGCTGCGGGGCAGAGATGAGCTCTCATAATGACTCTGATAAAGCCACTCTTTACACAGAGACAGACTTAAGCCATTATCGGCACAGATACTTATTAAGATAAGAGCTTCTTATCACACCCACACATGCACAAATCTGCCTCTAAGACCGTGAGGGTGTGACTGAGGTCTGCGCAGGTTCACCGTAGCATCAGAATCTATTTCTCAAGGTTTCCTGCAGTGGATGTGGCTCCTGGAGACCCCACTTTTTGAACCTCTTTTTGTCTGAAAAGCTGTTGCGAAGAATTAATGAGCTGCAACAATGAAACTGGGATCACAAAGAGGAGAGAAAATGAAAGAGTGAGAGGAGAAGAAAGCAGAGGGAGAGGAGGAGAATGAGGTCGGGGATAAAACTGAGGCATTAAAGATGAATAGAGCACAGAAAACGGCGGCCTTGAATGACTTGTGAAAACACTCACAAAGTACACAAATACACACTCTCTCCTGATTTGTGAATGGAGTCAGGAGCAGGGCGAGTGCTGGCCACTAGAGGGCGGCAGATAATCTGTGCCAGGGAGCTGCTTTAGTGTGAGTCTGACAAAGGGTTAAAGGTGAAAGAAGCATGTGCTTTCATATGGCTTTGCACACATGAAGAGAGAGGAAGAGGGGAAGCGTGGGGAAATGGCTCAAAAACCCATTCACACTTTTCCACACTATCACCTTCAGTAGTCACCAGATTGTGTCAGGCTCCATTCACACTCCACACACACCATTCACACTCCCTGTCCTCATTCTCTTATCTGTAAGCACAGTGTAGAGGTGTGTGTCTGTTCCCTTATTAGCTCTTTGTTGCAGGTATATACAACATGTTGGTGTGTTTGGTGCCAACTGGGGCATTAGGCTGGACGAGTACGAGGATCCTCGCCTGAACTCCACAACTCCACTAATCCTTCAGTTGACTATCGTTGTGTCCTGCTTCCAACTTTGGTTAAACAAGTGCAGTTTGTGTTCAAGCAAACCCATCTACCTTTGAGAAGGCTTGTTTTTCTGAAGCTGAGACCACATAAAAACCTCAAACTGGAGGCAAGTGTATGTCTAATGACTTGGCAGAAGTATTATGTATCTCCACACCACTGTTCATTTTGTTGACTAATTATTTTCATCATAGTTTTCCTCAACAACCGTCTTTCCCCTGATGAAAACTAGACAGTTACTTAAAAGAAAAGTGCACGTGGACAAAAACAAAAACTAAATTAACTGACATTGTTGTCAACAAATAAAAACTAGAAGAAAATATTTGACAGAGACTTAATCCAATCAGACCTAATTTGGTCAAGTTAGGAATATATCCAATCACAGCAACTTTGGTTGTGTGGAAAGGTTGGATGAGTTAAGAGGGACATCCAATCACAACTGCCTTACGAGGGCTGATTGATAAGTTGTGGGCCTCATATTTAAGGGTTTCAATGCCACTTTTAAAGAAGTCCTTTTTCTTGACCGTTCAGAAAGTCCTCCACTGCATGTATGATGTCATCATCTGACTGAACGTGGGTACTGGAAATGGCCTTTTTCAATTTTGGAAATAGATGAAAGTCTGATGGAGCGAGGTCAGGCGAATAAGGTGGATGCTCAATCAATTCAAAGCCAATCTTCAATGGCAGCCATGGCAATGACAGACTTGTGAACAGGGGCATTTTGTCCATTTTGCAAAAGTCACTTGCCTTGTTTACTTTAGAGTGCTACCTCTCTGACATAAACTGACCAAATGACACCAGTCTTCAGGTACACAGCCTTAAACAGTCAGGGAATAGTAGAGCTGAAAAAGGACATCCCTGCTTATCTTCTTCAATACAAGGCTCACAACTTATCAATCAGCCCTCATATCTGCTTGTCATGGACTCAGGACTGAGGCAAGACACTAAAGAAAAAGAATTTAGGCGCATCCCTTAAAGGACATGATGTGATAGTTGATTTTGTTTTTTGAGATTAAGATGTAGATGTCTCAAAAACTGTTCAGATACATTAAAGGTCAAGGAAACCAAGCTATGACAGTATTAGAGATGGTGGTCACAGTGGAGAAATGACTCAAACCTCCTCATCCCACTCTGATGACTGTACTGCTCAAGCTGTTTAAACCTCTTCATTGGTCTTTCTTTCTCTATGCGTGATGGAAATTGGTCCAAAATGGCAACTCAAGAAATTAGCCTTGAAAATCTTGTGCGTCATCACCCTGACTGTCTTTGATCACTGATGTTTTTGGCCAGAAAAGAGGACGAGTCTCTTATCTGTGTCGCTGCCCTCTTGAAGAAACTCACCAGAGGAAAACTGTGAAAGCATCAAAAACATGAAGCAGCCCCCACATCTCAGGAGAGCCTCGTCTCATCTCAGTCTGCCCTTCGAGCAGATTGAGTTCACTCTGACGATCAATGACGTCTGTGGAGGAAACCCACTGAGGCTTTTTCACGCACTGAGTGTCACAGCATGGAGGGTTCAGGGTCCTCGCAAGTGTGTCTGCCTCTCAGGATGTCCTCCAGGGTTTTACCCAAGAGACAGAGTCCAGAAATGAGGACAATGGGACTGAGATGTGGAATAATCAACACTCATGCCATGTGTTGAGGAGACATCTTACCACAGACTGTTGGAGTATTTGATATATTGTTTTCAAGGACAATACTGTGGAAAATGTGGTTTGAAACTGAGTAGCAACAGATGATCCTTTTTATGATCTTGAGGGCTAAAAACATTGATAATGCATTTGGCTAATTAAAGCACGTAAATTGACAAAATGTAGGGTTTTCGTTGGTGCTCCCTGGTGTCCACTGGAGGTTTCTGAGAAGAAATCTAATTTTGAACCGGCTGGCGCGTTCAGACTGGAAAAAAATTGGTTTAGAACCTGAAAAGCTGGTTCTAGCTCGCATCATCGATGGTACGTCTTATTCTGTGCTGATAAAATGAGCAGCAAGTCGAGGAAGTAGAGAAAAATGGAGAAGAAAAACATGAAGCGTTCGATTGTGGAGGAGAAATGTTTGATAGCAATTTGGGCATCAGCAGAAGAGCAAGCCGGATGAAAACAAAAACCTTCAGTAAAGCAACAAACGCTTCTAGAATATCGATGCAATCCACCATTTTGCCAGAGTGTAGTTTACTTACACCTGAGTAACACGGAATAAAGCCCTCCCTTTTCTGTTCTGCGTAAACTGGTATGAACGCGAGCTGGTTCGCTAGAAAGCACCAAGGTTCAGAGAATCCAGAACAGAACCAGTTCCAGAACCAGAACCCTACCGGTGTGAAAGCCCTCAGTGCACCTGCAGGATGGTTAAACTAATAAAATTTTGGTGAAAGGCCCAAACCTTCCATCTCCAAACTAGCTGCTTTTCAGGGAATTAATCAAATGCTGGATTTTTTCATTAAATAGCACAGTAAACTTAATTTGCACTCTAAATGTCCTTGCCTCTTATCTTAACAAAAATATTAACATGTAAGAAAAAAAAAAAAATGGATACTGTAATTTCAATTTTAACTTGATTCTGTGCACAGATTTCAGCTATGGGTTGCACCAGATGTGCCTAAATTAAATCTTAGCCTAGTTTAAACATCAGTTCTCTCTCACAAGTTTACCCTCTGCTATGGCAAATGTATCGTCTGTGAATATGGCCAAATATTCAATATTGGCTGATACCACTATTCAACTTTTTTGGCCAGTATCTGCCAATACCCATACTGTTTCAACCTAATTTTGTGGCTGCATGTTTGTGGATGCAGATCCTCTTTAGATGTGCTCCTTGCATTTTTTTTTTTTTTTTTTTTACGCTAATCGAATTTCGCTCTTACTTCTTGCTGCTCTAATGGACTCTGATTGGTCCGTTCCACTTTGGGATGCTCACAACCATTGCAGAGTAGAGTTTGGCAAGATGAATGCAGAACCTGAATCAGGAGGATCCAGCTGCACTGCAAGGTTAATAAAAAAATCAAATCAAAAGAACTATGAATTAAAAAAAATCAGTTTAATTTTCAGGCCTCATCACTCAGCCATAGCTTGTATCTTGAATCACTCAGTATTGGTCACAGTTGAAATACTTATCATATTTTAAGTAATTTCATAAAACTCATAAAACACTTTTTCTGTCCCACATAAAAAAAAGAAACAAAACTGAGTGAAAAAGGCACCCTGGGAAATTCTCAGCATCAATAAAAGCAGCAGCTGTTTGGTGTTTCCCCTCCATCAGCATCCAGAAAACACCTATAAAAGTGCCACAAACACACTTACAGAGGCAGATAGTGCATGACTGCAGTATTTACAGCGCTGCAGTTGGCCAGGCTGGCCGAGGGTTAACCAGCCTGGGGTGAAGACGGCTGCTACATCAGCACCATGGGGATGGAGTGAGGGAGAGGAAGGGGGACAGAGGGGAGAGAGGGAGAAAGTCACAGAAAGTAGGTCAGCGAGAAAACGTGATTAGCCACAAAACAAACGACACCAGCGGCGGACGCGTGCCGTGTCCAAAGGGCTGCTGGGTTTCTGTACTTTCTGCCTCACGCAATCAACAACATCATCATCATCATCATCATCATCATATAGCTGCATCCACATCTCCTTAAACAATCCTGGCATGCCGGAGGCCTCAGTGGCTGGCCCACAGTCACGCTTGTACTGCAAAGACAGGATGCCAAGCGCGCACTTGCTGTGCTCGCTTCTGCACACATACACCCACACTCACAGAAACACCTCCTCCCCTCCACTGCCTTACATGGCGTTGGAGCGATCCCTCTCTCACTCGCCGTTGCAGACGTTTGTGCGGGGTTGCTAAGCGCAGCCAATATTTCACAAACACAGCAAAACAGGCACCCTGATATCCTGATACGCTGCCAGCCTGCTATCTCCTTCCAGGAACTCACTCGGTTTGGCTCCTGTGCTTCTGTTGTGCTAGATGGAGCCAGAGAGAGTATGGTCAGCCTGGGAATGTGTATTAATTAACAGAATAATATTTATATTCAAAGAGCCCCTGTGGCTGGGAAAACAAAAAGCAAAGAAGCAAACTGACAAAATTGCATTTAAGGATGCTGCTGCTTCAACAAAATCAAATGACTATCAAGGCCAGATAAAACAGCCTTGAGTCTTTCCATTCATAATTTCATCATTGTTCTGAAATACACTGGGTTGAAAGCAAACATTTGGATGTTATAATGCAATAACAAAAACTCTGTTTAAGCAAAGGATTATTGATGCTTATAACTTACAATCTCACACAATTAGCCAAATTTCAGCAGAAACAAATCTGTTTAATTTATAAACTTGAGCTCTTTGAACAAATATTTTAAGAATGAATAATGCCTGTAGGTTCACACTCCAATTTATAATGACATGTTTGAGATCGGACTGTTTTTAAAGTTGTAAAAACAGTTTCTATCTATCTATCTATCTATCTATCTATCTATGTATCTATCTATCAGGAACATTGCCTCTGGATGATTGCCAGGCATTATTTCATTTTTAAGATAAATAACCTGAAATGTTTGTGTTTCACATGCAACGTGATTGCACACTTTATACCTGGATGATGCAGTGGTATTCCAGATATTGCTATTTGTGTCGGGCTTTCCTCAACTGGTACATTTATTTGAAACATTTTATTTATGTTTTAAAAGTTATTGAGTCAATTTATTGGCCAGGGCCATAATAGTAGAGAGTGAAGCCAACAAATGAGGATTTAATTTAGCATCTTTCATCATTAGATTATAATTTGTGACTGTCACGGTGAAAGAAATGTTTGTTTTCTTGTGATTGTAACTTTGCTTAATGTTGCTCTGGCTCAGTGTCTTGGCCATAGTGGATTAATAGTGGGTCTTTCCAAATGATATACTTTAAAGCAGGACTGGACCTCCTCTTTTGGGAAGTATCTTAAAATAACATCAGATATAAATGCTACAATTCTAACAAATACAGGATGATAAACACTGACTGATACTAACACACACAGTTGACAAAAACCATCCATCCATAATCTAATCTGATCATCCCTTTCATTGTGAGGACTTGGAGCCTATCCCAGCTGACATTAGGGCGAGAGGCCAGGTACACCCTAGACTGGTCACCAGCCAATGACAGGGCTGGTATGGAGACAGGCAACCATCCACACACACAAGTACTCACCCACATGCAATTTAGAGTCACTAAAGACTATCCTTTGCTGTTGACTGCAGTGTTAATTTTGATAGCACTTTTTAATTTACTTTTAGTTATAGTCTTTTGCCTAAAATATCTTTGAGTTTTGGTCATAATTTAGTCGTCTAAATTGTTTTAATTTTAGTCTAGTTTTAGTTGATGAAATTGCACAACATATTCACAAAACCTACTGTAAATTTAGTCGACAAAAATATGAACTGTAAAGTGTAAGGCATTTTTTATGTTTCCTTGAATTTCTGAAGTCATGTTTTACACTTGAATAAAATGAAACATCTAATAATCCTTTATTGAATGCTAGTAAAGTCTGAATGTATAAATGAACAGAAACAAATTGAACTTTTGTGTGAAATGCAATCACCTTTATTTAGACTACCTGGCAGAGCATCTCAGTTACAATACCAGAACTGACAACAAACAGTGAACCTGCTCTACATGAATATATCAGTTCATAAAGAGAGTAGCTCTGATTGGATTGCTCCACAACTTATCCCACCACCACCAAGCCAAGGCAGTTGTGATTGGATGTCCCTCTTAACTCATCCAACCTTTCCACACAACCAAAGTAGCTGTGATTGAATATATATCCTAACTTGTCCCTACTTTCTACATGACCAAATGAGGTCTGATTGGATTAAGTCTCAAACACTTTCGTCCAGTTTTTATTTGTTGATGAAAATGTCAGTTAATTTAGTTTTAGTTTTTGGTCATGCGCACTTGTTTTTATTAGTTACTGTCTAGTTTTCATCAGGGGAAAAAAAGGTTGTTGACAAAAACTATGAGGAAAACTACTGTAGACCGAGGTCAGGGGCACTTTGCTGAATAATATAAACTATTTGACATCACCTGGTCTTGTTTGATGCAATATTTTCTGTCTAAAAAAGTATCATACTTGAGCATGAAGTAAAAAATACACACAGCTAACAATATATCTGTGAGGGGCCCATGCTGTTGGTAAGACTGTCTATAAAGTAAATCAGTTGGACTTAAATGATCTTCTGACACAGCCACAATAAGAAGTGAACTGTAGCTGGAGGGTGAGTGAGGAAACCAATTAGGTGGCAGGGATTAAGGTGACACTTTGACATCCTGACCTGAGGGGTTCCAGACCGAGGTGTGACTCTTCTCGGGGATCCTGAACCTGCTGGCTGACCCGGCAGAGGGATGCTGGTCTTGGACGGCGCCGGTGTCAGGGCCAGAGCCGTCGGCCTGGCGTGGTTCTGGGGGATCGGCAGGGCGCTGTGCACCGGTTTGGGCTTGGGGAGTCCTGACTTCATCTTGGAGGACACGAGGAGGGCTGGCATCTTCTTCAGTCTAACATTGAGATGTAAAACCTGCCACCGCTCAGCAAGACTCCTTCAGGTAAGATCCAGCTATTTCTGCGAGTGTGAAGCAGGCTGTAGTTTGCACCTGATCCTCTGCTTGATTGAAGCTATGTGTGTAATGTGTCTGGTCTTGGCTGCTCCTGCTGGATCTCAGTGGGGGATCTGCGCTGAGCTCCCCCAGCATGCAGCAGGAGGGATAAAACCCACGAATGCCACCTGTTTTCAGGATCCAAACAACCTCGGCTCTTTACATCATGAAGGAAAGATTAAATCCCCCTTAGAGTGTTCAGTGAAAAAGAAATTAGTCCAAACTGAAATGAGATTATCCACTCTGCAAAGTCCAGGACAGAAGATCAGAAAAGCCACCTCTCACTCAGAGGAGTCCCCAGTTGCCTGGTGGCAGAGCGAGTGCTCCCGTCCATTCATTCCCAGTGCTGAGTGAGCGTCAGAGCCGGCAAACGTTCTGATAATAAGGAGAGCGCTCCCTCTCCCACAGAGCTGTTAATTACACCAACGCTTCAGGATGTCAGGAGGGAGCTTTGCTGGAAAGAGAGCAGGGAAGAGAGACGGAGAGATGGAAGGAAGAAAAAGAAAAAGGCAGCAGCGAGACAGCGTCCGCTCACTTTGGCGACTGCTCAGCTTGTGACTGCACAGGCTGGAAACAGCGCTGTGTGCTGCCTTTCTCCCTCTCTCTCTCTCTCGGCTAAGTCGTGGTTAGCGGCAGGTGTGGCTTAGATCAGGACTGACATATGTGGAGAGCAGCTCCACACATCCATTCAACATGTTTTTACTGCCTGCCTCTGCCTCTTCTCCTCTGTTTAAATATATATAAATATTAAAATTTCCATCATGAAAAACTTATTCATGTCATTATGTGTTTTAGAGTGTATCAAGTAATTATTAGGGATGCATAACATTATTTGTTTGATATTGATATCGGCCGATATCAGCCTAAAAAGTTAAGCATCGACTCGCTGATATTGAAATATTTTTCAGTTTTTCTTGTTTCGCATCTGTTCCTCACAAAAGAAAACAGAAAACAAGTAAATTTTGTTGAGTACAGAGCTTGTGCTCTTGACCAGAGATATCGGTATCGGCAATAATGAATTAAAAAATATCTGCATATCGAATATTGGCAAAAAACCAATATCGTGCATCCCTAGTAATTATGTTTATTATTTGATTTTGTCATAATCTAGAAGGTAATTCCTCTGGTGCAAATCTGAGATCACAAAATGTATTCTTTAAACTACCAAAGCATATAAATCTCTTAGGTTAATGGTGTTAAAATTGGTTTCAGGGATTACATTTGGGCATATAAGATGATTATAAGAACCAAAACTGGTAATGCCACCTGGTGTCCAGTGACAAAAAAGCTGAGCCCTTCTTTCCATATGTTATTTTTACCCTGATAAAAAAGTGATGGATCAAGAAGAAGAGCTACAGCACTGTTTGTGGTTCTCTTTCTCGTAGAAATCTTATAAGCAAGGCATGAACATGAAGCCCAGTAACCATGAATTTTGAAGGTCAGATGCTTCCTGACACACCAGATGGAGTGCTGTCTATTTTTCACTGGTCCATCACGGCAAACTTTGGGCAGAGCATTTTTAAGATTATTAACAATTTGTGATTCCTTAAACTTTTCATTTAGTCCCTCATTTATGACAGCCTTAGATCAAGACACTGTGCTTAACTAAAGAGAAGAGAGCATTCATGGGGATGTTTTACCTTCTATGTATGCATATTTCAGTGTGTCATGGTTCATATGCTGCTGCCTCACTTTGAGGAAGGAGCTGAAAATATATTATTAGACTCTTCTCTGCTCCCTCCTCCACTGAGCCTCCCTTTTTAAACATGAGGATGGCCAATTAGTGGACTTGTGTCGGATCAGCCTGACTCCCAGAAGACTTAGCAAAGACTCAAATCCTAAGGCAGAACCAAAGAAAAGAGGACAAATACGGAAGGACTTTGCATTTTATCCTCTAATCTGCAGTTAATTGCAGAATTCATACATTTTTTGGTTTAAATACAGATTTGTAAACATTTAACTCCCTAAAATGAGGTTACAAAAATGCATTTTAATATATTTGCAAAGGCTTCTTGGTTGCTTGCTTGGTGTGATTTAGTATATCTCTGCTCCAGCATTTGAACTATTTTAGTCTAATAAGCCTGATAGGGGCAATAAAACTGCAACAATTACGCAGACTGTAGTTCTGTTAGAATATGTGCCAAAGCAGCCAACATAAAGAACCATTACAATGAACAGTCTTTGACTAAAAGACATTGAAGTTGTATTATAAAGGCAGTCCTTTAAGAAGTTGTATTGAAACTCTCTTATTGAGATGAGGAAAAAGTAAAATAGTGAGCAGGGTTTTTTTTTCATCAAAAGTACCTGTTTCTGATTTTGTATGTATAAATTTTACAATCAAGAGTCATTATCAGGCAATCACTCTAAAATATCGGTTTTCTTATAACCTCCACCGAGAAGGTTATTTTTTTTGCCAGCGTTTGTTAGATTCTTAACAGATTAACCTCACAGTTATGAACAGACTTAAATGACATTCTAAGGTCAGTTGTACAAGGTTTGGCTTTACGGAACCAATGAAAACACAGTTATCACTCAACAAAACCAGTGAAAGCCCAGTTATCACTTAACAAAACCAATGAAAACACAGTTATCACTTAACAAAACCAGTGAAAGCCAAGTTATCACTTAACAAAACCAATGAAAACACAGTTACCACTTAACAAAACCAATGAAAACACAGTTATCACTGAACATAACCAGTGAAAGCCCAGTTATCACTTAACAAAACCAATGAAAACACAGTTATCACTTAACAAAACCAGTGAAAGCCAAGTTATCACTTAACAAAACCAATGAAAACACAGTTATCACTTAACAAAACCAGTGAAAGCCAAGTTATCACTTAACAAAACCAATGAAAACACAGTTACCACTTAACAAAACCTATGAAAGCCCAGTTATCACTTAACAACACCAGTGAAAGCCCAGTTATCGCTTTACAAAAACAGTAAAAACCCAGTTTCATTTTACAAAACCAGTAAAAACTCAGTTATCTTATACCAAAACAGTGAAAACCAGTTATGAGTTTACAAAACCAGTGAAAACCAGTTATGACTTTACACAACCAGTGAAAACCTAGTTATGACTTTACACAACCAGTAAAAACATAATTATCACTTTACAAAACCAGTGAAAACCAGTTATAACTGTACAAAACCAGTGCAAATCCAGTGTTGACTTTACCAAACCATTGGAAACCCGTTGTTGACTTTATAAAACCAGTGTTAAGCCAGTTTTGACAATGCTGGTCATGGAACAAAGAAGTTGTGATTTGATTTTGTTGTTAATCCACACACAGATGTGCATCAAGGATTTCCTTAGATGGTTTATTAACATTGTGAGATAGCGCAGTCTTCCACATTCTCAGTAATAACTCAGTAACTTCTCAATGAGTTTACAGGGAATGCTGTTCATGGCACAAGGGAGAAGTGATTTGATTTTGGTGGTGATCCAACTGTAGATGTGGTTTTAATGTTTTCTGCAAGGATTTCTTAACAGGACAGTATTCCACATATCTAATAATAATTTGCTTGGCAATGTTTGAAATGCTGTTGTGGAGGTTTGTGCTCTCGGATCACTTCTAGTAATTACGGATAAATTATTTCAATCACAGTGCTAACCATAATCCTAACTAAACAAATTACCACAAATTACTGTCATCAGACACACGAGAAATTGTTAATTCAATTTGAGAACCCCTGAACAGAGACTCCCTCGTGTTTCAGCTCAACATGAAAAGATCATTTATGTTTTCTGCAGAGAAGTGGAGGACGAGATGGAAATATAGAAAAACATACCCACACACACAAACCCTCAGCGTCGCATTTATAAGATGAACGATTTAATCCAGCAAAGGATGTCTTGAGTATGTTAATCTTAATCCTGTTATATTAATCCTAAATTATGTAAATGAAAATATCTGATTAGGATTTAGTGTGGTTTGGTTTGTGTGTTTGTGTGTTTGTAAAGGCATGTGATGCTGATGCATTGGAAATAACTCATTCAATTACAGACCTGCAGGTCCATGTTTTTTAATTTAATTTCACAAATCAGCAAAGAGGACACATGTTGATGACTTCTGACTATTTATTCTCCTATTATTTAGCTATATAGAAGATCTAGAATCATTTTCATCATGAAGAGGTGTATATCAACTCATGTCACTTTACTTTAATTATACCTTTTTGCTGTTTTTAATGTAACAAAATTGATTTTAATTAAACTTCCCCTCACTTTTCATGCCTTAATTTTTAATTGAAGAGCCTACATGGCCTGATGCTGCAGGGATTTAATTAAAAATATCGATGCCTCACCATTCCTCTTACTCTTTATCTGTATGGGATAAATAGCCCGAGCACAGATTCCTTCCTTAACCCTTGGGATATTCACACCAAATAAGACCCTCCAAAGGTCACAACAATATTCTGCTTCAGAGTCACAGGTAAAAATCTGAATCCAAATAATTTAGTGCCAGTTACTCATTTTACAACAAGTGAACAGGGACCCTCTGACCAACCCCACCTAGAAAAAAATTAAAAAAATAACCTTTAGAGGAGAAGATCTTTTTACTAATGATATTGAAGTGGTAATATATTGCAGTTGATATACTGTATTGGATTTACATTTGATTTAAATGAGGTAGGTCTGTTTTGGTCCATCTCTTAACAGGAGGAGAGGGAGAAGTCTCTATGCTAAGGACTCAGAAGCTTTACATTCACTCTTCCGAATGTCTCATTTCTTTTCTTCTTTGCAAAAACTGCAGCATTGAGACTTTATAACCAGGGCAGAGGAGGCATGTTTAATAAGACTTGGGAACCTTTGCTGAACTTTTGAATGATAAAAACTGAGCTTTAATGTCCTACACCTATGTTGCATCATGGTGATCATGTCTAATGTTTAATGCTGCCACATTTTGTTTTTCTTAGTTAATTTTACATGTATACAAATATTCTTGCCTGATTTGTGGTTTGAATTCTAGGCCTTTATGTTGGTCTCAAACTGGTGTGCTATGTTGGAGGTCGGTGTTTGTTTAGTTTTGGATTTTTGTTCCTATGTTTTCTTCTTCTTTGTTTGTTAGACCTTTGGAAAATAATAAAAATAATTATCAAAAAAACTGCAGCATCATCAAATTTTGCTCAATATTTATAAGCTCTGACTCAAACATAAGAGGCTTGGTTTCAGTTGCCGTGGCTCCTAATACACAAACAAGCAAAGAGGGACATAGCAGGGCAAAAATGGGTAAAACACAGAAAGCCTTAGTACTACTTTGTATGAACGACTGGAAGTGTCAGCCAGGCAGGCCATTAGTTGATAAATGAATTGATCAGAGCCTGAACAGAGGGGAAAGAGAAGAAGCAAAGGACTGACTACTGCAGGGATGGGCAACTTTGATGACAGTGAGGAACACATTTCTGTATTCTCACTTTCAGAGGGTGCTCAATGATACAAGAAAACAACTTTAATCCTACAAAAAAATAAGCACCTCCTTTGTCAGGCAGACACCTGCTATCAACATTGTTCATAAATCTCTTTTTTTCCCCATAAATCAGTCGTCCTGGTCGCCCTCCACAGCTGTGATTGGGTTTTTATAAATTCTAAACCAATTAAAAGTATAAAAAAACAGCTGTCAATATGACATTACAGTGTTTCCTTTTTAAATTACATTTTTTATTTCCTGCAATTTAGTAATTTTGGAGATTTTAAGTTTCTTCACACCAGCAAAAAAAATAAAATTTTCATCAGTACTTATGACACCAGGATTAACATTTAGACTAAAAGGAAAAAGTGTGGCATTAAACATGAGTTCAAAGCCAATTAAGGGTATATTTTCAATTGAATAACCTTCTGGTCGACTTCACTGTCCGTTTTTCCAAATGCATTTAGTAAAGCTTTATCCATGGTTCTCTCTCTCTATCCATGGTTGTATTTATTATTCATCCATAGCAAGGAGCTTACCTTTAATACATTCATATTAAACAAAGACTAATATGGAGCTATATCAATAAAGATTGATTGACTGAATCTATATTCAGCAGAGGGACATGTGATGAGGACAGATTTATGATCTGGGCTTCCATGGGTTTGTTTATCATATATTCTTATATTTAGTCCCTTTGTCTCTGCCTGAATGGATACATCTCTGGATGTATGTATGTGCATATACGAATATGTTTATGATATGTTTTTGTATATATGCATTTATATGTGTAAAAAGAAGAGTATGGCTTCAGCCTGCTCTATTGTAAAGTGTCTTAAGATAACACTTGAGATGAACTAGTGTGATACAAATAAAGATTGACTGACTGATTGATTGATTGATTGATTGATTGATTGATGCCATTACAATCAATCAAACTTGCTAGTTTCTTCCCAATCTTAGAATATTTACCAGCTCTGAAAAATTATTACCGGGATGTCGCCATTTCACACGCTGTAATGCCTTCTGCCTTTTGCATACTGCAGTAATAGCAAATCAGACTGAAACACATGTCAAATTGTCATCTATGTTTAATTAAACTGAGTGTTGGGCTGGATTTGGTAAAGAGGAGGGCCGCATGTGGCCCCTGGGCTGCTGAACTACTTCAGTCTGAAGTATATCCTGTTTTCTTTCAAACTCTTTTTATAGCCTGACACTCGTATATTTGTGGTGTGATGCATATGTTTATGTCATAAATGTTGAAATATGACCAGTAGTGTTTCTATTGAAACCATATTGATGGATTTTTAATTATAGATTTACTTTACAATAAGCGCCCTTCTCAGACACAGATATTCCACTCCATCACGGACTACTGACGCTGTAATAAGTGGTGATGAGTGAAAACCAGCCTCCCTCTGAAAGCACTCCTATGCTGACATAAAAAACACACAGAGACCGTCTGACTGAAACTTAAAGGAAAATACATTAATCCCACCCCCCAGCCTCAAACGTCAATCTGTCACCCTGAATCTGGAAAAAAAGCGAAACACAGAGCAGAGCACCGAAAACAGAACGGGGGAAACTTCCATTATTTTCCTGTGTGCTGGTAAACATGAAGCAGGCCGTGCACATCACAGCACAGCACAAAAACAGTTGTGTGTGATTTATTCAGCATGCTTTGAAGGTACCTGATGACAGTCCGGCGCAGGCTAATAATAGAGCAGCTTTGGCTGTAAATGGGCGGTATTGACAGTAATAACTAGGACACCCACTGCCTGCTCTCCCGTGTGCTGTGACTTGATTTCTTCTAAGAATAATAAACAGTCAGCTGGGGTCAATGGTGGGCGTTTTCTCTGAGCTTTGAAGCTATAGAGGCAGATTAATGTCCACTGAGATTATATCTGTTCAGCATGGTAAAGTGTTGATTTACAGACGTGAGGGAGTTCAGTAAGACCATAAATTTCACTGTTTTTCAGCTTCTAAAAGATTTTCTATGATGAGGATTTTGGTCAGAGTGAATTCAGAGTCAGTTCATTGTTAGTGAAATTGGTTATTGATTAAATAAATGTCTGTAATTACAGTTAGGGCTGCTTGGTTATGGTAAAACCTGAAACCAACATATATTTGATCTTATTTTATTATATTTTATTTTGCATAATTATGAAATAGAGACAAAAGACAAGTATAAATTATATGTGGTGCAGGGAGAGGTGAAAAGCCCAAAGGGCTTATTTGAAGCCTCCACCTAAAGTATATTAAAGTTACACAATATTATATGCACATATAACGTGCAAAAAAAAAAAAAAATCCAAAACCATCAAGCCAAAATCTCTTACCTCCCCTTTTAATGATTTTCAGTCTTAACTCTGCTTCTGGCCACCTTCCATGTTGCTGGGTGGGTTTTATATATTTTAAATCAATTACAAGCACAAAAGTATTTTCTATCAGGACAGTTGTCTTGAGATTCAGTCAGTCAGTAGTAAGCAGTGTTTATTTAACTGTTTATTTAACTTCCTGTACTGTAGCGATATTGGAGATAAGAGGTTTTGACTCGACAGTGAGGATACTTTTTGTGATATTGAGATCATAGCTACATAAAAATGTTGCTCTTGTCTCAAACAGGGGGTCCACTGTGCGATTCCAAGCCAACTGAGCATCGATTGTTACTTTTCAGGAAAAGAAAAAAGACTCTTCTATTGAGTATCTATTGCACAATATTATCAGACCACTATCAGTATTGGCAGATATTTGCCTAAAAACGATAATATCTGTATTGGCAGATATGAAAATCTTTGCCGATATTTACAGCCGATATCTTGACCACACAAATTGGACATAAACTGTCTGTAATATTTGCAAATTGTACAATGTGCTATGACATTTTACCTTATCCTCACTCAATGTCCACTTTTACAAATCAAAAGAATCATTTATCAAAGAATAAAATGATGTTTTTCTTGCTTCACATCTGTTTCTAGCACAAATAGACTGTAAACAGTAAAGGTTTAAGTCCATTTTAACAAAGTAGAGACTTTGTGATACAAAATATCAGTATTGATAGAGGTGATGATGAGCTCAGAAATATATATCAGATATCGGCAAAAATCCAATATCAAACAAAATTGGTTTGAAATTTACAAAAGCCACTCATCAACATAGAGGGTGACCAATACTGTTATACTGTTTTACTGAAAGAAAAATGAAGATAAGAGGTGTTGGTCTGACAGCGAGTATATTTAAAGCACAAGGGGACAAAAACTTTCAACATTTTCTTTAGTTTAATCTTAAGTCTGTCATTTTTTTGCCCAAGGGTTTCTAAATCAGAGAAGCAGAAGAAGAGTACCTTAATTTTTATTTTAAAGATTTGTATTTTATCATTTAAGTATAAAAATCTTGAATTGTTTTGCAGTTCAGTGTCAGTGAACCCATTTTATAATTCAATTTTTAACACGAGCCTCACAGAATTAAAACGTTTATATTCACATTCTGCTGACAACGATCCACATCTTCTGAACCTCCAAGCAGCCATTTCTACTCCTGTATTTCAATATCTTTGCACCACCAAAGGAAATGAATCTGCACACACAGACACACACACTCACACAAACCCTTTTCCTTCTGATTGTTTTCATTAGCGGAGTTAGCAGAGCAGAACAAGTGGGCTCTTACTGACGAGCCCCTCGCTAACCGGAGCAACGGCCTGACATTTCCACTGTGACAGCAAAGGATCTACAACCTAACCTACGCACGCCGCTCTATTTACTCACACACACACAAACACACAGTCATGTAGGATAATGAAGAGTGGCAGCACTGTAAGGTCAGATCACGGAGCAAAAGGAGCAAGGAGTCAAGCAGAGATCTGGCACAGCTCAGTGACACACGATGAAGGAACCACAAACAAATAAACAAACAACACAGCTACAACATGATCCACACAAATCACATCAGGACAATGAGGAGGAAAGAGGTCGACACTAGTGAGAAAACGCAGAGAGAAGGGGAGCGAGTGTGTTTGTGTTGGTGCCCCTGCCCAGATCCAGCTGTGCCACATGTGTGTATGCATGTGTACGTTGGTGTGGGAGGGTATGTGTGTGATATAAATGGGTCTCTGGGGCGGCCAGAGGGAGGGAGGTGGGGGGACGTCCTGTCACTTTCCTGTCACATGTCACCTACACAGGTCAGAGACAAGCGCTGTCACATCAGAGAGAAAAGAACATCGAACACACATGCAGGCATACACTGCAACAACAACAAAAAAAAAAAAACAGCCATCACAACAGGTTAAGTCTCAGATTCGACCTTTATATCTTTATCTTACAACAATATTTACCTCATAGAACTGAAGTATATATGAGCAATTTCAACTCAAATTTAAATAACTTCTGGCAAAAAAGTCCAGAGTTAAAAACTCCCATCGGTCAAAAATTGAGCACTATTTGGAGTCAGTAGGTAGATACTGTGAAACTAGAAAGCACTCAGAGAGCGCAAACCACCGCCATGGTAGCTCACATTGTTGTTACATCTATAAGCAATAGTTCCATGATAAAGTTACCATCATAATATGATTCATGACCCTGAAAACCCACACCTTGCACTCAGAATCATGACAGTTATTGAGCAAAAATGATCGTTCACTCATGGGATCACCACCAAAATCTAATCATTTTTAAACTGGGCCATTACCAACATCTCCTGAAAATTTCAGCCAAATCCGTCCTGCAGTTTTTGTGTACTCTTGCTAAAAAACAAACAAACAAACAAACATACACTGGCAAAAACATAGCCTCCTTGGCAGAGGTACTTACTATGCCAGCTCTGGCTAACATTAAAGGAGAGCTATTATGATTTTCGCTTTTTTGACGTATAAAGGTTGTTACAATGTCGGATACTCGTGTCAAAAGATGCCAAAGTGTCAAATAATATGGTTGATGCATTTGGAAGTGAGCCCTGCAAAAAGTTTGGATGGTTCTGCACACAGTCTTTTTTTAACGGTGTAGTCCCAGAGACGTTAACACGTGCCAGACTCCCCTATGTGGCCATGCCCAGGCATATGCTCTAGGCCTGCCCCCTCCCCCTTCAGAAGTCCTCAGGAGTGTGACCAATCACAGTGGAGTGGGTTCGGCGGGAGGCGCACACGGAGGAGGGCTAGGGAGTGGAGTAAATTACATGGAAATAAAAAGAAGCGATGCAGAGGGAGGCACAGTGTCCCGAAGATCTACAAAGTTTTCTGTGCAGGCAATCGTGTGAAGCTGCTCTTTAGGAGTCCAAAAATCAAACACAAAGGCCTGAAAATTAGTAATAATAGCTCTTCTTTAATAATGTGACAGCCTGATCGCAGTATTATCACAGCTTTCCAAATCAAAATACTGCCAAAGGGCAACTTCCATATGATGTGCTGATCTGTTTATTGTCTTACAGCTACATCCAGGTAGTAGAGTAAAAGTAATTAGGGGTGTGGGGGGATCACACAGGGATGCTTTGCTAGAAAGGTATCATCAGAAACAATGCTGTTTTTCAGCATGTTTTGGACATGTACAAAAGTTTGAAATGTTCATTTTTTCTGCTCAAGAGTCCTATAGCTCTTTTTAGGGGTTATATTCTGCCTTTACTCTGGTTCATATATTCATTTTTTATGACTGCAAGAGCAAGATCACAATGTTCAAACAACCTTCGAGTTTTCATATACAGAGTGACCCTGATCCAGGAGTATTCTCAGACTGTCTGAGATGCTCCCTTCCTCACTTTGGCCAAGTCTGTTCTGATTGGTTGATTGATCTCCTCTGGTAATTAGTCAGTTCAGTGCTGCTTGGTGCCATGTTGTCAACAGCGATAACAACGGCTAACAATAGCCTGGTAGATTGGCAAGTTTTTTCTGAAATGCTGATAACTTGGAGATGACGCCATTCCCACTCCCCTATTTCCAGCTCAGATGTATTAGTCTAGACTTGTTCTCCTTCAAGGTAGAACTCTGCTGGGAGCCCTTGCAGCCACTTCACTGACTTATTAGCCGAGCACCTGATACAACCCAACCTCAAAACTACTAAACATACCCTTGTGTGTTTTAAAACCCAAATTTAAGCCAATTTAAAACTATTTGTTAAGCCTCAAATGGTCTTTTTATACTTGCTAACAAAGTGCCCCCTTTTCTTCAACAAAAAACGTCTTTGTCTCAAAGGTCAAAAACTTGAATAGGTCCTTATAAAGAAAGAAAAACATGAGCTATACACTATAGATGCACACACATCCAGATATCTGCTGTGGTGCAAAACACAACAAAACCTGTCAAGCATGAATAACAGCATCCTAGAAAATACACACATCTGCACATGTACGGTGTTAATGCACACTCTCACACACACACCAACGTGCACAGAAATACACCCAGATTCAGACACGGGGTAAAAGCGAGACAGTGGAGACAGCAGCACCCAAACAACTGTCTCCCCGCAGAAAATTGGGGTGACAGATAAGAAAAATCAGGGAGCAGTCTGCAGTTGGCCCGGCCACAGCTCCGAGGTGTGCGTGAGAGTGTATTCATGCGTGTGTGTGTGTGGACATTGGCGAGATATCGTCCCAATTGAACTGGAGGCTTATTTAGGTCAGAGGATGGATGGGTTTAAGAAAGTGAGGCAGAAACAATGATCTGCTTCCTCTACAAGGCCTGAGCAGCACTAATCAGGCTTTAATAACTCATTTATTACTAATTAACTAAAGGTTAAACAGATTATGCTGGACAAGCTTCCACCCCCGTAGTAATTATATCAGTTACATGTTGCAGGAATCCTCGATGTGACGCTAAATCTTTAAAACATTAAGCATGTTCAGCCCCTCTGACTCGACAAAGGCGACAGTGGTGAATAATTTATGAATGAATGAGGGTGAGGGAGAGGACAGCAAATGTCTGAGAGCATAAATTAAAGTTTCAACGCTCAGCTGATGTTAAAAAAAAAAAGACAAATGTGATATTCATGCGTCAATATTAGCTGATCTGACCTCTTTGCAGCAGCCTAATGTTCAGTGAAAGTCCTGCTGGTGCTTGGCCTAAATATTCAAAGAATATTGTTCTGATGTTCAACCACATCAGAGTGTTTCCTCGAGTGGAGAGAAATAATCAATACATGTGAGATTTAGGAAAAACTGCATCACGTAACAGAGCTGCAATAAACCAGCTGGTGTAATGTGAACCCTGAGGCTTAAGCAGCAATTACCCCAAACTGCTGTGACACAAAACAAGCCATTCCTTTTCTTCACAGTGACGAAATACGACAGAAATTGGAGACAGACGAGGGTAGATACGGGTTTGTGGAACTGGGAGGAAGGGAGATGTGAGAGGGAGCAGACATTGAGATTTTAGTCATAATATGTCCCAAAAAGGCAGGGGGACAGGGAAGGGGGATGTAGGAAACAGGACAGGGAAATGGATGATGGATGAAAAGTCATTCTCTGTGCACCTGTCCTGGTTTGATAAATGGGTTTCTCCTCCCTGAAAAATGACTACAAGTCTTAAGACAGAATGCATGTGGAGTTGTGTTTTCTTTTTGTCTTCCAAACCTGACTTATCATAGTTCAAGCTCATGACATTTTGGTTCAGACAACACCAAATGCCTTGTTCTACTTTATAAAAACACAGAATTTCCGTCAGCTTTATTTGCACGGTCCCTTGAGGTGAGCTTATCTCAAAAAGGGGAAAAAAGCTGATTGTGTTCAAGTTCCAGTAAACATCACATTGACCGAGCATTCACCCAAGACTGCAGAACCAGACAGACCAACTTGTGCACCGCCAGAATCGATTACAAGAAGGCCTGTGACTCAACGCCATGGATACTGGAATGCTTGCTGTATAACAGGGTGGGCAACTGTCGGCCTCAATGCGGCCCCTCAATCACTCCTCAAAGGAAAAAAAAATGTAAATGTGAAGAAAAATTAGGATAGATATAGATTGTTAGTACATGTATTGAATTTTGCAAGTCATTAAAAACTTACTCTGCTATATTTGTGTCTCTAGCCATCTTTGAGGCTTTAAAATATAATTTATAGTAAGTAAAAACTTTATTTGGGATCATGGTAGAGGTAATTTGTGGTTTAAAAACTAGTAAACACTTTTCTTTTATTGCATTATAAAGAAGCTTAAATTGGCTTTAGATATGTCATTTAATTGTGTCTGAGTTGAAATTTGTTAATGTTGGTAAAATGCTACATCGACAAGTGAAAGTTAAAACTCTACCATGCAAAGACAAAGTCAGATATCAACAACACTCAGAAACGCTGCTGGCCTCTCTGGACCCAAGCTCGTCTGAGATGCACTGAGGCAAAGTGGAAAAGTCTGCTGCATTTTCAGGCAAGTTTCAACAGAGGTCCAATTACAGTATACATGTAAACACAAGGGAAAATGTGTTTTCCAGGTGATGACCTCTTTAAATATATATTGTCTCTGTAGTGTATTCAATTGAACAAAAGTTTTAATAGGATTTAGGAATCATTGTATTTTGTTTTTATTGATGTTTTACACAATGTCCCTATTTCACTGAAATTGGGGTTTGTGCATAACCAGTCACTTTAGATGTTTAAATGTTTGCATGCAGGGACATGCAAGAAAAAGTATCAACTGTACACAAAAAAGAAGATATAAATTGTCAGTCTTTTAACTACAGAGGTCTCAAATCAGCCTGAACAGCCATGTGGGGCCCAAATGGGACACAAACCAAAGCCTTGTCAAGTTCTACCTCAGTTTTAATGAAGGTTTTCATGGGTCAGCCCAGCTGGGCTGATGAAAGGCTGCTCCATGCAGGGTTCATATGGGTTATACTCAAGTACATGTTTGCAATTCAGATGATATCTCTGTCCTATTCAGACTGCAGATTAGAGGCAACGTGTCTCCACCTCCTATTTTGTTTAATTCTCAATAAGAATATAAAAGAGGAATATTGACTACAAGATCCCTTCTGTGCTGGAACAGGAGGTCACAACAGAAGTGTTACGGAGGTCATATGAATCTGTGGAGTGAGTGCCGGGGAGAAACAATGTGTACATTTCTGACTGTGCTCCCTCACACTTTAGCAACAACGTAATGCAACCACAGTTACCATATGAATTAATGCATTAGTACAAAGGCACACTGACAGTGGAGCACAGTGCAGGGTAATTACAAGACTGCAGACTGGATGGTTTAGTTGTTTGTTAATTCTGTTTGAATATTTGACAGATTTAGAGCATTTTCTTTCAAATATCTCGTATGAGCCACCAAAGAGTGAATACAAATCTGCCTGTGTGCACACATTTGATCCATTTGGATGGCAGACTCAAGTATTAATGTTAATAAATGTGCAGATTTCCTTCTTAGATGAAATAATTGCAAACATACATTCCGTCACTGTAGGGCCAAAACTTCTCATTTCCATTTTTTATGATTCTCATTGTTTGCTATTGGTCACCTTTTATGTTGCAGAGTTGGAATTACAGATTTTTAACCAATTACAGTTATGAAAAATCATTTTTAATTTCAGAAAATATAATATTTATTAGTAGAGCCTTTTATTCACTTCCTGAAAAGTATGAATTTTGGAGTTAAGAGGTTTGCGCCTGACAGTGGTGATTTGCTTCTCTCAATCTCAGCTTGCTGTTCCTCTAGTTAATTCATTTGTCTCCTCAGTCCACACTCACCCCGTGGCCTGTTTTCACAGAAAAACTAGGCTTTCATCACCTCTTCTTTACCAACTTTTTGACACATCAGAGAAAATTTTGTTATGATTTGTTTATTTGGACATGTTTCTTTTACTTTCATGCTGCCATGACTCAGTGTTTTTGATGTGTAAATTTAGACGGAGGCATGAAAGCAGCTGAGGGGAGTTGGCTTTTGTTCAACCCGCAGTGGTGATTAAACGAGTGGAAAATGTGAGTTACTTGAGTTAACTGTTTTTTGTTAAAGTTCAGATGTGTTTACATCAAAAGTTCAGCATATCAAAGGAGACAATCAGTTATTAAGGTCTGATCTGACCTCAAATATATAAATCATGTTCTGTGCTGTTTATGTTGCATCAAATACAAAACGTCATAGCATGCAGCGCTGGTGTCTTTCCTATTTTCTACAAACCAAAGTTGAAGTTTGTTCACCACGCACTCATGTTGTAACCTGACACAAGTCCATCTGGGGAAACAGCCCAAAGAAAGTATTTGTGAACGGGCTGAACATACAAAAGCATACCTGGAAGGCGATGGGACAATCACTCCCTGCTGTCATCTTGCTCGAGCCCTTCACCTCTTCCTGCTTTAAAGGATGCTGACTAGGCCGTGCTGCTACAGACTAACCAGAGGCAGGCTAATGCTTCCCATTGACTCCCAGTGTTTGAGCTAAGGTAATCAGTGGTGGGCGAGCCCTGCTCATCTCTTCTTTGTTACTGCATGCACAGTCAAAAGAATGGTGTCTATCTGCCTGTCATGGACTCGGGAGAGAGGCAAGACATGAAAAAAACAAAAAAAAATGTTAACTTATCCTTTTAATGTACATGCCCTAAACCACTGTGCCTCTAATGCTTTGAGGCAACCCCCTTCAAGCTGTCAAAAGTTGCCACATGCAGCTGATAGAGACACCAACATGTAGTTAAATATCTCAAACAATACCCACTTTTACTTTGACACATCTCTCCTCGTGCTTTGTATTAACACAGCTCATTATCCAGCTCATACACATCCACAGAGCCATTTCCAACAAAAGTCTCCAGAGAACGTTTACACAACCACTAATGGCCCATTAGTTTAATGTTTGAATGCAGAAATAAAGAGAAACAATCCAGAAACCATCCATTTACACAATCTCCTACTTCTAAGGATCTTCAACAAGCGGTCATGTAGTTCACACAGTATATAGATACTGTATATTCAGCCGAGCGTTATCAACAGGATGTTTGTTGATGCATGCAACAGAGAAGCATCGCAACTGCCAAACATACTAGACTGCACAGGGAGGATAAAAACACAGAATATATACTGACAGATAAACAGCCGGATCAGAGCATTCCTGACACCTAAACATTTCCTTCCCTTAAACAAACAAGCACATTTACATATTCGCAGACGACAGAGGAAACTGCAGACTCGGCAGAGCAGAGGCTCGAAATGAGAGGAGCAGAGATCATGGATTAGAGGATTGTAGATTTGAAAATGCTAATGGGACACCAAACAAAAAGATGGATATTTTGCTTGTTAGATGCTTGTTTGCACGGATGCATTATTCAACAGTGCCGACATAAGAGTCAGTATCTGCATGTTTTCTCTTCTAATACGGCAAAACTAAGGGCACTATCATAATTTTTCTACTTGATACTATAGCTTAAAGTTTAAAGGCTTAAAGCAACAGTTTCTGTTGCTTTAAGCCCTGGATTGTTTTTTGACCTATTTTATTTCTTGTGTCATTGGCTCTGAGAAGTCTAGCAAGGGACACATGCTTTTTGGCCAATAAGGGTTCAGCACCTCCATTCACTACAGTCTCAACATACACCTATTTTTAGGCCAATTAAGGAAGGTGATCCATCTGGCTGTTCTAGCAAGGGATACGTATGGACACTTGTAAATGAAATGTAAACAATGGCAGAGGTAACAGTTGGTAAAGTTGCCATTCCGGCACTGGCAACGACTGCCTACACAGCTAACAAAGGAAGACAGAGGGAACTAAACAGCCATCAAAGAAAGCCAGCAACTACAGGAGGAATGAGACGAGAGTAATCATCGAAAAGTGGAGACGACTCTGCGATGGTATCAGTCCAAAGCTGGACGAAGAGTTGGCAGTGCTTCTGATGGATAGGTAAGCTGCAAATATCTTTTCCATGTCATAAACATGCTCGGATTGTTAATTATGGAATGGTTGCAAAGAACTTCTGAACTCCTATCGACCCATTCAAGAGGCCGTAAGCGTGCACAGGGGTGAATGTAAGGGGTGTAGAGGGGAGTAGTACTGCAGCTTTAATGCCAAAGACATTTCATCATTCATTGCCTCATGGTCAGGTGATTATCCATTAAATGAAACTTAATGTTCAAAGAATTGAATAAAGTTTCTTTAGATTTAACACTGAGAATTTTAAAGGTGGTAAAATTGGAAATTTAACACTAGCTGCACAAAAGCTTGAAAGGTAGTTGTAAAAAGTTGATAGTTTTCTTTGTGGGAAACTCTTGATATGGCTTGGATTCATTTCACCACAATGGGCCTTCATGGTGTTTAACCACAGTGGAAAAAAGGTATCACTATCCACATAAACTTTTCAAAAGAGTCCAATAGAATAATGCAGTTTTACCTTCAGTTTCATACTCTGTATTTTACAACCTCTTATACTTGGCCAAAATATGGCCATATATACTGCACCAGTTAGTAACGCATCAGTGCAGAAATTGTACATATCCATAGACTCTAAGAGAGCAGCTTAATACATTTTCCATTATATTTTCTTTAATCCATGTTCTGAGGATGTTTGTAGGGAAACTTATCCAGTATGTCAGTCCAAATCTCCCACAGGTGTTTAATTGGGTGGATTTCTGGTCACTGCAGAGGACAAACCATATGGTTCAGAGTATATTTGGACTTCTGTAAAAATTACTATATTCAGAAGTCCCTAAAGCCATATGGATTTGGATACAATTATCTCCAATCGACAGGAAAGGCTTAGCTTTGAAATGTCAAACAAGATAAATGAGGGCAGTTCAAATCAAATGATTGGATTGGGGCGCTGATGATTCAGCAGTTGGGACAGCCCTTCAAGACGATGGGAAGACTCAAGTCCTACTAATGGCTACTTTCCTGTACGTGATTTCCCTCTTTTCCCCATATTTCCCATATCCAGCTCTGTCAAATAAGAACTAAAAGACCTGAAATAAATTTTGAACAAAAAGAAAAAGTTTAACAGGAACTCTTATCCACTTTATGTATCTGTCTGTATGTATTTCTCTTCGACTAAGGTCCGTGTTTTTCATATTTACTTCAGAAATGCACATTTTTAGCCCATTTCTTCTTGATAATCTCCTTGCACATCCTATTTTTATGTCTTGCACTTCTTGTCACATATATTTGCACCTTAGTTACACATAAGTATACATTTTCTTTTAATATATTTTTAATACCTCTTCATAATGCTGCTTTTCATATAAATACGCCATTGGTGGAGAGAAACTATTTTTCTTTGACTTTTGTCATAACAGAACAACTCTGAAGAGTGTTTTACAGACTCTATATTTAGGAGAGTCCTCTGCCTCCAAAGGGAGGTCCTGTTTCTACACTCTGTATCATCCACAACAATGTTACTCACCACATACACTCAACTGCACTCAGTACTAATATAACAGCACATGTAGGAGGCTTCCACTGTTAGCGCTCCTGCTGACGCATTCAGTAGCACAGATGGGTGCGTCAGTGTTTGTGCACGTACAGTTCTCACACTAATTTTAAGATTCATCTCGCAGCACCCTCTAACTGCGCTCAGTCCTCCATCTGGCTTACATATGTGAGCCTCTGCTGAGAGGCCCAGTGTTTGACAGAAACTCACACTCAGCTGAATGTAAAACCAGCGAGCTGCTGAGGAAACACCGCAGGGACGGGGATACAAGCAAAGTAACAAAAACACTTCTTACCTGTCAGAGGAAGGTCACCGGGGCACACAGCAAGGACCAACGGGAGCAGGGGGACAGAAGAAAAAAAAAAGGGGGATGCGGATTAGTAGCGGGCAGATGGACATCATCAACATATTTATATAACTTTATATACAGTGTTACTGTCCAAGATGTCTCTTACATTTTAAGAAAAGACAATATAAGAACGTAGGAGAGACCCTTGTGTAAGAGTGACGCTGATGCCCAAGCCCCTTCACTCCACAAAATTTCAGTTCAATTGATTTATTATCTCCGTAAACACTGTCCAACCTATGAGCACGAGTGTCAAGTCTCTTTTCAACACAGACTGATGTTTATAGTGATAATAAATGCCCCCCTATGACTATAAAATGACAAATAGAGTGTGTATTTATGGTGGGGGTCCTGTGATTTACTAGATGCTGCCAAAACAGTCCACAAAGGTGGCCTGATAAAGACTGTTGACCTTGTGGCGCTGTCACAATGCCAACTAAAACTTTTCCAACACCAATGCTTTTGACATCGTATCTGTTATCATTGTGTTTAACACCAAAGAAAAGTTCCAAAGTTAAAACAGATTTACATTGTTAAAGCGATGCCCCAGTCCCAAGTCCATGACAAGCAGACAGACACCATTCTCTCGACTGTAACAAGGAAGAGACGGCCAAAGCTCACCCACTGTGAGTTAGCTTAGATCAAACAATGGGAGTCCTGTGTGCTTGTTGTGACTCTTTTTATTATGTTCTAGTTCATCTTCTACTCCCAAAACAGAGGCTGGCGAGTGAGCCGTTCTTAAATGCAAATTGCCTGCAAATTTAAGAATGGCTCGCAAACGAACGGCTCACTCACAACTGCGAATCGGTTCTCCTTGTTCACCTAACAGAGCTGTTAAAAGACTTGTTCGTGAACGTCACATCTCTAGTGCACTCCCTGAGAATCTACGATATAAATAAAGTTTATATATAATTAATGAAAATGTGGAAAACTGCTCTATTTGTTAACAAATCCTTTCAAACAGTTGCAGACCACAGAATGTTTTCAAAGAACTTAAAATTTTCAGGACATCCCCTTAAAATTCCATCGAATCCTGATATTAACTTTTTGAGTTATCCTGTCAAAAAACTAAGAAACAAACAAACTCCAGCAAAAGCATAACGTCCTTGATGGAAGTGATTAACTGAATATGGATGTTCAGTAAGCCATTTGCTGTTAGTGCTTTGTCAAATCAGGTCTCTGCTTCACTTGATTTATCCAAATGTGGTCATTGGTAGCTCCAAAATACCGGAAGGGTGACCACCAAAATGCTGAACTTGAGGCTTTGAATAAGTCAAATAACTCACATCATGCTGGATATGTCTTCTCTTATTCAGTCTTTGATTTTAAATCTGCAGTATCCATTATTTTGAGAAAAAGTCAAATCATATAAATTAAGGATGCTCGATATTATCAGTTTGATATTGTTATCGGCCGATATCAGCCTAAAAAGTTGGCCAATATTGACATTTTTGCAGATATTTACAGCCGAAATATCGGCCACACATATCAGCAAATTACACAAATGTACAATATTGATGCACCTTCTCATCATTGCATGGGTACATTTAAAAATCAAGGGTTTCATTTTTGCAAGAGTTAAATGCTGTTTTTCTGGTTTTACATCTGCTCCTCAAAAAATATACTGTAACACTGAAAGAAACAGGTCCATTTTTGTTAAGTACAAAGCTTATGCTCTTGACCAGAAATATCATTATCAGTATAGGCGATAATGAATTTAAAAAATATCAGCAAATCAGATATCGTCAAAAATCCAATATGTTCATCCCTAATATAAATCTACTTGTGCATTGTTCACCAGTAGAAGACATTTTTATTAACACTATTTTCCAAATATCTATCAAAGCTCTAATGATTAAAGAGAAGCCAATTCATAGAAAGACTTTAACATGTAAAAAGACCTGCAACATTATTACGCCTATTATGCCTGGTTTTACTTAGAGATTATGCACAATTTCTCTTTGAAATATCAGAGAAAAAGAGAACTATCTAAGCTAAAACATCAACTCTTAAACCCCGGCTCCACACAAAGAAGTCAAACTTGAGAAAGTCAGAAAAAGAGAGAGGTACGTTTGGCTCGGCCTCAGCTGAAAGCATCGAGGGAGCCACCCTTCATGTTTACAGCCTGCTTCTGCCTGCAGGGCGCCAAAGCTGAAATGTGCTGCCAAGCGTTGCCCACCCAGCTTAGCCCCACTTACTCACAGCTTCCATTGGATAATGCTGTTTGAAGGTGATGTAAAGCCAATAAAACCTAAATAAGGCAGTTTAAGCTGAATGTGAAGCACTTGGACACCTGTTTCAACACGGGGAACGAGGCACACTGTTGGACAGATAGGACGCTCAAGTGTGGACCCTTTAGAGGCAAACAGGAAATCATCACCACCACAAACAACAAATAAAGTCGTCATGTCAGCTCGTTGTTTAGAGTGAGAGGAAATCATGTTGAAGGCCTCATTTCCTGACTGCAGGCTTAGATGGAAACTCAGGGGTTACAAAGAGAATTTTATGAAATGTTGTAAAATCCTTATAAGTTTAAGAGCAGGACTTTTAAAATGTTCAAAGCTCAATAACCTTGGAAGAGGAAACACACTGACTCGGAGCCACAAAACAGAGCGGCAATTAAAGGCTCTAATTTGGCAGGGGTTGGCAGGGATGTTTCTAATATAGAGGAGCTGAACCACAAGCTGCTGAGTACAACAAAGAGCAGAAACAGGAGCGCAGTTCAGCTGACGTTCAGGGATAACGGAGAGCATGAAAAGTCTGTTTACATGGATCCAGAGAAAGCACATTTTGAGTTTGTGAGGATATAAAGCATCAATGACATCCACCAACACACAGCAGCTGTCAGAATTCAAGCATCAACGTCCTTATTCAGTGCAGCCAACTGGCAAAACTCCACCAATAGAGGCTGCAGAGTGGAAATCCCCGACAATACGACCAAAAACAGTTCAGGGCATCCTCGCCACAGCTCCACATGAGCCAATTTGGCCGTGATGAGTCTGACTTCACGCAGCAGCACTGTGGCCCACGGCTGTGATGGTTTGAATGTGCCTACACGCTCTCACGCTGTGTGAGAGATTGTGGGCGTAGGAAGGTTGCCCTGTTAAAGTGTGTATATTTTTCAACACCCTTTGCAGCCTCCAGAGAGTGATGGATTTAATGTACTGGATCCAACAAGAAATACAGTAAAAGAAATCCAAGACTTTTAATCTTTCAGTGCTTCTGATGAAAACAGAGTGATGGTTGGAAAGAGTGCAGAACAACATGTTTTTGGATGGAGTTTTTACTTCCAGGATAGAAAGGATGGATGAGTAAGAGCAATGATTTATCAAACCTAAGCACAAATGATTTATCAGTCCTAACTTAAGCTTACTAGCTGGTTAAATCCTTCAGTTAAAGCTAAAGGACAGAAGGAGAATATTAGAAAAAAAAGTGTTAATTCTGGTAAACTGTAAAAAATGTGACTCAGGTAAAATATTAAAGTGGTGAGACATGTCAAATATCAAAGAATAGCCAATATCTATTGATTACAAAAGAATTCAGAGCCAACTGACAATGTATGAGAACTGTATGTGTTTTTGGTCTTTTTAAGTTCTTTTTCCCCCTGTTAGAAATCCCAAGGAGCATCAAATGTCAGGTTTCCTGTTTCTGGAAAATTTTGTAAGTACAATTAAATCTACACAAGCCCAAAAACAACCTTGAGAACCATAAAAGCTACCTCTAGCTAGCGCCCACCCATCCTCTCGTCATATACAACGCTTATCCCATTCGGGGTCACTGGGGCTGGAGCCTATTCCAGCAGACACTGGGCGAGAGCCGGGATACATCCTGAACCAGTCGGCAGCAAATCACATGGCCAAACAGAGAGACGGACAACCATTCTTTCTCACAACCATACCTAAGGGCAAGTTAGCCTGAGAAGAACCCACAGAGATCAATTTAATTTCCCTTCTTCACTCAATAAAAAGGTCTAATTCAGGGTTTAGAGCTGATGTTGCCAAGAAGAGAACAAAAGACAAATTATACATGGCCATAAAATCATGTTTAGTGACGTGAAACCGAAAGAAGTTGTTGCAAAGCCCACATTGTGCTTTTGGTCTAATTTTACATGGCCTTAAGTGTGTTTTATGTCATGGGTGCATTTGAAAAGTCTGTTTGTGGTTATGGTAATAGTTGATCTTACAGTCACGTTTAAAGAGCTGATTTTTATATAAACAAACTCCGTATTGAGGAGATGGTAGAGAGGAGGCTGCAAATAAGGGAAATGAGATCCAGGGACACTGTTGGCCTCGTCCCCCTCTGCTGCGTACTTCCTGTTTTCTTCCTTTTCAGGGAAATCCAGGGATGAAACAGGGACACTGATTCAGTTAATCCTGTCCTAACTACTTTTTTTCATTGAATGAAACTGTTATTTTAAAGGTTTTACTTGGACATTTTGTGCCTTTATTGATAGGAGAGACAGTGGAGGCGAGAGAAAGTATGGGGAGGACACTCTGCAAACTGGCCACAGGCTGAACTTGAACCCGGGCCAGCAGAAGCATGTATACGCATTGTGCCTGGTAGCTTACCGCTCTGCCAAACCAGCACCCCTTGAACCTGTTATTTTAAAAGAAGTAAACAGCAGGTCTGTCCTGATGGCTCGGTCAAAGTATTTCCCATAAGGCTTTCAAATTTCTCTGTCCTTCAGTATAAGTACTAAACAACAAAATATACTTGTTTGTAATTAATTCAGACTTTAAAACTGTCAAATTCTACATATGATGTCCTGAAGTTTGTTACTTTGAATGTGATGGAGGTGATAGAATATTCATCCTTCTTCCTTTTCATTTGCATAACCCTGAAATGAGATTACTTTTTATTGAATTATCTTCATCTGAACGAGAGAATTGTTCCTTTTAAATCAAACTCAGCTTCATTCACATTCAAATCTGAATGACATTGTCCTTGACTACTCATCCAACCAAGAGGAAATTACATATCTCTTGATGCTATGTTCACCAGTTGTGCTTTTCCAGCAGCAGGTGCTGCTTAAAATACACCTCTAGTGTTTCTGACAGCAGCAATCTGGAGATCAGATTAGCAGACGTTCTTTTTATCAGTAAGCAATCCTCTAAAGAGCTTAGTGAGTTTTTGCCTGATCTACCCCCGACAGCGCACCAGGTCAGGAGGTCCAGCGCTCCACGTCGCCCACTCTCAGCTCCATGCTAATCCTGTTTTCTGTTGAGTGTTCATGCCAACCCAGAGTCAGACGTCCAGTCACGGATACAGTGACACGGGGGAGGAGAGGGGGGGAAAGAACAGGGAGGATAAGTGTGTTTATCCTTGTGATGACAACAAGAGTAAAGGATAGAGCAGGACTTGGCTGAAGAGGCTGCTGAAGGCCGTGGACGGGAACTATTATACTTATTCTGACTGCAGAAAACGTGCATTCATCGATGACTGAATGGTACAACATCAGAGGATGCAAACGCTTGAAAAACACACTCAAGGTCAGCAGCTTTGTGAGCCTTGAGGCCTGAAATAACAAAGAAAGGGACTCATTCAATCAATTTTTCATTCAGCAAACTGAAAAGTAAATGAAACACAACATGCAAAAGTATTTACTCTAACAGCTGCTGCCAGGACGCTCATATCTGTGCTGGAAAAAACTCTCAAATAGGACATTCATCACACGGATTATTTCCTGGACATCACTGTCATGATTAAGGCTGGTATCAGATGGATTCTTGGGACACTGACATTATTTGCCTTCATGCTTCACAAATTTCATCGGTTTCTTTCACATTTCCTCTCCAGAACAATGAAGTCATGCTCTTACTAGAGCCAGTCACCCCAAAGGCAAAGGAGGAGATGAGGGAGAAATCATGGTGGACAGGCAGCAGAAGTGATATCGAAAATAACACAGATAGAGCAACATTTAATGTATGTGTAAATTAAGCGAGGGTGGAAACACCAGAAATAGCAGAGCATCAAACATAAGGAGCAACATGTGTTTGACGTCGTTGGCTCAGAAAATCTGTGTCAGGCTGGCTTTCTACCAAAAATCAGGAATTGTTGAGGGACTTGATAAAGAATTGGAAGGACAAGAGGAATCTATAATGGTTTTGATACCAATTTATCTTACTGATTTTCATTCCTAGTGCAGTGTGTAAATGTTGGGGCTGTACTTGCAGTTCTGGATGTATCTAAACTGGTCTATTGGTCCGACTGGTGTAAAGGCAGCAGACAACATTTTAAATGAAAATAAATGTATTGAAATGGCAGCTATAGAGCAGGATTTATGGTATATGTGCATTTTGATATCTTACACAATCAGGAATAATTGGTTATTAGGTATATGTTTTTATGTACTTTTATGTACTTTTTATGTACTTTTAATGTATTTTTATTTTTATGTAACCATGGAGAGTTCAAGTGCCTTATCTCTAAAACTTCTCTTGCTTAGACATTTTATAGTTTGGTCTTTCTTCATTGAAGTGTAAACACTGTCCATCTCTTGCTCTTCTTTTGACAGGTTTCCTTTTGGTAAATGTTTTTTAATGTGGAAATATTTCTTTTATTGGAGCTTAAAAACTGTAATAATTTAGAAATAAGTATCTAAAGTGGCCCTTTGTTGTTGTACTTATTTAAAAGTCCCATGTTGACACTTTATAGAGCAAACTCTGCCCAAAACATGTTGGAAGTAGAGCAAAAATATCCTTTCTATCGAGGAATGCTTTCAGTGTTATTTGTTTTTCATTTAATAAAGACATGTGGTGCAGATCTGATAAAAGTTCTACTGAAGCAATAAGCATCCATCCTTCTCTTCCTGTTTTAAAGTACTCTGATGGACCGTGCTGCTTTGGAGCTTGGCAAGATACAGCTGCACTGCAAGGTTAGACATGCAAAAAATTTGACTGGATTTGTAGTCCTCAGACTGACTATACATCATTAAAACCAGTTGATTGTCCATTTAAACAAATCCCCAGTGGAGTGTTTTACAGTGGAGCTAAACGCTGCACAGTAAAGGCTGTTTTAGTGTCTGATGCTGGATCTCCTTGCTTTGCCTTTACCCTCAGCGGGTTTAGTCACAGTGAAGTGACTATGACAGATAAAGAGGCCAGGCCGGCACCTACTCATCACCACGCAGAAGCAACACTGTAGCTGACAGCGGATGATTGCTGCAGCAGAGAGAGAGGAATACAGTGAAGAGACAGTAGCAGGAGAGAGGACAAAGAATTAGAGATAAAAACACACAGAGGCCTGACCCCATGGAGACACCCGCTCTATATAACCAAAGCTGAGAGGCAAAATGCCTTAACAAACACAGGGAGAGAGAACAGGGAGGGACAGAGGGATGCTGGGAGGAAGAGGAAGAGGAAAAGGGGATGAAAGGCTGAGGGAAGAGAGGAAAAGACGAGGAAGTGAAGGGAGGGGGGCTCCTGCTGGTCTGCACTGCGAGCCACGGACGCCCGAAGCGTCCTTTACATGCCTCAACCATGTCAGATCACATCAGCATCCCTGCCAGCCCCCTCCTCTCCACACACACACTCACACAACAATACAACTCTGCACTGGAGACACACAAACCTTGAAAAATCCCTTCCTGAGACACTTTTCGTGGTCCTGAACTCATCCCATCCCTTGATCTTGCAGCCCCCTCTGGTCAAATTTCACAGCAGCAGCTTAAGAGACGCCACACACAAACAGACACTGGAGCACACAAATCCACGTCTGTGTTAAACACGGAGGTAAGCACGTCTGGTGGCAGAATCATTTGTGTGATGCTGAGAGTGACGGGCAGCTTCGCTCTCTGCGCTCCCCGAGGATTTTGACACAAATACTCTGTGTAACCGTCCTGCGATTGCTTTTAACTCCTCTCTCGCTCTCCATCAGCATCATGTGTGACCCACTTCAGCTCACTGTCTGTCTGTCTGTCTGTCTTTCTGTATTAACACGGGCTAAACTTTCTCAATGAGGAGCAACTTCAGCTCCATTATGGCTGCCTGCCTCAGGACTCCAGCTCAGATGACGACTTTTCTTTGAGTATAATTAATGTCTTAATCCTGCAAATGTGCTCAAAGGGTTTAGGAATGCCTTCTAAAAAATGCAGTATCTGCACAGCTGTGTCCACAAAATCTCAGCAAGCAGGAGGTCGAGGCTTCATAAGAGATAAGAGATACCTACAATGCCAAGACAAGACCATCTAAGACCTGGTCCACACATAAAGATTTTTAAAATCTTAACAGATGTTGAAACAGTGAGAGCCACACATGAAGACAGACAATGTCAGATGTATTAGTTTTTTTCTTGTAGTGTGTGTGGCACAGAGAGAGACAGACACAGGATACCACAAACCAACAAAGCATTTACCATTTAGCATTTACTCCTTATCAGTTTGTTATATATAACTCTCAGGTTACGCTGCTTAGACGCTTGTGTTTTTTAAACAAATCAACAAGTCAAACCTTTGTTTTGACGTCCGTCTAACTTCATGCTTCACCTTTACTCTCGTTGCCATGACTATGTTTGCCTCCTGCTTGATGCTGCACTTTATTTACATCGGAACTGGGAAGAGAGGAGTGGGAATGACATCATATCCAAGTTATCAGTGTTACAGTTACACAGTCGGAAAAATACTCATCGATCTACCAGGCTATTGTCAGCTGTTGTTAGCACGCCCTGCATTGTAATTCGCACATACCACATGAAGAGTGTTAATAACACTATAGCACCATTTCTATATGTAAACATCGAACAATACGATGTATGCGGCTGAGTTAGTGGGACAAACTCTACACAGAAGTGCTAATTAATGGAATATTACAGGAGTTTAATAACTGTTTACACGCAGGAAAGCCATCTTCGACTGTGGACTCTGGGCTTGGTGAGGATCCCCGACTACCCAGTAGGAAATTTCGACCTCGGAATGAAATCTCTCCTCGGAAATCCCGACTTCTCAGTACAACTGGAACACAGCATCAGCCAGCTTGCTTCCTGATTGGCTTTGCTCTGGTCCATGTGTCAAAACACTGAGGATGAGCTCGGCTGTCCTTGGTGAAATCCACACACATCAGGACTTCTGGTTGTAAATATTTAACATGTTGAATGTGTATGAATTCAAATCAGGGCTCCGATCCTCTTCCAAGAGGATAAAGTGACTCCAAATACACCCCACACCACAGAATGATCAGGTAAGATTAACTTTTAGGACCAACAGATAATCAGGCCTTGCTGGGTTTGATTGGGAGTGGAGATCTGAGCCAAAAGTCAGCCCGACTGTCATGTTGTGAGTACCCTGCTTAAGACAGAGTTTAAATACTATATCACGCAGTGTGACTGAAAACCCAAACTGATCCTGGGGGAGAGAGTCTATCCATAACATGTCCCTGTATCTGAGGACAGCAGTGTGACTTGAGGCCAACTGCATTTGCCTTTCAGCATTCAGATCAGGCAACAAGTTGAATTCTTTAACCCCAACCCGCCAGACAGAGGCAGAACTTCAGATGAATGCTACAGAAGCTCAGACAAAACAGTAGAGGAGCTGTTCGCTGTCAAACGCCTCTCTGCGATCCGGGACCATCCACCATCCATGGGTAGTCACCCTGAGGCAGCTCTTCAGAAAGCATTCAGCTGCGTCTGTTGGCAGCGGCAGAGGAGCGTGCAGTGATTTTAAATGAAGGTTTAGAGGAGCCGCTCGCTTCACTGCAGCCTGAATGAATTTATTTGGACAATAACATTTCCCTATCTCAATACTAGGCTGAATCACAAGGGCCAGTAATAGATTGGCTCATTCACCGGAGGGGTAGCTGGAAGAGCGCTCCATCCCCCCTCTCTCGCCCCTCTCCATGTAGCGCAGCGCTGTCTGGAATAATTGGTTTCACTGGAGAAGAGGAAAGTATTCCTAGAGGGCTTCGATGGGAGACGAGGGACTCAGACTTTCTCATCCATGACTCACCACCTTCTCTCTGCTGCTTGTCACGGACTGGAAAGTGAAGAGATTATTAGGGCTGCCTCCCAAAATGACTCAAATCAGGAGTTGAGAAGACTTCAGGTCAACTGGCATCATATCAGTGGAATTTTGCACTATTTTCTTCTTTGGTTTTTACTCTAGCCTTGTCAGTGTCAACGAAATATGTGGAAGCTCTATGGAAAATACACTTGGTCTGAACATGCCCCACTTGCTGCCCATCACTTAAAAGGTTTTACTGGAAAGTTATTATCAAAAGATGGATGCCCAGCCCACTGTAAAAAACTTGGATTCAGCTCTGAAGCTCAATGACCAAATAAAAGCTGCTGTCAAAGCTAGCTTTTTTCAGCCTAGGCAGCTGGCAAAAAAAAATAAAGCCTATGCACTGTAACTGATTTTGTAACAAACATAAACAACATACTGATTTTGTAAAAGTAACACTATTTAACCATAAAATCTACAGTTACCTACTGTAAAATGTCTATACTGAAAAGGATAACAGATTAAGAGAATTTGTCACCCCTGCCATTGCCCTAATTATCCCTTTATTGTTGTTTATTGTTGTTCTCACTACTATGCTTACAATGAGAGGCACTTCATTTATCAGTCTTCAAGAGACTGCACTTACCAGACACTAATGGCCCTTTTCCATCAGCACGTCTTAGCCCTACTCTACTCGCATTGTGCTGCTTCTCCACCAGCCCGGTTCCCTGCCCAGTTGGGGCGGGGTCGCCATAAAACAGCTGGGCGACACTGCGTTCATGTCACTTTGAGCTCGACACAACAATCAAAACAATGGAGGACAATGGAGTATACTTGCTGCTCAAACTGTGGCTTTTTGTCACAGAGGAAAGCAGAAGAAGGCTGCAGGCGGCGAGAAGACGAGAGCAATAGAGCTGCAAAGAAAAGACATATGATGGTAAGCTAATGGTAGCTACCGCTAGCATGTTAGCTTGCTCGTTGCGCTCATGACTCATCAGTGACGACATTCTCTAACCAATCAGTAGCCAGCAGTCGGTCGACGTCACCTTTTAGTATCGACTCAGCTCGCTTTGGACCAGAGCAGAGTAGGTACTAAAAACTGGTTTGTTTTTAGTACCTACCAGGGAGAGCCGAGTAGAGTAGAGTAGAGTAGAGTAGAGTAGAGTAGAGTAGGGCTAAGGCGTGCTGGTGGAAAAGGGCTGTAAGTGTCTCGATATCACTCTGTGCACTTTACTGGTATTGTGTGCCCAGACCCTCCATTTTTGTATTATTTTAGAATTATTTTAGCTCATTATCTCCATTTCAGCATATACATTTTTTAGCTAATTTATTGGGGTCAGGTGCAGTTGTCATTACTGGTGTGTACTGGTATATTGCTCAGTAACAGCTTTCTGTGTGCATGGGGGACACTAATAGAAATCAAATCTGAATCTGAAAGCAGCCACCCTCCCAGCCCAAGTCCTGATGAACTGAGCTACACTGCCACCAGTGATAGTGGCATGTCAGTGGGTTAAAAAAGGGCTTGGATGTGTTAGGTAATACCGATAAGTCAGAACCACCAGTGAGTGAATGTGGTGTGGCCTGTGGTGTGACAGTGCTTTGAGTTGGTGGAGAGACTGGCCCAAGGGCCCAAAACCTTTATAAGCTGATATATAACTTTGGTTTGAAAATAAAAGACACAAAAGAAATGATTGGTCGAAGTTTTCAAACCAAACCAGGCATGTTTGAAATTTGGTACAAGGAGTTTCAAATAGGGTAGAAGTTGATTAATAAACAGATGCGGGATTTGTCTTTTGATACTTGATGAAGCCATGACATCAAATATTTCCTTCGAGGACTTCCAGACTGGAAACTGTAGCTTTGGAAGGGCCTCTTTGTATTCATACTGCCTCCCCTCTCAACTTGAACCATGCTCTGATCTGGAACATGTACAGCATGTTTCTTTCTGCCCTCTACCCAGTGCATGCTGGGACAGGCTCCAGCACCCTGAGCCTAAATGGGATTAAGCGTGTTGGAAAACGGAAGAATGAATGTCAACTTCAATGTGGTCAACCTGCACTCTGCAATTAGCCGACCAGCTGACCGGTCGAACAACTGAGCCGGCTAAACTGAAACCACACTCGGCCGTCATGCGCGGCTTCGTGAGCCTGTGTGGTTATGAGAGTTATTATTTACTCGGCCCTCGGGGCAGGCAGGCGAGGAAATATAAAGTGACACCAGATAATCTGGCGCTCAAGTGAAAAAAGCTATAACAACAGGTATATATTGGATCATAAAGCATGGATGGTTTCACTGTGGTCCTGCTTAGTCATTGGTCTGTGTTAACCCCTGAAAAAGCCCAGGATATCACAGCCAATGCAGGATTGGCTCTTTTTCTTATTCGCCCTAAAGCCAAGTGAAGAAAGCATCCCTGTGACCCCGTGACTGCTGAGCTCTGGACTTTATATCACCCCAGGGACACAAGAGAGAGGGCAGTGACCTCAAAAGTACACTGAAGCTAAACTTAAGCTTCAATCTGTGCAACAAACCGTCACCTCTTAGATTGATCTCTTGAGAGCTTAGATAAAGCAAATACTGGTCCAAAGAATTTATTGGATGCATCAATCATAAATATAAATTGTTGAAGTCTATCCCTGACTATAAAACATGCTAAGCCTTCTTTGAAGCTGAGATCTCATGGTTTTTAATGTTTCCACAGAGACTTTTGTTTCAAATCTGCAGGATTTCTTGTTTTGATGATTGAACAATTTCCTAAGATTTTAAGATTCTTCTGTTCTTTATTTTACAAACTGTTGTCTTGAGATCTTTCTCAAAATTCTGACTTTGGTTTGCCGTTACATTTGGTGGAGAATACAAATTTAATTTTGACACAGATATTTAGCACCGAAAATGATTGAAAATGATCTATTTTTAAAACAGCCACTTTTTCTCAGTTGATGCAGATTTATTGGCATAATTTGCATTTTTAAGTCATGCAAGATGATTGCAATTTAATGACTAAAGACGTGAAGTGGAACAATCCCTGGTGTGAGGAGAAGGAAAAAGATTTATGGCAAACATTAACTGATTTATCATTATGTGAGTCCACAGGGATTAAAAATCTATTGGAAAATCTGTTTCTTTTTGCAATATTCACAAGATCTGCACAGGCTGTTGTAAAATCAGCACGGAGACATAAATACAACTGTAAATCTCCTGCATAAACAAGTTTTATTACCTTTTTATCCAACAGATTTCACTGCAGCTCATAAACGTATTCAACCAATATACAAGCATTAAATGCAGAGAAATGCACCACCATGACCGACATGATCACTATTAAAAAAGTGGTAAAAAACAGTGAAACGCTTTAATTCAGCTGCTGGTGTTGAGTTTTGAGTCATTTTCAGTTGGCCTAAAACCTTTGGATTATTTTCATTACAGAACAAATACATTCTAGTTTGATTTATGTTTAAAAATGATTTAATTACAATTTTGGAGCCATAAAATTTAGTTTCAAAAGCAGCATTTATGAGGCTATTAACATAATTACTCTTATTCCTCTGGATATTTTTTCACCACTTTTGCAAGAAATTATTTCTCACATGTTTAAAGGAGCCTCATAACAAAACTTCCTTTTTGTTTCTTTTGAAAAAACAGATAACTCTAGTCGCTTGTTGACCGTTGGCTGTTCCTAATTGGTCATCAAGAAAACAAGGAAAAAAAAGGACAATGGGCTCAATTGATTGGTTAGTAGACTGTCAGGATGTTGTCACTTTCTCTAAGGGTAAGAATTAAGATCTTAAAACATCACTGCGACGTTTTCATGTGAATAATGGGATAAAAAAAATTAACAGTTACAGAATTATCACTTTGGATCTACAACACAAATAAAGAAAAATAAGTAATAAAAAATTGCAAGGGATATACTTGAAAAGAAACCTCCTAAAGACTGACAAAAAACTCAGATTTTAAACAAAGTTGCACCCACAGATATATCGACTAAAATGCTCTGAAGATACAATAAACAAATGGACAAGATGGGGTTGCTGGCGATCCCATGGAGTTAGGAGGGCAAAGGTCACTTCACAAATGAAGTTTGGCAAACGTAGTTACAACACGGATGCATTTTTCATTCAGTTTGGTTCACTTTCACGCTGCACTTTGTCAAGTGGGCCAAAGCCTGTCATGTTGTCTCCAATAGCCTCCTGGCAGTAGTTTGGGCTGTTTCAGGGTCTTTGTTCCTGGCTACCATTCCTTTTGTTGAACTTTAGCCTGGAAATACGCAACCAGGCATTGAGAGTTCAAAGTGTTTACACAATGGCAATAACTCTACAACATTCCTGGAAAAAAGGCTTGATTGTTATCAGGTTGTTGGGCCCTTTTTGCATTGATGAACGACCGTGGCACCGTCGCAAAAACACTGGTCAAGATCATCCAAGGCACTGCCAGCAATCATTCAGAATTAACAATAATGTTGACTCCTTTAACTTTCTAATGAAATCCCCATTATAACAAACAGAAATGACTATACACATATTGACAAAAGCCTTATATTTTAGTAACAAAGTAATTTTTGCAGTCATTAAACACATCTTAGCATAGTGAATTAGCAGGATTCATGTTGATTAAACTTTTTCAAGAACATTTTAAGGAGCAAACATTAAGAATATAATTCAAACAGTAAAACTTAATGATCATTTTGGAGGGACTTTGGATGTTAATCATTAAGAACTCTTGCAGAGGTTGACTGTAATAAAAAGGTGCATCAGAGAGAAGACATTACACTTCGGGTTTAAAAAGATTTTGTCATTATGACAAACATTCACTGAGAGTTGATGGTGATATGGATTTCCTCAGTCCTCTAATGGTGTTCTCTCTGGAGTCTAAAACAGCTGTTGCTCCATGTGGCATTAAAAGTTGAGTTTTAAAACCATCTCACATCAAAATTCTCTTCATCACAGATAACACTGAGGAGTGCACTAATGTTTCAGACGAACATAAAGTGACCAAAAATTAACCTGAGCATTTATGGAACAAAGTTTCAGAAGATTTGATCTACAATAAAATAGGGACATATGAGGAAACGTCCCTTTCTGCCACTGTTTAAAATCAAAGAGAAAATTTGATGGAACAAACATTAACATTTGGGTCAAAACAGTAAAACAGTAATTTTGGACTCAGCCTTACAAATAACTGCATTTAAATGTAAATGACTATCGATCATAATCAAATGGCACCAGAGATAAATGAGAATAATCTTTGTAATTACATTTAAATAAAGTAAACAAATGATTTTGTATCAAATCAAATGGGATGACATTTATTCACAATCTACAAAAGGTTTATAATGAAACATATTTTTGCTGCATAAAAGGTGCTTGAGACCACCCCCTTATGCAATTCTTTCCCACTTTTTACAAACACTCAGTATTTTTAAGCATTTAAAATCTATTGACAGATAAAAAATGATAAAAAAAATGTCACATTTTGCCTTAACTTAAGTTTACATATGGTCACTTTTGAGCCAAAACCTCTAACCTTAATAATTTTTTTACGGCTTTCATTTTTTTTTCATAAAACATTGCTGTCGGTCACCTTCCATGTTGGTTAGTGGGTTAAATCAATCAGAACCAATTAAAAGTACAAAAAATATTTGTAATCAAGACTATACAAAATCTATTCATTCAATAGTAGAGGATTTTTTCATTTCCTAAAAAGAAGCAATTTCAGAGATAAAAATGTTGTGCCTGACAGTATCAATAGATATTTAACTTGAGTGAAAAAAAACTATTTTTTCACATACTGAACATCCCTGATCCACCTCTGTTCTCACTCTGTCTATAATAGTCTGCTGGGGCTCCTCACTTTTAGCCCATTTCCCTACCTTGGCTTAGACTGTTTTGATTGGTTGAACAGTTTAGTCTGTAGCTAGCCCCATGTTTTCAATGGCTCTGTATTCTTCCTGTAGTCACACTCTGCACTGAGCTTCAGCTCAATGGGCTTTAACTACTGATGTAACAGTGGTAGGACGACCCACTGGCAGGCGTATTTGGAGGGTATCAGTCGTTTTGGACTCTCAATGCCTGGTTGCAGATCACCAGCCACTGGTGTTTGTAGGAAGAGAGGGATAAGTCCTGAAGACTTTAAATCCTTTTACCACAGTAACATACACAAATGATTGACTGGTACAAAATAGTTCACAGACCTACAGACAATTAACTCCTAAAATCATAAAAAACAACAACAAAAAACAACGTTGCCTCCAGGGCTGGGCAATATGGCCTTAAAATGAAATCCCAGATTTTTTTTCCAAAACAATCACTTTATAATTGCAATCGATTTTTTCCCTCGCAAAAAAACTAAAACAAAAACTCAAAAAAAGACATAGAAATTACATGCGTCAGGTTTTGCCTTTATGTTATCCAAATATGAATGAAAGAATGAATGAATATTTTTATTTCGGTCATATAAATGTTAAGAACGAACATAGAAAACAAACATTTAACACAAACTTATCAATAACTGAAAAAGGTATAGGCCGAAGCTTGTGGCTTATTTTTGCCTACGCTGTATAATCCATATTATTAATTTGTAATATATTACAAAACTAAACAGAATTACCCTCAAATAGTTAAAATGCATGCTTTAAAAAGGCAGCCTGTCTACATAAACACTGAAAGCTGAGAAATTTTTACTGAAAAGTAACAAGGAACTCTCAAAACAGGATTTAATGTCATTTATAAAACAAATAACAGCCTAAAAATGTGCTTGTGCAAAACCTGCCAGGGCCTCCCATCATGAAAACTGGAAGTTTTCAGTATTTACATTTTCAAACATTGAAACAATTTACATTTGGGTTAAGTCAGGAAAATAAAATCTTGATTTTTTAATTTTTAAATCTTCTGCAGAAAATGATTCAGTTTAATCTATTTAATCGATATATTTTCCAGCCCTAGCTGCATCACTGAGTTCAAGAGGATACTACTTCCTCATGCCATTGCTTAAACTTAATGGAGCATTCATGAGGACTTTGGTTGACTTAGTGCTACTTTAGGGTAACTTTGTGGGATTCTGGATGCAGAGCATGAAGGATTTTTCCTGACGGCCTGTGAGGAAGCACAGTGAATTTCTCAGAGGACTCTGAAGAAACAAAGATTAGAGAAATCCTCTCAAAACAAAGGATAAATCATTCCAGGAGTTAAGTGGGTGCTGCGGCACATCAGGAGATTTCCATACAGATTTAAGCAGATCCTGGAGCTGGTCCCAGACTGCCGCTGGCCCCGTCCCAGCACTACCTCTGCTCAACTGGCACCACTCCACTGGACTCAACAACCACTGAGGTAAAAGCTGATGGGAGACAGATGCAAACCGGAGGAGGGCGAACTAAATGCCTTCCAAATCTTTCATAGCTGCCTTTAATCCATTTCATCCCTGAGAGAGGATCGCTTGTTGGAACGGAAAACAACTTGGCACCTGCCGCACGCTTTAAACGCTCAGAAGGGTTTTTCTCTAGACGTGGGTCAGCGCTTACCGGGGCACGTAGCACAGCTAGCTCCCATCATAACCGAGTGGTTTATCTGCAGAAAACTCTCAGAGGATGAGGACAAATCATCTTTTTCTGAGAACAGTCAGGTTTCTGTACTTAACCTTACAACATCAGAGGGACAGTTTGTGCCAAATTACATCTCAGTCATGCTAAAGCTCTGCAGATGTTGAGTGAATCAGCTTCACAAAGACCAAAACAGACTTCTTCAGACATGAGATGCAATACAGTTAAGATGAGGTTGCAGTGCTATGGAAAGTCTTGATGATTCATTCTGTGTGTCCTTGAAAATGTTCTCAATACGCTTCATTATGTCCCCTGAAGAATCCCCTCCCATGACTCCTTCCTGATATTCAGTTTAGCTGGAATTCATTCTCATTGAAAGCTCCCGGGATAATTAAATAAGATTAACTTAGTTTGAAAAAATCCAATCACGCTGAAGGAGCTTTTGATGAAGATGTCACTGTTTCCACACAGCAGTGGAGAAAAGCAGAACATGATCAGAACAGCTGAGAGGCGTGACTCTTATCAAATTAAATCAGAGCAGATCTGGTCCTCCTGAGATTTTCATCTACAACAGAGCCTTCAGGAGCAGAGACAGTGATTACTGCAATCAACACGCAGACTAAGAGACATGATGTAGTCATCTGAATACATCCTTATCCAACAAGCTGCCAAATCCAGAATAAGAGGGAGTCTGGATGGGAAAGGAGGGAGTGAAGGAGGAGAACTTGGTAAGGTTGAAGAGCTGTTTTTGTCCCTTAACCCTTTGACTTCCACATTAAGAAAAACATTTGCAACCAATTATTTGTTGGTAAAAATGTGTTCCTGCCCCTTCATTCAGCAACATTTTAGGTTTAAGTTTTCAGATCAACCAATCAGGAAGCAGATATGCAAGTCAGCCTCGCGGGTTGACTTATCTGTTCAGGGTTATTCTGGGCATGGGTGAATTTCTTTAATTTCTTCAAAAATTGTATTTGTTTTTTCCATTTAAAGCATCACAGAGAGCAGAATTTGTTAAAATAACTTTTAACGTTGCTCTTCCTCTGTGAGTTTTCTGAGGAGCTGTGCAGCACAGAGTCATTTCCATCTTTTTCCACAGTTTTTAGACAATGATATTTATGTATAGCAGCACAACCCAGTGGATATAATTAGCGTTACATACACTTTTAGAAGAGGTGACTGAGGATAAAAAGCCAAAGATGGGTTTACAGAGTTTTAAATACAGCAATGTGGCTGCAAAAAAAAGTCAACCATGCGGTCACAATGCCAGTCAAAGGGTTTAATTGGCAACGACCACATTGACACAACTATGATTGATGCTGTAACCTATTGCTGCTTTTCGGCTGTTTGGTCCTGTTTATACAAAGTATCCGTTAAAATTAAATTAAATCTGTTAAAATTAATGTAGAACAGGAACACTGGTCGAGTACACTTTATGGAGTGCAGTGAGTAAGGGGCATCAAGGAAAATGCTTATTTATTAAGTTAACTTTAGACTCGAGGAACTTTCAGAGTCAGTGATCCAGAAGAACGAGTCATGTAATCACAGGGCAACATACAGAGATAGACAGCCATTCATGCTCACACTCATACCTATGGGTAATTTGGAGTCACCAGTTAACACAATGAGCATGTTTTTGGTCTGTGGGAGGAAGCCGGAGTGCCTAGAGAGAACCCATGCATGCACGGAGAGAACATGCAAACTCCACACAGATAACGAGGGCTGACCTTGGACCTTCTTGCTGTGAAGCACATGCATTACCTGCTGCGCCATCGTGCCGCCCATATCATTTCTTTTAAAAAAAGTGTGAAACAGTATTTTTATGTGGATTATTTGTGTAAACACGGCTAACTGTTTAACGCCTGTTGTATCATATTTGATACATACTGTAATGATACCTCTATCTAATCAATATGATCAACAAATTACAAAAAAAACATCTGAATACAATCAGATAAATGATGAAAATGTCCTCAAATGGATTATCAGTTGCCAAAAACACCTAATGTATCAAATGAGATACAAACAATATGTATGTTAAAGTTTATGGAAATTTAGATTTTTTAGGATTTAGAAAGTGAAATAAACATTCCAGCTCCAAAAAAAGAATTGGATTTTCTGGCTATAATTTTCAGGCATTAATGGTTTAAACTATTTTATTTTATTTTATCAGTTAATATGCCCGTACATACACTGATTGAAAAAGTTATCAGCCTACACTTAAATCCACAGGAATCAGGCAAATTGTCCTGCGACAATAAAGTTTAACACACATAGTGAGTTCATTGCTAATGTCGTGAAAAAGTGGTAGTGATATGCATGAAGGATTTATGCATCAGTATCTGTATTTCTCATTTCTCAATATCAAAACGGTATTAGGGTTTTTGGGGTGATAGTGGAACATTTGATGGTTTATTGTTAAAGAGGTTTCTGCTGCTTTTTAAATCATAAGGCATCTGTGTACCTTTAAAAGAGTCCCTGATTATCTGACCCTATACCCAACATCAACTGTTGAATGCTTTTATGAGAATGGGAAATTAACAGTGACTTCAGCAAAGCTCACAAATTAGAGTCTATTAGTCTTTGTGATCACGCAGCCACAATAGTCCTCTCCCTCAGACCAATCAACCAGGGCTCTACGATCCACTGAACCTTCACATGACATTGGCTGTATTCTCACCTCTCCACCTTCCTTTTCAGCTCTCCCCCTTTGGCCTAATTTCTCTCTACAGTGTCTGATGAGGCCATTTCTTCTATTCTCTGTGGATGCTGTGCTGAAAAGTGTTGGGGAGGAGGGCCATTGTTGCCCCGGGTTGATTGAACCTCCCCTCGGAGCCAAGAGTTCAGTCAACGAGAAATGGGAAAATTTTACTTTACACACAGAAAACTGAATAGAAGTAAAAATAACTAGAAGAGCTCCGTGAGCACAAACCTCCACCAAGACATTTCCTACATTGTTGCACAAGTAACTGTCAAAAATGTGGAAAACTGCCCTTGCACTGTTACCAAATCCTTCAGAAATTTGGATTTGGATTACCACCAAAATCGTACCACTTCCTGCTTGTGCCATGAATAGTATTTCCAGAAAATTTCATCAAATCCAAACTTTTCACTAAGGATGCAGGATATTGGATTTTTGCTGGTATGCCAATATTTCCAAACTCATTGTCCTCAATACTGATATTTTGTGTCAAGAGCAGAAAATCTCTATTTAACCAAATTTCCTTGCATGGTTACTGTCCATTTGTGTTAGAAACAGATGTGAAGCAAGGAAAATGACATTTGATTCTTGAATAAATTTTGCTTTTGATTTATTAAGGCAGACTTTCAGTGACGAAGAGGGAAATCGTCAGGGTATGATTGTAAATTTTTGCCAATACTACAGCCAATATATGGGATATTTATGGCCAAGTAAACATCTCATGCAGCACAGTAATTGTTCAATCTTAGCTTTCTGTATTATTATATAGTCTTATATTATTATCATTATCTAGTCTTGATTACTTGCACTGCTTTCCCCTTATAGTCAAAATGCAGAGGGGAGACCTTTATGTCACAACTAAAGCTAAAGTTGTTGATAATATGGAGCTAAGAGAGGTAACGTTCCCTTAAGCTAGACTCAACATTAGCTCTGTCATCCCAAAATTCCCGGGTTTGTGGTCTGGGGTCCAGACTATAATATGTCGATACAGAATCAGAAGTAGTGTTGTTTGTTTTTCATTTAATAACGGAATGCAGTAAAGTTTTGATTAAACTGCTCAAGCTGTTAGCATCTATGCTAACCCCTGAACAAACAGTCACTCCCTGTTGTCCTCTCACTCCCAGCTCGGTCCTCTTCCAGCTCTAAAGGACTCTGATTGGGGCGTGCCACTTTGTGCTGCACACAATCATCGTAAACTGGAGTTTGACAAAATAGATCTGCCTGATTAGACATTAGATCAAGCTGATCCAGCTGCACTGCAGGTTATGTTTCAAAAGCTTCAGGCCAAAAACTCATGACAGTCACTCAGTCCATGTGTAATATCTATAATAGGCAAAGTGGACACAAACTAGAAGTTCTCAGAGAGCACAAACTACTGCCAAGGTATTTCCAACATTGTCGGGCAAGTTATTGTCAAAAATGTAGAAAAATGCCCTTTCTAACACGATTAACAAATCCTTGCAAAAAATCCTGGACCCATATCTGAGTTCAGATCACCAATAAATTCTAAAAAGTTGTCTCTTGTGCCATGATCAACATTCCCTGAAAATGTCATTGTCAATGTCAAAGTCAATGTCAAAGTCCATTGACAGCTTATTGAGTTATTAGCAAAAATGTTTAAAAATGCTCTTTCAATGTTAATAAATTCTTGAAAAATCCCTGGATCCACATCCAGACTTGGATTATCCCCAAAATCTAATCAGTTCTCCCTTGTGTCATGATCAACATTCCCTAAAAATGTCTTCAAAGTCCATTGAGAGCTTATTGAGTTATTAGCAAAAATGTTTAAAAATGCCCTTCCAATGTTAACAAATACTTGAAAAATTCCTGGATTTGGATTACCACCAAAATGAATTAACTTCTCCTTTGTGCCATAACCATCATTCCCTGAAAATTCCATCAAAATTGATTGAGATCTTATTGAGTTATTGGTGAAAAGATGGAAAAGTGCCCTATCTCTCACTGTTAACAAAGCCTTTAAAAAATGCTTGGATTCACATCCGGAGGTGGATCACCACCAAAATCTAAATTTTAGGTTTAGGACTTTATATCATTCTGTCATTAAATAAAACTTTCAATACAAACAAAAGAATCTCCAACATGTGAATGAAAACGAGCAGAAGGAAGAAAAATCTTACAGAGTCTGCCCCTCTCTTAAAGATATTAATTAACTAAACACATAATACAAATAAACAAGAGCTGCAGGTCAACATGCCTTTTTACAGTTCATTATTTCCTATTTTCAAAAACAACCAACAAAACAAACAAACAAAAAATACCACATGTTCATTCACATTTTGCCACAAAACAAACATAGCAAGACTTATTTCCCTATACTTACTGAACATACTGGCTTTGTTACTTTTTTAAGGACAAAATATGATTTAGCTTCTTTTTGTTCAGATTGTCTCATAAACTGATTCTTCTCACTGTAACGCAGCGCTCCTTCACTTTAGCTCTGAATCTTGGTTTTATAAATATTTCAAAGGCACTCAATCACTAAATCACTCAATCCAAAAATTATGTTGTAAAAAGAAGAAGAGGAAACTAATGTGTACAGTGATGTGGACGTTATGTGAGTGAATCTTGATGTGAGTTTTAATGCTATCAGATGAATCTGCCTGAGGAGTTAAAGCTGAGAATCAGCTGAGATGAAAGAAACAAAACCAGCTCTTTCTTCGCATCAGCTCCAAACTTGTAGCACTTTGTCGGGCATAATGAGTGAATAATTTGGCCTGTGGAAAGAGCAGAAAGCTCCCACGCTGTCTTCAGGAGGAGATGTTGATAGTAGAGTAATGAGAGCAGATGTGTTTTCTCAAGAAAAACACAAGTAAAACTGTTTACTCCGGGCCATCAGAGAGATGAATCGAGTTTCCAGCAGAGATATTAATAGGTTCTTGACTTCAGATTACAGATTCAGCAGATGCAGAACATGTCCATCAGAGATCCTGGCAGCTCTGTCGACATTCTGACGTGTCTGTAAACATCATTTTTCACCTTCAATGACAGACAGAGAGGTGTCGGCTGTCTGACGAGGATGGAAACACTGCCCTAGTAAACACAAGAGAAAGTCCCGTCATGTATAACCGTGGTGCCCTTCAAAGACATCTCAGTTGGAAAACGAAGCTGACAGATGGCTCTGACCGTCCTGTGACGCTCCACATATACCAGCTCTATAATGTCCTCTGATGAAAGATGGAGGCCGACGTTTCCTGAGAGGAGCAAAAAGCTGCAGAACGGGGCGATAACACCTGTGACAGGGAGCAATATGTTCCTGATGCAAACACACACACATGTTCACACACCTTTACTCGAGGGAGGTCTCTGTACTGCTCACATACGCCCCTGTTCACCGTCTTTGTCTGCTGTTTCCATGGCAACACGCCGCCTCCCTCCGCGGCATATCGATGAAACGGGCTGAAAAGCATAGAAAATAGCAGGGAGAGCTATTTCTGCTCATTAGGCGCTCAGTGTGGCAGCAACTGACAGAAGCTGCTCGGAGCTTTAGTGCACTTTCATACATGGACACACGACTGAATCTGAGCTGGTACCAGAGCAGCAGCGACACTCAGACTCCGTGCTCATCTCAGGTAGAGCAGTGAAAAATGTAAACATGCATGAACAATACAAGTTAATGGCTGTAACATCAAAATTGTAGCTGTTCAAATGTCATGTAAAGCACCTAAATATCCCCTTTAAACTGTAAACATGCAGAGAAACAGAGGGAGTAACACTGCAGAAGTGCTGCAGCATTCCAGCACACCTAAATATTTCCATATTAACTATGGTCATATTTCTCTCTGCACAGGCATGGAGCCTTAATGAGGTGAAATGTGAAGTAAAGATGACTGGTGGCAGCAATAAATGTCCCCTTGAGAGGGTAATTTGGCTTTCTAATAAAACCCTAACTCTGCTAAAGTCCTTTTATTGCAAGTCAAGGACTCTGCTGGATTAAAGAAATCACGAATAATCCTCTGAGCCATGAAACCACACACAAGAGTCTGAATCATTTTGCACTGATTTATGGGGACTAATTTAGCTAATATTGACAGCTGAGGTAAAAAATGTGAATTTTACAAAAGCCTTTCTATTGCAACTATCACAGCCGATCACAGAAAGGCATTGCAAGAGAAGAGTGACTAGTAAAATAATTTTCTTATGTAACAGCGCACCGTCCTGGTGATTGTTTCAACAGCTGTGGGACGTGGTTTACCAGCATTTTAAGAACACGTATTAAAGTTGAAAAATGTTCATCTCCTCCACTTAAGCCATAGAGTCGTAGCAGTCGTTAATGTCTATTACAGGCAGAGAAGAGCTCCAAGAGCACAAACCTGTGCCAAGGCCTTTTCAAGATTGTTGGGCAAGTGAATACGTATCACTGGACTTTCTGACATGCGGGTTACACGACAAGAAGAAAGCATTTCATAAGATATGGGAACCTTTCCTGACATATATGGACCTGAACATCTCTGCTATTCTCACAAGTGGGTTTGTTTAGAAAAAAGCTGGAAATGTAGTTTTATTTGTTTTTGTATGTTTATGTTTATACTTGTATTTTTCTGTACATTTTGTGTGAATCCTGAGTCTTCCACCTGTTTGTTTGACTGTGAATCGATGAGCTGAGATGTTCTGTCCTGTTTTGCTTTTGTTTGTTTGTGTATGTTAATTTCTGTTTCCAAAAATTAATAAACATATCCTTAAAAAAAAAAAAACATTGTTGGGCAAGTTACTGTCAAAAATGTAGAAAACTGTCCTATCTAACAATGTGAACAAATGCTTCAAAAAAATCCTGGATCCACATCCAACTCAGATTACCACCAAATTCTAATAAGTTCTCACTTGTGACATGACCAACATTCCCTGAAAAAATCCTCAAAATCCATTAAAAACTTACTGAGTTATTAGTGAAAATGTGGGAAACTCCTCTATATCACAATGTTAATAAATCCTTCTTCCTTGTGCCATGACCAACATTCCCTGAAAACTTTGTCTCAATCCCCTCATTAGTTTTAGAGTTATCCTTTCATCAAGTTCATCAAATTAACAAAAAATGTTTAAAGGATATTATGATGTATTTGAGGGCAGCACAGTGGCACAGCAGGTAGTGCACATGCCTCACAGCAAGAAGGTTGCCAGTTCAATCCCAGGGTTGATCGGGGTCTTTCTGTGTGGAGTTCGTGTGTTCTCCTCATGCATGCGTGGGTTCTCTCCACCACCGATGAAAAACACACTCATTAGGTTGATTGGTGACTCCAAATTGCCCTTGGGTGTGAGTGTGTGGGCCCTGCAATCGGCTGGCGAGTGGTTCAGGGTGTACCCCACCTATTGCCCAGCTACAGTTGGGATAGGCTCCAGCCCTCAATCCGAGGCCATAGCCTGTCTCTCACGATTAGGACTGAATCATCTTGTAAAGGTGAAAAAAGTACCGCTACACCTACACATCAGTATTATTTTTCTTACCTGTGTGCCAATGCTCCAGGTTTTCAAGGATAAAACTCACACTCTCACAGATCTTAAAGCAAAGCCTGTGCTGAGACCTTGCACTTTATTAAAATTCATTTTCTTCCCAAACAGCCAAAATAGTAAATTTATTCACCAGGAAACACACACATGGCAGTCGGAGGGAAAAGGAGCAGCTGTGGTGTTTTTATTGGGCCCTCGGTGACGTATGTATTGCTCGTGTTGTGGTTGGAGGTGCTGCAGCGGTTTTCAAACAGGAGGTGTAAGGACCACCAAAGATCCCTGAGTGGGGTCCTCGAGGAAAATTAATGATAATATTATTGCACTATGACATTACTTCAATGTGTACTTTGTAAAGAGGAGAGGAGCGGGATGAAATGCAAACAGAGGGTATTATTCCACCGATACAGCGCTCCCCTTCTCCGTGAGATTGATCGGCTTGCAGGGCGGATTTTGAGTATCAACTAAAGAACAGAGAGAAGATGAATGCTTTTTACTCCCTCTGTGAAAACACCATTATTCACACTTTCACATCAAAACAGTTACTCAGAAATCCTGGGAGCTAAACTTTGAATTCTACAGCTTAATCATCATCGTACATTTTCTGTCATCAAGGTGAAGTTTACACGTCTGACCCCCGGCCAAAAAGTCTGTGACAGAGGTTTTGATGCATCCATGCTGATGACAGAAGGTCAGTGTCCGTCTCTATGGAGCTAAATCCAGGCCAAAAGCGTTGTAATTTGGAAATTAAAATAAAAGGTTGAAAAAACAAAGTTTAAATCTGAAAAAAAAAAGATCTGAAAGTAAAAAAAAGAAATCTAAAACCAAAAAGATAAGATCTGAATTAAAGAAAATGACACATCACGTGTTAAAATATATTTCAGAGTAAAAAAGAAAAAAAAACAAAAACATTTTATTAAAATAAATTACAGAGTTGAATCTAGGGTCGGGAATTGATAAGATTTTATCGATATCAATGCTATTAACGATCCTGCTAATCGAGCCAATTCTTTAACGATTCCCTTATTGATTCCTGCAGATTTTCCGTGTGGGCAGATGTTGGCCTGTAGATTTTCATCGGCAACAATGTCAAACACACATGTCACAGCATAGATAGATGCTTTTGCAAGTTGCTGGTGTTTCCACTCACTTAAGGTTGTGCAGTAGGTGCCTTTTGTAAAAAATTAAGCCACAATTCTGACCGCTTCTGAACCCTGTCAGTGAAAGGAATTGATCAGGGAATTGATTAGCAAAAAGACTCATGATATCAATACTTTGATGGAGCTGTTAACGAATCTCAACTGGAATTGGTTTTTGATTCCCATTCCTAGTTGAATCAAAGGTATAATTAAAGTGAAAAAATCTCTTACATTTATTTTTGATTCAATTCATTTTTTTTTTTTTTTTTTTTTTTTTAAATCAAGAACAAGCATTGAAATTTGAGTTTCAAATTTTAGTTTTTCAATCTTTTCTTATTGTCAAATTACAACACTTTTGGCTTATATATAACCTAGCCTTGCGCAGCAGTTGGATCCACCTGATTCAATATCTTTATCAGACATATCCATCTTGTCAAGCTTCAATCTACAACGATTGTGCTCGGCCCAAAGCGGCACGGCCAATCAGAGTCATTAGAGCAGGAGGAGGTGGAGCTACGAGCGAGACGACAGCAAAAAAAACAAACAACAACCAGCACTACAATCTTCTCTGTGGTAAAGATATTTCGGCTCCAGTTCTGATTGACACGTAATAAATGCTGATTGACAGAATGATCGTCCAATCACCTGCAGGATATGCTTTTTAAAGGTTCTGCCCTCCCCAAACACTTTCTATGAGCTCTTTTCCAGATGGACTAGTGAAATGTATTGACTAATCCATCTGGTGTGTCAGGTTATGTCAGACCTTCATCAATAAATGTTTATCTGTATAATCTGTCTTTTTATCTTTTGTCTCTTTAGCCTGTATGTCTTTATTTCATCATTTTTTATTTAGTTTTTAATGTTTGAAATGACTGCATAGAGTAATCACAAAGTTAACAACCAGCCATGCTCGATTAATTTCAGCCAGTCTCTTTAGGGGCAGCAGAGCTTGGAGAAGAAACTTGTGGAGGGCATTGAAGGAGGGCAAATAAAGGGCATGCCAGGGAGAGAGCCCACTCAGACGAAAAGGATTTAAATTTAGAGGAAATAAGAGCAGCTGATCCGAGTTCAAGTAGTGGTCAGTCTGTCTCAGAGGACGCCTGGACTCCCACAAATCATCAGCAGAGAGCCACAAGCTGTTTCTTGGTGGTTATCATCCTTAGCAGTTAGTCATACTCTATTTCCTTTTATTGAAAGTCGATCACTACTTTATTAACGCTTTGTTTTATTCATCGTGCACCAGGGAGCCATTTCTCTGCAGCAGCTGGCACAGAGTGGTGACACATTGGTTCAGACGCTCTGAGGCAGAGACGACACCTGGCAGACTGCCACCGCATCACACACATGTAAAACCCACACACACACATGTACACAACTACAAAGCAGAAGTCTGCACATGCCACAAAGGTCCGGACACAGTGATTTATTTATACTGAGCCCATGACGCAGAATAAAGTCCTAATTTCCATGCCAAATATCCCCAAAACCTCTAATGGAAGGCTGTGAGGTGGGAGGGAGTGAGGCCACATAAAGGGAATCAACCAGCGTCACAACTTTGGTTCCACTTGGCACATTTTCCACTTGAAGCACGGAGCTAAACATCTGGTGCTCAACAGCTTCATCCTCCGTCACCTCCTACTCTCCCAATTAGTCTCCTCTTAATGCTCCACAATGTCACTACACTGCATCAAGTCCACACGGAGTCTCTTTTCTCCTTCACCGCTCAGCCTGACATGCTTTCATTCGTCAGTGAGAGGTCTTAACACCACTGGTGATTTTGTTGACTAATTATTTTCGTCATAGTTTCCGTCAACAACTATTTTTCCCCTGACAAAAACTAGACCGTAACTAATAAAAACAAGTGCACATGGACAAAAACTAAACCTAAATTAACGGACATTTTCATCAACAAAAACAAAACTAGATGAAAATGTTTAACAGAGACTTAATCCAATCAGAGCTATTCTCTTTATGAATTGATATATTCATGTAGAGCAGGTTCACTGTTTGTTGTCAGTTCTGGTATTGTAACTGAGATGCTCTGCCAGGTAGCCTAAATAAAGGTGACTGCATTTCACACAAAAGTTACATTTGTTTCTGTTCATTTATACATTTGAACTTTACAAGCATTCAATAAATGGATATTGGATGTTTCATTTTATCCAAGTGTAAAACATGACTCCAGAAATTCAAGGAAACATAAAAAATGCCTTACACTTTACACTTCATATTTTAGTCGACTTAAATGTTGTGAATTTTTGTCAGCTTACACTAGACCAAATTTAAACAATTAAGATGACTAAATCATGACTAAAACTAAACGATATCTTAGGCAACAGACTATGACTAAAACTAACTTAAAAAGTGCTGTTAAAATTAACACTTCTTAACATGGACATATACTACAGAGGTTTTGATAGATGTTGGCCTTTTTAAATGCTGCATCCCAGTTTACATTGGAATTGGAAAGAGGGGAGTGGGAATGCTGTCAGATCCGAGTTATCAGTGTTCCAGATACAAAGTCGGTAAAAACTTGCCAATCTACCAGGCTGTTGTTAGTCATTGTTAGCACGCCCTGCGTTGTAGTTCCCACATACCACATGAAGAGTGTAAATAACACAGCAGCATTACCATACCTCGAACATCCATCCATCTTTTAATCTATCCATTTATCATCCATCTTGTCATTTCATCTTTCTTTCTATTCACCCATCAATCTATCCATCCATTCATCAAACAACTCATCAATTCATTAATCTTTCAATCATCCATCAGTTCATCTATGCATCCATTTTTCTAGCCATCCATGCATCCTAACTCCACGTTGCTCCCACTTCTGCTTCAACTTGCATAGAAACTGGCATAGAAGTGAAATATACTTGGCTTATACTGAGAAGCATAAAGAAAAGTTTAAGATTAAGAACATTAATACTAAGATTTACACTTATACTTCAACACTAAAAGTTATACTTGTACTTTAGTAAACTTTTTACTTCTTTCTGCCATAAAGTAAAGTACTAACACTTAGTATATATTGATCCAGGTACAGAATAAGGTCATCATTGTGCTTACATTTAATTTTGCAGAATAAAAATGTTTTTCACTGCACACATTTGCTTTGAGGTATTACCCCTGTTGTAAACTTACATGTTCAAGATCATATAGTTTTGGAGTTTAAAAGTTTACAGTAAATAGCATCTGTGCCCATTTGCATTATCTTTACGTACCATTAAAACATAAACATTAACATTTGACTTGACTTTATTGATCAAGTTCTAGTCGCTTTCATAAGGGTTAGAGGTATACCTTAAGTATACTTCAATAAACTAAAATGTGGACTAGAAGAATATACCGAGTACACTAGTAGTATAAAGATGAGTGTACTTGTTGTTAGGGCTGGGAAATTAATCGAAAAACAATCAAAACCGACATTGAGACCTTACTAATTGAAGTAATTTTACTCATGTCAATTATTTTGATTATATTTTCTGTGTAAGTCACGTGACCGTGCCCCCTCCAGACAGTCTGCGTTCACTTTCGCCAACATGGAGGAGACAAGCGCCAATCTATCAGAGGACCTTGTAGCCAAGAAAAATGCTGTCTCCGTTGTTTGGGCGCATTTTGGATTCTGTGCAGAGGACATCGAGCAGAAAGAAGTTATGTGTAAATACTGCAGGAAAACAGTTTCGACGACTGTCGGTAACACCACCAATTTGTTGCAGCATAGCATAAAATAATCGTTCATTAATCGTATTTGAGGTAAGAGCTTCAATTATACAAGATACTGAGATTAGGTAATATCGCCCAGCCCTACTTGTTGTATGCTTGAAAGTGTGCTATTGTAAACCTAAAATGACCTTATAAAGTATACTTAAATTATACTTTTATAAACTTTAAAATGTTACAATTTAGTCCGAAGAAGTACTGAATTAGTATATTTTCTAGTGCACTACAAGTACATGGTCTGTAGTATACTTGCTATACTTATACTCAAGTGAACTTAATAAAATGAACTTTAGGGATACAATTTTTTGCCAAGGGCTGTTCAGAGTTCAGGACAAACCAGTGTTGGTTTTATGGTTTTATTCTAAGTTCACGTCTTCAAATATCTGTGAATGAAGAACTGTTTGAGACATAGTTCAGCCTTCACTAATGCCAAGTATGCCCACACTGGCTCCATCATGTTGTGTTGCTTCGAGTCCGTCAGCTGCTTACATAACTCTGGAAAACAGAGTGGCATTAAGCATCTCCTCCAGACACCGGGGCCTGTCGCCCAACGGAGGCCAAGACGGGCATTCTTTCCCCGGGCTGGCACCTCTCAGCGTCTCCTGCCAGGAAAGCTTCACTCATGGATAACACAAACTAAAAATAGAGCTGTGGCATCATGGGTAAGGGCCACAGGGGAGACAAGGCCTACAAGACAAGAAGGCATCAGGTGTCTCGCTTATAGTCATACTTAATAAAGTGAAGCACTCATAATCCTCCCAAAGAAACAAGTGAAATCAAATAAAGTGAACATAAAGAGCAGCTATTTAAAGCACTTAGTCCTGCCATAAAACCCCGGGCAGTGCTTTGCTTGGCGGCCGCAGCAGAGCACACAGCTCCGCAATGAATGAAAGACTTATTCAGATGTTCTGCTACGAGCTGTAGCTGCCAACAAAAGCACTAAGCAATAAGCCAACACAGAGGCTGAATGCAAATAAACTGTAACAGAGCGGAGGAGAGACAGAGAGGACACCAGCTTTCATCACATTACCTGTTGATTTAGAGGCAGAGAGGGGGCTGCTGGGTAAACAGACGGCTTTAAGGGTGATTCCCAGGGATTTTGGGGGGACCACCACCAAACAAACCAAACAGCACGTAAATCAGCTCAAACATCGATGAAAGTCGAGCACTGTGAGAGGAGGGAGGAGGATATGAATGGCAAAGGCGTGACTGAGGGGAGAGACGATATTATGGACACAGAAGGTGAGAGAAAAGGCGAGTAGGGCTGTCGTGTTGTGGAGCATTTATTCATTCATTTTGTTTTCACGCTCATGTGATGAGGGCAAATTCACAAGTCATGGCAATGGCATGGATATTAATGAGGAAAAAGTTGATGTGAGAACAATTCTACTATGAAGAGGTTTCCTGTTGAGTATAAACCCTGTGATGATCTTAGCCAGCTGTGCATGCTCAACGCAGTGTTCATTCTAACAGCACTTTTTAATTTAGTTTCAGTTACAGTCTTTTACCTAAAATATATTTCAGTTTTAGTCATAAACCTGCTGTAAATTTAGTTGACTGAAATATGAAGAGTAAAGTATAAGGCATTTTTTATGTTCCCTTGAATTTCTGAAGTCATGTTTTACACTTGGATAAAATGAAACATCTAATAACCCTTTACTGAAAGCTAGTAAAGTTTGATGTAGAAACAAATTGAACTTTTGTGTGAAATACAATCACCTTTATTTAGGCTACCTGGCAGAGCATCTCAGTTACAATACCAGAACTGACAACAAACATGAAAATATCAGTTCATAAAGACAGTAGCTCTGATTGGATCGCTCCCCAACTTATCCAACCACCACCAAGTTAAGGCAGCTGTGATTGGATGTCCCTCTTAACTCATCCAACCTTTCCACACAACCAAAGTAGCTGTGATTGGATATATTCCTAACTTGTCCCTACTTTCTACATGATGAAATTAGGTCTGATTGGATTAAGTCTGTCAAACACATCAATGTCAGTTAATTTAGTTTTAGTTTTTGTCCATGTGCGCTTGTTTTTATTAGTTACTGTCGAGTTTTCGCCAACAAAATTTCCACTGTAAGACTAAACATGGGTTTAGATAGACAGCAACAAAAAAGTTAACATTTAATCAGCATGAACATAAAATACAGTTGCCTGATTCAATGTCTGTATTCAGACAGCTCCATCTTGCTAAGCTCCGGTCTAAAACAATAATTCAGCCCAATGTTTTGGCGAGTTTGTCAAACAAAGTGGCTCACGTTCTGTCCTTTACACCGCTGCACTAGCACCCACATATTGCATTATCCAATTGGCCTGCAATGAATGTGACTGACAGAATGATCATCCAATTGCCTACCAGGTATACTTTTGAGAGGTTCTGCCCATTCCCAAACACTTTCTATGGTGGCAACTGGCCTTGCTGGTTTAGGGGGCGATTGATCCCAGGATAACATTTTCCAAACATGCATTTTAGTCTTTAAAGTCTGATATCAAAACTTAGATTTACCAGTATTTTGTCAGTATTTTAAAATTTCATAATTATTTAATTAGGCAAGCTAACAACCTTCATTTTCTCTTAAATTATAAAGCATTTCTTCGTCAATCAAATATCGGGGCATTATCTTGTGCAACAAATACATTAATTTGAATGCTTCTTCTGTATCATTGCCCGTATACAAGAATAGACAAGTCAGACTCCTCAGGGTTTTTTATGGCTTTGATCATAAAAACACAATATTTTGTCCTCAGTGCCTCATCATTCAAGGTATTGGTGTCTGATTTGATGAAAAAAAAGCAAAAAACTAAAATAGGAGGACAGAGAAAGAGGAGGGATTAATATTCATCATCACTCAGATCCTTACTGGCTGGGTGATTTGATAATGGTTGGTGTTGCATCACGGTCTCGTCTTTGTTACAAACCTGATGTTAGGGTTCCAAATGTTTCAATAATATTAGCTGAGGGTCTACACTGCACGTGGGGAACATTATTAAATACTTACAGTGAAATTTTTCAGTTGAATTAAAGTGTTTGACTGTTTACTTCCCTCTGATTACAGCTGTCAATCCTTCCTTATCCTCTCAGTGACCGTGACATCATGTGCAGACCCGAAATACAACACCCTCATGTAGAACCTACATGCTGCCTGTTTAACTCTAGACAGTTTCGATGTTTGAGGGATACATACGTTTTTTGTTTTTTTTATCAATTTCATTATTGGAAACAAAAACCCAAGTAGAGAAAAGTGGTTTGGAACTGAAGAATCTTGTAATTTTACCCTCCTGATGTTTCATCAGACTCTTTGTATGTGTTTCCAATGTGGTCCAGACAGTGATGACTGTTTGTGATCCTTCTGAGTGTAAATCTAGCAGAAAGCCAAGTGAAAGCCCCAATGAAATAAAATCTCCTTCACAGTGACATGACCGAGAGAGTGGCAAATCAATGTTCCAGTGAAAACAAAAAGCTGTGGGGCAAATGTTACTGTAAAACTGAGAGAACCCAATATTCATTCAGTATAAAAACATTAAATATGAGGCCATGGTAAGAGGTCAAAAAGAGTATGACCTCCTTCAGTGATTTTGAGAAGAAAAAAAATTTAAAAGTCAAAACATTTACCAAGATTAACATATTTTTCTTTTCTGTCTTGCAATAGACAGAATATGTTCTGGCAGCATTGAGTGGTTTTGTATATTACTTTACTAGATTATACTGCTTTTCTTACTGTTTGTGTTTTGACTTTATTGTACTGGCAGTAACTACTTATTTAGCAAAATATGAAGTATGTGAACATATAGATTTGAGAAATGAGATTTACAGAATGCCAGAATCCCTTGGATAAACTGATTCCTCAAAAAAAAAAAAGTTTGCTTCACACTTGTTTCTTTTGTACAATTTTTACCAAAAAGTACAGCACTGAGCTAATAACAAGCTCCGTGTGAATGTAATATGACTTTAACCTTTGTTGTTGAACTCCTTTATTCTCATTAAAGTGAGATGCTTTATAATAATAATACAATTTTTATTCATAAAGCACTTTTGGTTAGACAGCTGCTCATGGCAAATAAAACAAATGAACAAAAAAAACAAAAAAAGAAAACAATATAAAATAAATTGTATGCAAATGTTAAAAGTCAAATTTAAACAATTAAACTAAGAGATAACTCAAGGACTTAAGGACTCATTTAAAAAGTACAAAAGTCAAATGTTAGCTTTGCTTTAACCCTTTGGGGTCGGTCTATTAGACATACTCAGACCATTTAGCATGAAAAACTGCTTTTTGAAAAATGTCGTACAATAATATTACATTTTGCTATGATTGAGCTACTTTTTCACCTACATCAAACACTAATCAATTTCTTAATATTTTAACCCTTTTTTTTCATGATGCCAGGTTTTCAGATTAAAATAAATAAATAAATAAATATATATATATATATATATACACATATATATATATATATATATATATATATATATATATATATATATATATATATATATATATATATATATATATATATATATATATATATGTATGTATGTATGTATGTATGTATATTATTTTCAATTTACTATCCAGACTCAAAACCCAAGCGTTCAAGATCGACAACTCACTGTAACCATCCTCTCCTCCTCCCTCAACTTTAATCTTGTTATTTATTTGTTGACTTTAGCCAGTGTTGTATAGTATTGTTTTATTGATTGTTTAATGTTGTAGTGTCCTTGAGTGTTAACAAAGGTGCTTATAAATCAAACATATTATTATAATCATAATCATTACTACAATTAAAGTGGATTTTTTTGCTTTGGATAATTATCACTTGACTATTATGCATTATTATTTATTGTTATTTATGTATTAATTAAGTTTTCTGCAGTGTCAAATATTCACACTCATAATCATACGGTTAAAATGGCACCATCTGTAGTAGTAGTTAAAATGATCAGTATCCAGGCAAAAGCCCAGATCGACACCAAGATATAATGAAAAGCATGAATTATGCTTTCATGGACGTGAGATCTAAAACTGCAGTTTAACTGGGCTTCAACGGCACATTTGTGCTTAACAGAACAAGTGCAACTCTTGATTGATGTAGGAGCTGAGCTGGAAATAACAAGTTAAAAATACACAATCTTGCCAAAATTCATGCATGATCACAGCCAAAATAACAAAAAGAATGATAATAAAAAGTCCATAAAATGTGCACAAAAAAATCTCTAAGGGTTAAATACCTCCACAGATCATGTCTGCCTTATATCTTCAGGAAAACCTCTCCAGAGAGAAAAAAGCGCTCCCAAACTGTCTTTTTCTGACCTCGGGAACACTCAAAGGACCAGTTCCCCAAGAGTGAAGAACAATAGAAGGTACGCATCAGATCCTTCAAATAAGATGGTGCAATTTATAATTTTATAGGCCTTAACTCGTGATATGCTGCCTACTTTAAAAAAAAGGGAAGAGTGAAATTTGAACACTAAAACACTGGAATGAATTTAGAAGAGTTGGCAGAAAATGCCATCTTTAATTATAAATTCAGTTTTGAAAACCAACAAGGGTTCACACTATGATGCTTATAACCCGACTGTACATGCTCCATCATCATTAAACATCAATCATTTACCCTTTTTGAAAATATTCAAGCACACACAATTATTAAGAGGACATCGCATGAGCCTTCATTAGCATTTCGGTGAATTTAATTTAATTTCCATGCCCTCATATGACGAGCTGTCACAGCAGGACAGAGGGACAAAGGGTGGTTCATGGGCTTTTTACATAAAATATGACTTTGCATCAGCCTCACAGCAGAGATCACTCAGTCCCACGCCAAGATAAAAGCAGCTTATTTATTAGAGGCTGCAGCAGAAACACTCCCACTCAGCACATCTGCACACAGCCCCGCTCATGCAGATGCTTTGAGCTCACAGGGCTGCCGCGTCAGTGTCAGTGAGAGTGACAGAGGAAAGCCTGGACTCACTGTCATGTCCAGGCTTTACTAACATGGAGAGGCAGGACGTGTGAAGGGTCCAGACGATTTGGATTTTTGTAGAAAGTGAACGAAAATCTCAACATGATGCTGGAAGACAGCTGCCTAGTTAAGCTGGAGATATACTTGCAGCTTGTCCCTGCGTCTGTTGGCATCTTGAGTGTTTTTGTTTATATACTTGCCTGTATGTGATGTGCAGGCAAGGCATGCAGGTATGGGCCCACTAGAGGGCGCTAAAGACCTCAGACTGTATGTAACTATGTTTTGGGTCAGAAGTAAACTGCCAACATGGCGGATATTCTGAGAGTAAAGTAACAGAAAGACACCAATAATCAATATCATCATCAAATATGTGTTAACAAATGATGATCAGTGGTCAGACCTCACCATCAGCATCATCTGAACTCTCTATTTTCCTCCATGATTGTCAAACCTGTCTCGGTGTATGGGTGTAATATGTTACCATGTTAGCTGATGACTTGTGGCCAACTGTGTTGATAGATGCCGTAATCAAAGCACCAGAAAAAGCAGAGGGTGAACACTTCAACGCTTCGCTTCTATTAGTCATTCTGTCAAAGAATACCATCCATCCATAGGCGGGGTACACCCTGAACCAGCTGCCAGCCAATCGCAGGGTGACACAGAGAGACGGGAAAACATTCGCTCTCACACTAAGGGTAATTTAGAGTCACCAATTAACCTATAAGTATATTTTTGGTCCGTGGAAGGAAGTGAGAACCCATGCATGCAAGGGAAGAACATGAAAGCTCCACACAGAAAGATCCTGCCCGGCCTGGGGATTGAACCAACAACGTTCCTGTGGTGAGACTACCTGCTGCCGCCCTCAAAGAATACCTCATATTAGTTTATACGTGAGAAAACACAGCCAAGGAAACCAAGCTAACACAAACAAGGACAACGTCAACCATTGTGTCAACTCCAAGTCACCAATGTACAGAATCACCAGTTGAATGTCTTTTTCCTGTGTGTGCTTAGGGGTGTGTTATAGGGCTGAAATATATATCGTTATCGTATCTATATCGAGATATGAACATTCAAGATATCAATATTGAAAAAGCAATGATATAGACAATATAGATTTCCCCCGTGCTCACCCTGCATGTACAGCTCTAGAAGTCACAACAAATTTCATTTTTACAATCGCCCTTGCATGCACTGCTAAGGCCAGCCAACCACAAACCTTTTTTATTTTCAAACCGTTTTCATTTTTCTGAAAAATGCTTGGTTTTCACCAGATTGTATCGTATCGATATCGAGATATCTGGCATGAATATCGAGATATGAAATTTTGTCCATATCGTTCAGCCGTAGTGTGTTATATGTATAGAAACTACTAACTAATTATATATAGGTGAAATATGATGTGTACATTTGTACAAGTAGCTTATAATATATTTTAGTCCATGTATTATAAGGACCATTGGTTCCCCAATAGGTGGTAAATGTTTTAGATATTATAAATATAGAGAAACTAAAAAAACTTGAGTGTACGCTGAAAATAAAAGGGTTAAGATTAAATAAGTTTATACTTCTTCCTACTCCTGTTGAGCATGAAAACTTGCTGCACAAGCAAGATATTATCAACAGTTTACCTTCTTTGTTTTTGTTTTGGTAGATGCATGTATTTGTTTATGGTGACTAACTATGTTTGTTTTTTGGGTTTGGATTGTTTTTGGCTTTTCTGTTTTTGAAGCTGTTTTCCTCTCATTGAACTGCACTGAGCCGTTGTTGGCTATTTGCTCTTGTTGGCTACCGTACAGATGTGTTTTATAAAAAGAAAGGAAAGAATATCATAAAAATCTCTGCAGAACAGACAAAAAAATGTTTTGTTTTAGTCAATAAAAATGTTGCTAAATTTTTTTGACAGAGTGGTAAGCAACCAGGCACGTCCCATATACACGCTTCTGCCAGCCTGGGTTCAAATCCAGCCTGTGGCCAGTTTACAAAGTGCCTACTTTTTCTCATCCCCTCTCACAAGCCTATTCGCTGTCTTACCCTCTTATCAATAAAGGCGCAAAAATGTCAAAAGAATAATCTTAAAAAGGAAAAATTGTTTGCAATGAGGCATCAAAGTCTGTGATGTGATGGGCACATTTTGAGAGTGTGCTCCTTCACAGGTTTCTGTGCTGGTTCAGGACTATATTTGACTTTGACAAATACACACAATTAGGCCGTAACTGGGTAAAAAGTTCTCTGGAACCGCACTGGACTTTCAGCTATGGACACAATGTTAACCCCTCTGACAGATTTGCTCGTTTGTCTGTTTTGACGCAGACCTGATCCACAATAAGACAAAGAAACAGTTTTATCAGTCCAACAAGAAGCAGAACAGAAACAGGAGCAGGATGAGTCCTTATCAGCAGAAACAGGGGGGAGATAGCGCTAAGCCACATACTGACAATTACAGAGTTGGTTACACACGGACACACACGCACACAAGGACACACACACATCCCCGCTCTGCTTTAAAACCATCTTGAACTCCAGCAGACCTTGAACTGTCTGCCAACAAAACCCAAAACAATTCAACAACAAACAGTTTAAAGATTCTGAGGGACGTTTTCCTCACTAAAGAGTTAGGATGAGCTCTTCGAGAAACACATACAGACAGATTAATCTCTTTATCGTTACCTTGAGCTTCATGGAGGTCCGGCTGATCTCTGTGATGGGCCAGATTAATGGCCCCTAATCTACTACCTGAGATGTCCTCAGATGCAGTTTCCTAACATTTGTAGACCAAGTTACATTCAATCAGGGCCTCTGAATACTAATAAAATTAACAAATAAAAACAAATTGAATGTAACTGCAGTTCAGCATGCTCTCAGTCTGACTGATTATCAAACCAAGAGGCCAGATGCACCAATAGTCAAGAATCTTCTCTAAATCAACAATCAGGTGTGTCATATGTTAGCATTAAATTGGCATGCCACAGCAAATAACATCTGAAAACTGATGTTATGTTGCAAATGGCCGTTGTTTGTAAAAATGGCTGATATCAATGTTAAACCAATGCCGATGTGCATCCCTAGATGATAGGCAAGGAGGGACGCTCCTAAAAAATCAAAGTGACTGAATTAAAGACAACTGATTGATTGACCATCACTCATCATCAGGATATGTGCCTTAAAAGAGAGAAATAGATCTTAAAACAGCAGTACCAAAACTTTTCTCCAAAACTGTTGAACAGTTGAACCAAAGATTTGATAAAATGTTGGACTAAGTCTGAGTGATGCTACTGAAGCCATTTTTGAAGCCAATCAGTGGTGGTTGCCACCATAAATCTCAACTCAAACAAACTATGGTCAGCCTGAAAACAGACAAAGAGCTGGAACCAAAGAAAGTCGAACACCCACATCAGGGACTAAAGTGGAAGCTAGATCTGGCTGCCACCCCGCAACTTTTAAACCAGGTGCATGTTGGCAAAGTCTTTCTGCTGTCTCAGGCCTGTTTCTCTTCAGAAAGAACCACACTGAACTCCCAAGTGTTGGCGTAATTCATGGAATAGTTGATCTGGGAAGACCAGGGTTTTACTTTAAAAAGCACAAACTAGGAGTGTAACTGTACTGTGTTTATCTGATTTGTCTAATATTCTGAAGAAAAAAAACTGGATCCTCATTTTTTTCATTCTCCGGTCTATTATGGTCAGAGGTAAATGTGGCTTGCAGTAAAATTAGGCAAGGATTCTTTCATCTAGATTATCATTTCACTTGAGATATGACTTGCAAGAATCACAGTGGCAGTCCGGTGAAAGCCTTAAAATTCTGAGTTTTGACCCAAAACTTTAAAAGTTAGTCCAGTTACCTTGAAATCTGGAGTTTTCTGGACTTTTTTTTTTTCCAGTGAACTGACAAATAGCTAAATTGTCTTTAAATGTTTTTTTATATATCAATGTCAGTAAATACATTTCATTTTTATTTTATAACCCTGAATCTATCCACATTGCCAAGCATTTTTAACCTTGAAAAATGAAGTAATTAATCAATTATTGGCATTAATTCTAAAAAAAGCTACACCGTAAACCCCTCACAGCTTGAAACACTGATTATCATTAATCTAGACATTATACCTGTAGAAATGTCAAAACTACTTTATTTCTCTATTTGCTGCTCCCCTTTAGTTAGAAGAATGTGTTTAATGGAAATCAATAGCTTTAACTTGAATTCATTATTGTATAAAAAGATGACAAACGGTCATAAAATTGCTGTTTTTATGGGGAAAATAAGTCATATAAAGAAACATTGTTTTATTGAAATGAACATTTTCGGTGTGTAAAATAAAAGAAAAGAGATTATTGTTGACTCATGCGGTTTAACTGTTTGTTTTATGGACTCCTCGGGGCTCAGGAGGTTTTGGCAAAGCAACAGAAAAGGGCTGCAGTGGCCTCCAGTGGTCAATGGAAACAAATACAGCAGCCTCACTCGGAGCTGCAACAATGGGTCAAAAAATACATCAGTTTTACCACAAAAGCACAAACAGAACAAAAACAAAATCTCTACCATTCAGCAATAGAAAAAGGTCATGCAAGGACACAAGGAATAATCTTATAACGCCTGCACAAAGACGTACGTATGGAAACATGTGAACTTAGTTTTGAGGAGTTTTCCTTCCAGAATCAGCAAAAACCAAACCACCTTGTGCAAACACAGACCCTGTCTTTGGGGAAACCCTCTCCAGGAACCTGAGGCGAGCTCTTCCACTTTCTCAGGCTGTTTTTCTTGACTTCTGTCAGTTTGATCCGACTCGCTTCAGAGAGGGACGAGCTGTGGTCCAAAACAAACGTCCCCCTGCAGACGGTCAATATTAGAGACTGCTCAACGCTCCGTCTGTTGTGTGAACGTCTGCCGTGCTGAAATATTTAAGTGTGTGTGTTCACCTTCCAGCTCTTGTATTTCAAACAAACCACAGCTGTCAAACAAAACTGTTGTGTGTGTGAACGGGAGGAGATGAGATGTGGTAAAGTTTGTGAGCTCAAGAATGGTAGGACGGGGTGGACTTGAACTGGTCGTGCTTTTCTTGCCACTGGATTACCTAAAGCCTGAATCACCACAGGTCCTACTTAAAAATTCATACTCTTTCACACCACATTCACACATTGATGGTGGCAAAGCAATGCAGGGTCATCAGAACAAGCTAAAATCAATTATACACATTTACACACCATTGATGAAGCACTGGGAGCAATTTGAGGTTCCAGTCTCTCTCTGTGAATTTCACATCTTTTAGTTATCGTCCCTCGAACTGTTTTAAAGGGTCTCCAATCTGCACATTCCTCTTTAAACATAAAACAATACAGCAAAGTTAAAAAGCCTTTGACTGGCACTGTGACCATGCGGTTGACTTACTGTTTTCCTTATTCCCCTCTCATATAATTCTCAGAAATCTAACTGTAAGAGCATACACCAGAGTAAGAAAAAACCTTTTCACATATCTCCAGATCATCTAAAAATCATAATTTAGCTGAAGGAAATAAGTCTGATGATAAAAAATGTATCTATAATTCCTCAGAAAACTCAGTTAACCGCTATATCTAAATTTTGCTCTCTGTGATGTTCTCATATGAAAAAACTTGAATCTTGTTGCAGAAATCAAAGAAATCCATTCATCCCCAGGATAACCTTTTACATTCAAGCCAACCAGCAGGTTGACCAACATATCTGCTTCCTGATTGGGCAATTTGAAAAACAAAACCTGAAATGTTGCGAAATGAAGAGGAAGGAAAACAATTTTAGCAACAAATAATTTGTTGCAAATGTATTTTTTAGTTTGGAAGTCAAAGGGTTAAAGATTAAAACTAATCTTTGCCACTTCTAATGTATTTAAAAGTGAAATAACAAACCAAAAAGCTACAAATACTTTAGCTGGCACATGTGCAAACAGTTAAAAGGGTGACAGGAGAAATCTAAATACTGACAGACATGTTATTTAATAAAACAAAACACTTAAATATAATAGCAGATCTTCCCTGAGGTGCCACTTTAATTCAATTAACACCAATATCAGCAAGTCCAAAATAATTCATCCTTTATTGTCTTTAGGGGACACCCTGAAACCTCTGTTCACAGCCCCATCCTGGATAAAATACAGCCTTAGAGGGAAACCGAATAGAATTCCCTCATTTGCATAAATCTCCCCTTAATTAAGACATTAAATATGATCCCGTGCTTGAGACACACACACGCATGAGCTCACAGCACACGCAGCACACATGCTGATTTGACTTCCCCCTCGAGCGCGGGGCCTGTAACGCGATTAAAGTCTGCCTGAAGACATCCGTGCACGGTGTGATTTCACACTTATTGTTTTTGCTGACAAAAAGGATTAGCCGCCTCTGGAATAGGTTTCATGTCTGTCACATTTTTAACAGAGATTCAGCGTCTTAGAGACGGGACGGGGCAAGACTCAGCTCAGGGGTGATGCATTCAGGGTCCTTATTTTACGAGAGACCCTCCCAGGGACATGCCTTAAAATGTTCCATATCATCAGTTTCTTCAAGCTCAGGAGGAATTTGCCTGAATTACCTTTAATAATGTATTTTGGGTTTTAATCTCATGTGTGTTATGTGTTACCACAGCTGCATTTATTAAAGGTATGCTTCACAGAAGCCCCTTGAAAAATAGCTCAATTAAGTGCATCATACTGTATCGTATTGCATCATGACTTTGCACACATGGTTACAAACCTTTCTTCTACCATGACCAGGTTTTACATAATACATGACGGCAATGGACTGTCCATACGTGCTATTTGTGGGCGTGTTGGGGTGAAGTACTAAGACTGCATGTGCAACCGATAACAGTCGCAAAAGTGGTGTGGACCGCCCCCTTTAAAGGAGGATTTTGCATGTGCTACCAACTGTCACCATGGAGAGTTTGGGAGAGCAGAGTGGCTGCAAACGAAACATGAAGTTTGAAACCATGGAGTTTGAGGCAAATAAACACACTGTTGAACTCCAGCAGAGACATCTCTGCGTTGCCAGAAGAAACGCGATCTGGGAGGCCATATGTGAAAAGCACACAGCTCAAATATGGCATTGCTGGACAGACGATATGTCTCTACTATTTGCATTTCTGACCAGAGGTTGCGGTAACCTTTTTTTTTTTTTTTAGCTGTCTGTCATTTTGACGGACAAGGTCGTCATTTTTCCCTCATGCCGTATTTCTATCCAACATTTTTTATTTTCCTTTTCTGGTTCCAATTAAACATAATTTAAATAGTTACACAGCTTCATCACCAAAAACCTCTCATGTGAAGAGCAGTCTTACAGTTACGCACACAGACTGAGCATTTATCTTTAACGTCTTTTAACTCAAATTCCACATAATCCATTTATCTGCGCTGATAATATAATAAGTTAATTAAGCGAAGGACCCTTCTAACCTATAACTGAATACCTGATTTACTGTGCTAAACTCGCTGTCAGTGCGTGGAGAGTGTGATGCAGTCAGCAACTGAAACACAATTTCTCCTCTGGGATTAATAAAGTATTTCTGCTTCTGATTCTGATTCACAGGACACAGTACGTGGAGAAAAGGGCTGCTGGGCTGCAAGTTTTCACACTTGACTTAAAGAATTTGGTCTAATCTCTTTATTTAATCTAAAAAAAAAAAAAGGAGGCTTTTGCTGAGTCTGCAGAAATTGACCCAAGCTTCACTAAATGCCCACAGCCTGTACTGAGTATGAGCGGCCACTAGGTGGGAGCAGAGAGACTGGGTGGAAAACTGTAGCAGCAGGAACTAATACTGAATTGATGCTTCAGTGTAAATCTGGATATAAGGACAATTATTTTTATCCATTTTTATTTATGCAATTAACTGAAAGAACTAAACAAAGTCACAAGAGTTATAGTAGAGTGGAGATATATCCTCTGCTCTTATTTTACAGCATCTCCACACTAACCTCACGTGCAGGTTTGTAGTAAAAAGGGGTTTAATAATGTAACAAGCAGAGCAGGTCTCTCCACCCACACCCACTCCCAAGACATCTAAGCTCCAACAGCAGAACAAGATGGAGGGAGGAGAGAGCGAGGGCACTCCAAACTGAACCACACATAAACAAGCACATACACACACAGACCCCGGAGCGGGGTGAAGTGTCCTCTCTGTGTAGTGGAGTGGGGCGGCACAGCGAGAGGTCGCTCCACCCAAAAAAACGAGATAAAATAGCTCGATCCATTAGCAGCTCTGTGGGAAACACAACAAATGAAAGGGGCTTCCAGAGGAGATTGTTCAAGCAGCCTGTTACCTCATTCTGACACACACACTTATAACACACACACACACACACACACAACCCCACTGATGCCCCTCTGCCTCTCATGACAGCATTCACACACAGACAGGTTCCCTCTGCAGGGCCGAGCCAATTAAAGAGCCCCGCTGATGTTTTAGGAGCGGTACGCCTGGATAAGCAGTGGACACGGGCACACAGAGGGGGGAGGAGATGGTGGGACGGAGGGGGAATCAAGGTAGTTTTGGAGACCTGAAAGGAGGGCGGAGGGGAGTGTGGGAGCTGTAACCCTCCAGCGGCTCCTCTTGTTAGCCTCCTTTTACAATAGTTATGAGTGATGAGGGCACAGTGGAGTCTCTGCTGGAGCCAGCCTGTGTTTGTGTGGAGGGTCTTTGAGTTATAATCCCTCTGATTGAGTCTGCAGCGTAGATTTTGATAGTTTAGATCTCAGAGTCACGTTAATAACACATGTGGCTATGGCTGATGGAAAAGCCACGTAACAAGAGCAAAAAGCACTCTTTCAAATGCATCTTTTTACATCGTCTTCACCTGGGAGGAGGTCTTTTTTTGTACTTGGAGACCCAATTACAAGAGAAATAGAAAAAATCAGAGCTATGGCATCTAAGGCTGGTGATTCAGGACCTTAAAGTGGGTTACAAAGCTGTTCTGAGTCTGTCGCTAATGCATACCTAGTAGAAAATTGTAGCTCAAAGAATACTACGTACAAATGCCCTAATCAGACAGTCAATCATAAATGTTATTTTAAGTTCTGAAGTTTTGAGGTTTGGTTGTATCGGGAACTTGACAGTAGTCAGTGAGGTGGATGAGCAGCAGAACTGTACCTTTAACCACATTTATTTATCTTAAACATAGTTTTAGCTTATTATTTATCTCTGTATGATGATTCTTTGTTTTACTGCTTTGTATTTCTCTTGTTTCTTTTCATCTTGATTATATCATTACCTCTGCCAAGGAGGTTATGCTTTTACCAGCGTATGTTTGTTTGTCTCTTAGCAAGATTACGCAGAAACTACTGGACGGATTTTGCTGAAATTTCCAGACGATGTTGGTAATGGCCCAACTTAAATGTGAGTAGATTTTGGTAGTGATCTAGATAACCACCATTAGCAAATGATTGTTTTTGCTCAATAACTGTCCAACTAATAATGATATCAACATGATTCTGAGTGCTAGGTGTGGGTTTTCAGGGTCAAGGAATCAAATTATGATGGTAACTTTATCATGGAACTATTGCTTATAGATGTAACAGCAATATGTGAGCTACCTTGGCGGAGGTTTGTGTCATATTTAGCTCAGAATTGGTTTCCTCTGCTGTTGTGTCTTCCTGAGTCCACAGAGTGAAAAAAGCAGATCATGCACAGGTGAAAGAACGCATAGCCATTTGCTGCATTGTAAAATAGTAAAATTGAAGATAAATTGAGACTGAGGAGGCTCTAAATCACTTAGAAGCAGTAAAATAATCTTACTGACACCTCACCTCACGCCTTGGTGAGGCTGTAGCTCAGTCCATAAGGGTTTGAGCTGGGGACCGGAGGGTGGCCGGTCGAGTCCTGATCGAAACTTGCAAGTTGGTTTGGTAGTTGAGGAGATGCAAGCTGAATTCCTGGGGCTCTGCCACTGGCTATGACAGTTGGTAATGCATCTGAAGGGGTTGGTGTCCTATGCCTCAGGAGCACACTTGCACCCTTAAACTTCATTGCACATAGACACCTGTGAATAAAGTAGGGCTAACACTGCTGGTGGTGCAGACGAGTTGTCAGGAATTATGAACTGTCAAGTGCCAACCCGGCATGTGCTCCCAAAACCCGACATGTTTCTGCACAATTATCACATAGCTGATATGCACTGAGGAAACGGCAGCAGAAATGGACACCTACAGAGGTTAAATGTTGGTGGCGTTCAGTATACTGTGCCGCTGACCGCTGCTGTCTTACCTCAGGATATAAAAAATGTTCACGTGGTCCGGTCTAATGACACCATTACTGGCCTCTCAGTGCCTCAGGCCAGCAGAGCGACACAGGAACACAGGCACATACAGAAGGATAATTAAGTTTTATTGCAGCTTAGAAGCAGGGAGCAAACTGTTGGATAAGGAGAGGCTAAATTATTGTTTAATGATTGAGGATTTTATGGCTTTTTCGCCCACGGTCTGACCCATTCACCACCACATGAAGGCCTAAAATGTCTCTCTCCATGTTTTGTCTTCTGTCTTTACTTGTATTTTCTATTTCTTAAATTTATATTTAGTAAAATCTACACTTCATGTTTTGCCATGATTAAATGCTGTTATTCTACCACTTACATACACACAATATTCTATGTAGGGCTACAAAAAAATGTAAATTAACGTCTCATGTGCCAGAAAAATAACCTATATGGGGTCACTCTATACCAAACTGTAGCCTGTATTGTCTGGGATGCAGACAGAGTGTATACTTCACGGTCTGAGCACTCAATTCTGCAGTCTGTCTGTATTTCACGCTGTGCTAGCTGCATCGGTTGTCATTTTTCCCCCTCAGTGACATCACACTTTCTTCACTATATGGAGCACCTGAGCATCTAATGTGAACCTGCAGGCTGCTGCTGTTGACATGCCCTCTGCAGACGATCGCTCCCTCCCTCCGTCCCCATCTGTCTGCCGTCTCCGGCTGCTCACTGACAGCTCCACACCAGCGTGAACACAGCACAGCTGAGACGCACACAAATGTACACAAGTGAGAAACCAGGGACTGAGATTTACATTGAGGGGCAACACCAGGGGTCCCACATGAAGGTGAAACTGTGTATTTCTTATTCTTACAGAGGAGTTTAAAAGAAAATAATCAATGCTCTCTCACAGCTGTCACTTTACCTTGTTTTTGCATGATGTATCTGCTGTAACATGTTCTTAATGTTCATATCTTCACTACATTAAGCTGATGACAATGATCTGGATCCTAGTTTTCATATAATGGGTAGTAAAAGACCTGGTTGTGAATACATGTTATTTGAATTATTGATAAAACCCCTGTGGGGATATTCAGTAACATGCAGCAGAATGGGAAGACAGTAGGGGGTTAACGCTTCAATAATAAAAAAATAAAAATTAAAAAACTTTGATTAAAACTACAGGTTTTCTGAGATATGGACTGGAGAACAAACCAGAAATTATCATTTTCACCTCAGCTTGGGAAGCACTGACCTATGCAGCTTTGACCTTTTTGGGGATGCAAGGAACGAAGCCTTGCCAAGATGGCATTTGGGCAAGAGGTGGGGTACACCCTGGACTGGTTGCCAACCAATCCCAGGACTGACATAAAGAGACAAACAACCATTTACATACACTTACAACTAACCAGCATGTTTATGGTCTGTGAAAGGAAGCAAGGGTGCCTGCAGAAAACCACGCCTGCACAAGGAGAACATACAAACTCAACACATAAAGGCCCCACCCAACCTGGGAGTCGAACAAGCTACCTTCTTGCTGAGATGCAGCAGCAACTACCTAGAGGAATCATGCTGAATCACAGTTCTAGAAGCTGTACTGGCACAACTGGAAAACATGGTGTTGATCTGTTTTTACTCTCACGTGTATCCCAATAAAACCGGATTAGACATTCTGTGCATGCTGAACACAGACCAGCACACTTTACTGATCCAGCCTCACAGATGACTTCATAGCTCAGTATTTATATTTGATTGCACAAGATTGTACAACTGCGTCCTACGAGCCCCCCCTGAGTGGCTTCACACTCACTTCATTCATAAATAACCTCATCACGTCATCCACTATGTTCATTCACAGTCATCGCTCTGATGGGCACGACACTCTCCAGCTGCAGAGAGACTCACTCCTCGGTCTGTCTCTCTCCTCCACGGCTCTCAGCTGAGAGAGGCAGCAGCTTGTAGCGCATGAGGATTTATTTTTAAAGTGCATGCAGAGAAATGCAAATATCATCTCACTATCATATGCCATCTTTAAAAGACACTGGTAAACAACTCAGACATTTGAGTATTAAAAATAAAACATCATTCAAGTTTAAAAAATAGATGACAAATTGGCACAGCCTAATAAAGATGTAACAGAAGACTACATATTTTTCTTTAGACCATTTTCTGTCCATGTTATTCGAGGTTTTAGCCAAAGGCAAAACAAAAGGGGAAAATTAACCAAGACCACTGGCTAGCAAATACACAAGAGTCTAACCTTTATGGTACTACACATTACCATATTACACATATTAGAGCACCGCCTCATCAGTTGACAAAAATTGTGATAGTTTGCAGTAAAGCAAAAAAGATGTTTTTGATTTGTTGAGGCCTGCTCGCTCATCACTTGTGATGGCGGATCCAGCTAATTTTGGAGATCCTGCTTGTTTGGATCAGCTCAGAAATAGAGCTGATCTAACGGCTCTTTATTAGGTTTTTTCATATATATATATATATAGTGCTAAACATATTTATCAGACCACCTATCAAAAAAAATGAGAAAAGGTGTTTTTAGGAATCTTTCAAAACGTCCAAATTTATTTATTTAATAACAAACTGAAAACAATAAATAGTCCTTTTCACACATACTAACCAAAAATAATATTTTGCATGGCCTCCTTTGGCCTTGACACCAGCTTGCGTTCTTGCTGGTATTGTTTTATGTCCTTTTCAACCAAGGCAGATAATTTAGGGCAGCTGTGGCATAAAAATGTGTTTATTTATATACAAATAATACACACGAAAGACTTGGCTCCTAGAAGCTGCTCATTCGTAAATATTACGTCACTACTTGCTAATTTTCCATCCTACATGAAGTTGATAAGCTTAGTATATTAGCCCCAAGAAGGTTGCATTTTTCAGCATTTTTTGTGACAAAATGTCGGTGAAAAGCTGTCATAGAGTGCTGCTAGAATCTTACCATGTGAGTTATTTGCTTCCAATCATATCACCTCACTTCACAATATCAATCAATATCAAAGTACTGTGAACATTTTTTTAAGAGACAGATGCAAAGAAGAAAAAAAAAAACAATTTAAAGGTGAAGACAGACTCCCGCACTGATGAAGACAGTGTGCAGGAGTCTATCTTGACCTCACTTCACATTACCAAGAGTCTCAGCAAGTGGGGAATAAAAAAAATCAATTTCAATGCAAACATAAATATTGTATTTCAGAAAATGACCCAAATTACACAGCTTGGACCGTCCATTCACTTTTATCATCACTGTCTTTTTAAGAAATACCTTGTTAGTCTTCGAAGACGGCCTAACAGTCTCAACCACAGAATCAGGCCCATCTCATCCTGCTGATGTAAACAGATCCGGGCTCTGAACAGCTCTCCAGCTCTAAGCCTTTCTCAGGAGTGGCTCGTTGGACAGAAATCAGAGTTTGATCCTTTGAGCTGAGAACCAAAGCCCCCTCCTACTCGTCTCATCTTAGAGGCGCTCTCTTTCTAATCTTGCTCCTCTTGTTCCTGTCTTTAACCTCTACTTTCTTTCACCACTCCACTCAGTGTCATCTATCTCCTCTCTTATCCCTCCTTTTGTCCTGACCACTCTTCTGTTCTTCCACTGTACATGGATTTGAAGCTCTCTGGCCTTCATGAATAATTCAGCGAGCAGACGGGATGAGGGGAAGGCATCATCAACAAATTGAAAGGGCGAAAGGAATATTGGCAAACTTATCTTCATTTTCTAGGGATGTCTATCACTCTGCAGAGCCAAAAGTCTTACTTCAACACTGGCAAAAAGGCTGAATTACAGCTTAGAGCAATCACAACTACCCCTCGTATTGTGTCACCACACAGGAGCCCTGTGTTGCCTGTGTGGTGGCATTTAATGTTTGCTTCCAATTTTGCTTTGTTTTACTCTGTAAACATCATGAAAGCATGGATAAATCCTGCTCTGTAACCATTCAGTCTGCCTGCGGTGTAAGAGTGTGGGGGACATTTTCTCGACACCCTTTGGGCCCCGTGGTACCAAGAGAGCATCACATAAACATCTTGGCCTATCTGAGTATTGTTGATGACCATGTCCAACCCTTTTTAACCACACTGTACCCGTCCTCTGATGGCTACCTTCAACAGGATAACACATCATCACAAAGCTCAAATCATCTCCAACTGGTTTCTTGAACATGACGATGAGTTCACTGTACTCCAGTGGCCTTCACAGTCACAAGATCTCAATCCAATTAAGCCCATTAGGGACAAGGTTGAATGGTAGATTTGCATTCTGGAGCCAACAAATCTGCAAGAACTGCATGATGCAGTCCTGTCAGTATGGACCAAAATCTCTGAGGAATGTTCTTTTTTTCTATCATTCACTTTTTATTGCCTTTTAGAACATTAACAGCAATACAAAGGTTATAAATAATAAGAGAGAACAAAACTAGAAGGGTTAGAAAATATAACAGTCATTTAACTAAAATATACACATAAAAAAAAGAAAAACTTAAATGGTACATCAGTAGAAACATTCACAGGGTAAGCACTGGCAGTGTCCATCACATCTCAACTGTTCACATATTGGCAATGTCTTCTATTTATTTATATTATTTATTTATTTTTATCATAACTTCCTATCACATCTGACTTTGGAACCTTTATCAAAAAGGTATCACATACAATACATACCGATATACACTGAGGAATGTTTTATCATCTTGTTGAACCTTTGCCATGAAGAATCAAAGCAGCTTTGTACCTAATAAAGTGGCCAGTGAGTAAAGAGAAGCACTTCTTGTGGTCTGTCAAAGTAAAAGGTTGGCGGTTTCCATGATCAGACTTGGTCTTTTTGCATAATACTTTTATTCTGATAGTACAGATACCAAGTGAAGTTAGTCACCTTGTTGTTCAGCTCAGTCTTGGTGTACCTGATAAACTTCATTAAAAAATACACATGTAGGATGTCTGTTCAGACTATATAAATTATTATAAAATCTATGGTTGCAGGAGATTTAAAAAAAATCTCCTTGTGCCCATCTGTCAGTCCAGCACACATTTTAAAGAACATATATTTTGCCTTGACTCAGATTTATATTTATATTTAGCTTAGTTTTATGCAGCTACTGGCACTGTAAACAAGGGAAAAGGAGAAGCCCTGATGCTGCCCACTTTTTGTCTTGTGCATATAAGTACGTAAAGGAGACATGCAAACACACTAAGGGGCAAATGAAACTCAAAAAGCATAGAAAGGCTCTTTAAATATAATTACAGGCGTATTTTACCCCCAAAGATTAATTTCACAAAACCCTTTTCTAACTTAAATGTGTAAGTTGTGTGAGCTGAACCCAGGCCCTGCTTAGTTTAGGTGTGACACTGCAAAATTGGGGTGCACAATATCATTGGAATAATATCAGTATTGGCAGATAATAGCATAAAAAGTATTGATAATTCAGCAGATATTCCTAACAGATATTCAATTTATTGGCTGAAATATTGTACAAAAGTGTCATAATGGTTTACCTCATCATGCCTGAATGTCCAATATTATAATTCAAAAGTGTCATTTATTAAAGAAGAAAATGTTTTCTTGCTTTATGTCTCTAACACAAATATACTGTCACAATGAAGTACAGGTCAGTTCTAGTTAACTGGGGACTTCGCTATTGACAGAAAACAATGACGTATCAAATGACGGCATAATTGCAATACTGTTCATTCCTGTTGTAAAACCCTACTCTGCCCTTCCCTGTTTTCTGTCTTAATCTGCCATCATATCTCAAATAAAGACAAAAAACCACTCAAAATACATAATAAAGAACACAGATCCACCATCTCTGTGCAGCAGCAGCACCTGAGGTTACATTTAGCTCATGAAAATAAAACATGAATCTTACACTTTCCTCCCTCACCAGTCTGTTTTTCTGTCTTTGTTGTGAATTAGTTTGTTTAGTCTTCTCTCTCAAACCTCCCCCACAAGTGTTTATTCGCTGCTTCCTTATTCCCTCCAGTCTGTGCAGACGTCACCATGTTCATGCCAGCCTGGATTTCCCTGGGAGCATCCCCTCCATTCCAAATGGGATTACATGAAATTCCCACTTCCAATCTTTTCCTTCCACCACCCATCCTCCATCCTCATCCCCTCCAGGAAATTCCTCAACATCCAGAAGGAGACTTTTCCACATAAATCCAGTTACTGCTGTAAGAAGGACATAATCACATTTTGCCAAAACGTGGCTTCTTTCTGCTCTTAAACCGAGCAGGGGGTCCTTTCTGCTTCATGACAGAGAGCACAAAAGGATACGCCGCTTCCAGACTTCCTCTATTGATTCTATCTGGCGGTTTTTGTGTCATTAATTCAACCAGCGGTGACACCACATCCCGTTCTTCCCCTCTCTTGCTGAACGGCTTGCGATTCATCCAGATAAAATTCCATTTCTCCGGATGACAGGGCAGCCCCTCTCCGACTCCTCGTCCTCTTCTTCGCTCCCGGCACGCCGACAGCCGGCCGGCCTTTAATACACGCAATTGATTCTGTGGCCTTTCTCCACCGAAACAACACGAGGAGCTAATAAATGGGGGGAGGCTCCACACCGAGGCTATGACCCCTGATGGATGACCCTGCCTGGACATATAACGGGGAGCAGGGGAGGGAAGATGGGGGGAAGCTGAAGTGTTTGAAGGGTATTGTTTGAAAATAGAGAAAGTGTTTCAGCACTCAGTTAAATAATACTGAGGGATGATTTTTGGTCCACATTTTCCAGCCCTAGTTAGTAAAAATAGCGTTGCAGAGAGGGATGAGAAGTTACCAGAAACAAAAGGCACCTGTTTTGCTCTTTTCTTCAGCCAAAACCTTGGAGATACTCTGTCCTAGATTACTATTTATACATGTGTGAAGCATGTACGTGCGCCACTCCATGCATGTGTAATGGCGTGGACGTAATGAGGACGGATGAGGTCATCCCGGTGGTTGGGTTTGTACACCTGTAGGGGCCGTGGTGGGCTGGATGAGAGGAATGATGTATGGGAGGTGGGTTTGTGTTTGGATGCTCAGCAGCACAGAGCTCCGCAGCCCAGAATAAAAACTCACCATCATCACCGTTATCAGAGTCATCATCACGCACCATCCATCACCACCACCATCACCATCAATCAGCCGTGTCGGTTGAAGGAGCGAAGCTAGCTGAGCATATATGCGAGGTAAAATTAATCAGTAATGCCCTTTCTTCACACTTGAACACATAGGAACCATCAGAGGTAAACCAGTTTCACTTCAGTTCATATATTTGTTGCTTTAAGCTCCAGTCAAGAATCAACTACCAGCTACTGCAGGCCGAACAGACATTTAAGAATGTACTAAAATAATGAGTTAAAGGTAAAAGAAGTTGGGACACCTTATAGTTAAGCATCATTCTGTTGTAACATCAGTATGACGCACAGGTAGGATGGCTCCATCTAAAGAGGCTGCACTCATAGTGAATGCATGTTGGAATTGGATGTATGTAAATTTACACATGGGTACATTTAGGGACATACAATATTAGATTTTGCCAATATCTGATATGTTTGTAACTTATTGCCTTAATCTTTTCTTTTAGTACCTCCGCCAAGGAGGTTATGATTCAGCCAGGGTCTGTCTGTTTGTTTTTCTGTTTGTTTGTTTGTCTGTTAGCAAGATTACGCAAAAACTATTGGATGGATTTACATGAACATTTTACCAGAGGTGTGGTTTGGTCCAAAAAAGAAGCCATTACATTTTGGTGGTGATCCGTATATTTGTATAGATGCAAAAAATTCCCAAAATTTGCGAAAAAAATCCCATAAGTTAACATTGGGCCTTATTTCAAAAAATAATATCTCTGACATCACTTGATGGATTTGCTTCAAAATTTACACAATAATATATGTAATATAACTCTACCATCCGATTTCATCTGGATCCGATCCAGATTGACATCACAAAAAAACATTGAAGTTTAAAAAGGCAAATTCCATTCATTTCTCCTCAGCTGCTGCATTATGGGAGTTGTAGTTTATTTGCAAACTCACATCAATGTTTTTCAAGCCTATGTCACCACATTACCCAGCTTCCCTTGCAATGCCAGCAGAGGACTTCTCCACATGGACAGACAGGGGTGGAGACTCGGCCGTCATAACGGAGTGCGTGGTGATCCAGAATTGCATCTTGGCGGAGGTCTGCGCTCTCCAAGTGCTTTTCTAGTTACGACGTGCAGACCTTTCAGCCAGGTCACCCTTGTGATTGAGATCCTGATCTCAATGGGACTTATCTGGTTAAATAAAGGTTAAAAAAAAAGCCAATATTTCTAAGCTCGTTATCGCCAATACAGAAATCGATACCAATACTTTTAGTCAAGAGCACAAAGCCTTCAGTTTACCAAAATTGTTGTTTCTTTAATGGATACAGTCCATTTTTATAAGAAACCGATGAGAAGCAAGAAAAACAACATTATATTCTTTAATAAATTACACTCCTCATTCATTAAAGTGGACCTTGAGGAATGATGAGGTTTACCATTATGGTATGCTCTACCTTTTTCCAATATTTTCATATCTGCCAGTACCAATAATCAACCTTTTAGGCAAATACCTGCTGATATTGCTCTGATAATATTGTGCATCCCTAGTATTTTTATATGTATATATGCTTATATGTGTATCTATAAAATGAAGAGTATGTTTTGGCTTGAGATAACACTTTTATGATTTGGTGCTGTACAAATAAAGATTGATTGATTGATTGACTGATTAACAGGTAAAACAAAAAATGAAATCCATGTAGAAAATCCAAAAGAAGAATATGTAGTCCCAGACACTAAAAATTGAGGTGTTACACTACCTAAAATCTGCTTTCTTTTACGTTTTGCAAAACCTTACTGGATTTCTTAACTTCATTAACATTTTCTGACCTTGCAAAGTCATGCATAGTTGACTGTGTATTTTGCAAACTTCCTGTACCATATATCTGTGAAAAAAATAAAAGTATCTTTGAGAAGAAAACCCTCACTGACTGCTAAATACTTCCCTGAACAGGCTGTAGTAATGCCTTCTGTCTTTGCATTCTCATCAACCGTGCCACCCTTGTATCAACACCAAGTCCGATGTCCGCGTCCCTTCTTGTGCGTGCTGTCCATAGGAATAAAGCACATCTGAGTCATCAAGTGTACATCAGTGGAGCGACACAGCCTCTGACCTTAAGCTGCATTAACGTCACAGTGGCATCCGGGCCAACACTGTCCCCCCAGGAAGGACCAATCACTGAGGTCCTTGCTGACTCACTGACAGTAAATCAGGCCAACAGATGCAGACAAGTGGGGTCAACAGGTGCACAGGAAGGTAAATATTTGACACAATCTGCAGGGTCAAGCAATGTGCACATCCTGGAAATGTGCTTGCTCATCCCGGGCGATATCTGCACTGTAATCTCCTCTACAGAGCTGTGACTTCCAAATGACTGCAAAATCAAACTTCCGCTGACTTTTGTTCTCCCAAACCTCACCCTAAGGAGATAAAAGTGATGACATAAGCTGTCTTCAGAGTAGGAAACCTTCACTTTGGAAGACTGACAACCACTGCTCAGTAGCGTCACTTGTCATTTCGATGGAGGTGATGCCTGATCCCGTCAAGTCAAAAAAGTGAAAGAGGCAGGAGGATAGGAATCAGAGCAAATGAGAGAGAAAGGAGAAGTCACAGACGATGGTCTACAGGCGATGTACAGCTCAGTCAGAGCAGAAATGTTTATGTAAAAGGACGTGTGGGAGCATGCTGCTCTGAGAGGAAATAGGCTGTGACAGTAGATTTAGCTTGTTATTCCTTCTGATTTCCCCCAAGCTCTCCTAGAGCGGCTCCTATAGTGACACCACTCACTACAAAGTGATGGAGTGGTGTTTTCTGCATGGTAGTAAAGTAGAGTTCACAACCCTGCGAGTTCTTGTTTCTTAAAAATACCACCTCCACGATCACGACATTTGAAAGGCAAGTGTCTTCTTTTCGCTGTAACGCTGTGACAAAACAAATCTGACAGGTTTCTTACATTCAGATTCAGATTCAGACAACTTTATTAATCCCTGAAGGGCTATTCCGTTCACAGTTACCCTGCCTTTATTAAACCATCCAAACAAATCAGGAAGCAAACAAACAAATGCAAGACATTTGTAGCAGCAGATGGGCAACCACATTCCCCTGTCAGCACCCACAGATCAGCAGGATCAGAAATAAATAACTAAATAAATACAATAAGCAATAAGGTTTCACGGTGCAATGACTAAGATACAACAGAAATAAGGAAATAAAAGAGATAAAATAAGAAATATAACACTCCTGAGACTTCAGATTCAGCACAGGCCACATATCATCTTCAGCCTTCCTCCCAGCATTTAGCAGCCTGATGGCTGAGGGGATAAATGAGGTGGAGTATCTATTTGTTTTCCTTGGGGGTGCATAGTAGTGGTGCCCAGAGGGCATAAGAGAAGGGTCAGAGAAGAGAATGTATCCAGGCTGATCCATAACTCCTCTGGCTTTCTGGACCACACGTTTCTCCCAGAGAGAGCTCAGGTCCACCAGCTGTACTCCAATAATCTTGGAGCAGACTTTTACAATCTGGTTCAGGCTGTTTCTGCCTGTTCCTGTTCTGAAAAGACTGAGAAAAGTGTTTTGAGTTGATTTGCACTTATGTTTGCTTCGTAAGTCAGGCCTCTATTTAAAATCTATAACCTACGGTGAATCTCTTGTTTTATTTCTTTTATTAAGCTACATAATACTGATAAAATCCATAGTAACTGGCACAGTTTCATGATAAAAAACAGCAGCTGTTCAGCTCTTACCAGCCAACTTTAAACACTTGTCTAATACTCAGAGTGCAGCATCACCTAAAGGTGTCAAATCCTGTTTCAAATGAAGTGCCGTCTCGGTTATAAATAGAGAGCTCTGAAACTCTACAGTAAGGATGTGTGAAGTGTTTGACAAGAAGCAGACTGTAAAATAATGCAGTGACAACAAAAGGGGAAAAAAATGAGTCATGAACTGTGTGAAGACGTAAACAAGATGAGTAAGAACACTTTTCTTTTCATGTCATTGTTTGGAGGTGAATATCTACCAGGCATATTTGAAGAGAAAACAGCATGTCTGTGCAGAAGTGCTGTGAGTGTAACTCTAAATGATCCTATACGGCGTAATCTAGGGATAAAATCGACTCATTTATGTACAAATACGACTCTATTTCTGCTGCATAACTATCATTAATATAACTAAGGGATAAATCAGTCATGAGCTGTCAAAGGCTCAAAACTTTATTAAAATGTTTGACTTAGGTGGGTAGGTTGATCTAAAGGTATGTTGGTGGGTACTGTAGTGGGTAGGTATGAGGGTAGGTGGGAGGGAATACAGGTTGGTAGGCAGAGAGATATCTCGGTCATGGGTATACTGATCAAAATGCAGGCAGGTTTGTAGGTAAGAATGGGTTGATAGGTAGGTATGTGGGTCTGGCAGGAGGTTTGTAGGTAGGTATGAACAAAGGCTTAAAGGTAGGTTGGTGGATAGGTAGGTTAGTAGGGGGGTATATGAGTAAGTGGGTGGGTAGTTTGATAGTTAGGTAGAGAGGTGGGTATGTAGGTAGGCAGGTAATCCTGTGTAGGAAAGTTAGTAGACAGGTAAAAAGGTAGGTAAGAAGGTACATAGTAGGAAGAAGGTGGTAAGGTAGGTAGGTAGGAGCGGATGAGTAGTATGTTGATAAAGAGGTTGGTAGGTTTGTTGGAAGAAAGGTAGTTAAGTGGGTAGTAGGATCACAACAACTCTTAATAAAATATCAAACCATACAGTACAACGTCTTAATTCCCAGAATTATAATTACAAATAACAGCTGTTAGCTAGGGATAGAAAGCTCATAAAGTTGTTGAATTTAGTTTTTTTTCATCACAGTATTTTCCACTTTTCTTAAAAATATTCACATCAAAATCTTGCATTTCTTTTACATGTAATGACAGTAAGAGTAAAAGATTTGTTCTGTTTTTTTTACAGCTATTAAAATATTCAAATCAAAATCTTGCATTTCTTTTCTATTTGATGTATTTTATGTGGGAATATGTCGTTTCTAATTTGTTGCCATTTTACTGTATGTTTCACAGACTGAATTTTGCTGTGCATGTCTTTAACATTACTCATGGGTTTGATTTCCAGAAATATTTTAAATGACACCATTAACATACGGATGTCAGATTAACTCTAGGCCACATTTGGGTGAATTTGTGGTTTCAAGTTGATTTGGAAGTTGATTTATTAACCAAGGAAAAGACTGAGGCTATGTTATCTTGTTAGGGAAGCACCCTGTCACAGAAACACCCTGCAAATGCATGAATGGGGGCTGGAAGTTGGCTGGTTACTGGCTGGGAAGGGAAAATTGAAGTGGCTGGATGTGTATAAGACACGATTTCTCTGAGTAAATCTATAAATAACTGATGTCAGATTTTTATAGTATGTGACTGACTCAGTCTATTTTCTCTGACCTTCTGTTTCCACCACAGGATTAAAGATGTCATGTCCACTGCTGCTCCGTCACATCTGTACCCTGATCCTCTGTCATGTTTGAACAATACACTGAGTGCACTTTAATGGTGCATGTAAAAACAGCCATAATACACTCAAAATTGGCATAAGTGGAATAAAATGGGCTGTAAACACTGCAGGCCGGCAGGCAGCACTATGAGAGGACCGCACATCTGCGCTGATGGAGCTTTTATGGAGACGGGGCCACAGTGACGACGGCACTAACAGCATCATAATGTCGTGATTAGCCCCAAATGGGACGAGAAGTAGTGATGCTCCGGCAGCACCCCGGTGACAGCACTGTTCTCCGGGGACCTGTGAGGCTGTCACACGGGGAGAAGGGACTCCATCACTCTGAGTTTAGCTCAGGGCTGGAGCTTCAGGGCCTCCAGGATGGGAGCAGTACCCCGCTCCCCTTGAAGGAGTTATAAATCACCTGGATCCTGACAGCAGGAGCAGGCAGAGTCACCTTGGTTGGAGCCGATGGCTTCTTCAGCAGAAGACATTTACTTATAATGAGCCTTTTCCCCCTCCTGTATCACCACTTACCCTCACACACTTACACTCTCATTCATGGAAGGTTCTGGCATGCAGAAAGCTCCGAGCTCAGCAGCTGTCTCCCTCTTTTCCTGCCTAGTGAGGTGTCCTCCTCCGTGATTACAGCAGCGTGTCACTCTATGGAGGAAACGCTCGGCCCACAGAAGACAGCCATTACTGCTGCTGCTGCTCCACCGCTCGAATCACTGAGAGCTGTGTGCAAACATCAGGGAACAAATGGTCCATAATGGAGCCCAAAGACTGAACAAGAAAGACAAAAGCAAGAACCTGTGGAGAGAAAGGAGGCAGGGTACCAGCACCCCCTCCTGTTTCCCTTCATCTCTGTCTGACAGGTTCAGGTCTGATGCCTGACACCTTCTGTCACAGTCCAGTGAGAAAATCATGGCTGTCACCGTCATTGGCTCCCAACACACAGGCTCCTGTTTACAGGGCTGGAAAAGCTCAGCGTGTCATGTGAATTGTTTTCGTGGTCATGGTACACTGGTTGTATTTTTATCTGAGCATGTTGTGGTGAAATTATTCTGGAGCCTGGACCTGGAGACCAGCTTTAAGGAAGCCTATGCTTTTCTGGCCCAAGTCACTAGAGTTTGAAGCAATGGTTTCGCTACTTTTTAACACTAGATTGCAAAAATAATTACCTCTGCCAAGGTGGTTATGTTTTTGCTGGTGTATGTTTGTTTTTTAGCAAGATTACACAAAAACTACTGGACAGATTTTGCTGATTTTTTTAGGAGATGTTGGTAATGGTCCAACTTAGAAATGGTTAGATTTTGGTGGTGATCCAGACATCAACATGATTCTGAGTGCTAGGTGTGGGATTTCAGGGTCAGGGAATCATATTATGATGGTAACTTCATCATGGAACTGTTGCTTAGAGATGTAACAGCAATATGAGAGCTACCTTGGCGGAGGTTTGCGCTCTCTGAGTGCTTTCCAGTTAAATATGGTTTTGGGTCTAATTTAGACAGATTTTTCTTTCCTTTTATGGAGAAAAGTTTTATCACAATTAAAATACTGCAAAGGACAACAGGTAACATATTTTGGCAAGGCCTTGACATTTAATGTGAAAATCACAATCTTCTCCTTGAAACATAATACTTCAAGTGTAATGATTCTGCCGTCAGTGACTTTTACCCTGCCCCTCTAAAGCTGCTACACACCGAACGCAACTTGGAGACCACTCTCCATGTAAAGTCAAGGTACAGCCTTCAGGTGATATTGTGTGTGGCTGTGCAGCAACAGCCCGTCAGCGTTGTGTAGGTGTGTGACGGTACTCGTGACAGACTGTTTTTATTCTGGGTCACAGAGTAACAATCCATGTCCGTGTGGGAAACATTAGTTAGTGAGTACATTAGCTCCGCCTAGACGGGACCGCAGAGAACTCACAGACGATGCTGCTGCAGGGCCATCAGCTGCAGTGTTTTGTGGTTGGTAGGTGAGTGAAAAGGATACAGTTGGAATAATGTCAGCTAATACGTACTAATATATGATATGATTGTGGTGAAACTCAAGCGGACCTGACGCCACTGAGTGACGGCGACGGTGACCAAAATGAGGTATTTATGGACAGGCGACACTACTTGGATGGGCGACGCAATTTCAGTCGTCAAGTCGCGTTCGGTGTGAACGCAGCTTTATGCCTCTGTTCCTGCTGCTCTCTTCCTCCCTGGAAGGGGGAGCGTCTCTCTGGAGCTGTGGCTCTCTGGATCACACCTGCCTCTCATCTGTGCAATCAACTCTCCCCATTTGAGCCTGCTGCAGACTCGTCACCAGTGCCAGATGATTCCCACTTGTCCTTGTGGTATTGTTGGCCAGCTCTCGTATTCTGAAGATCGTTGCCTTCGTTTGTGTGCTTTTGTCTTTTGTTCCTGAAGACTCCACTAACTGCTCTCTCCTCTCCTCTCTTTCAGTGTCTCCTGGATCCCAGCCACTTGCCAAAAGATCTCCCCCTCATCTGTTGATGTCACTGCTTCACTCACTTGTTTCAATGAACCTGTTTTTGTACCATTATCTGGTCTCAGTCTGCTTTTGGGTCCTCCTAAAAAACATTGAGGCTTTCCCTGTCACATCAAGCACTATTTTTGAACTCTAAATTTTGCAGGGAAACTTGTTAGGTTTTGGTCTTCATGGCTCAGACTTTTTTTTTTTAATTATTACAAATCAGTGTCAATTAGGAAATTACTGAAAATAAAGTCTTAGTCTTGAGCAAAAATATGCGTTCATTTAGTCACATTCACAGTAAAACAGACATTGACGACACTAAATTACTGTATTTTCTGACAGAATGCACTCTACTGCTGAATTGTCAAGCTCTGGTGACAGATGTTTTTCTTTATTTCTTCACATTGTTGGAAAAAGTTTTGGAACAAAGACTTCTTGATTTTCAGGTCCGGAAGTGCTCAGAAGTGCTAATATCACAACGCATGACATATGACTTTTCTTACCAATCCTTTCTGATGTTTACCTGATGATATTTAATGTTTCAGTCCATGGAGCTGAGTCTATATTTTCATATTATTCCATTTTAAATTGAAGGCAACTATCTGCAAAATTTGACAAGTTAATTAACCTTAGCACAGGATGAAATAAAAACGTTCCTCTAATAAGAATGGACATTTCATGCCCCTTCATTCATTATTGTGAGGCACTGTATGAACTCTGAGGGCACTGTTTCCCTTGAGCCCCCATTAATTTATGACTGGCTGTCTGTAGATCTGACACGTCTCCTGGTCTTTTTAATAGCCATCACTTTCTCTGACCAGCCGTAGACACTGTCCTGTCACACCCTGATTCTTCTCATTGACCTTTAAGGTTCCTCGGTAATTTGCACTCTTCGAGCCTCTGAACATCAGTTTGATATTGTTAGAGTAAAAAAAGAAAATGAAAGATCTTTCTGCATATTTCATGACATATTTTGGAGAAAGCTGTCAGCACTGCAGACATGGCTGGCATTTTATTATGCAAACTGTCAAAATAAGAGCTTTTCATTCCTCGTGTGTGTTTGTTAGAGGGACAAAGAAAACAGATTTCCTTCCTGAGGATGTTGCAGAACATTGTCTGAGATTTCAATAAAACAACAACCATTTGGATGTTTGGAAATGTGAAGACAAAGCCATTTTATTTCTCTTATTCTCAGTCTGTTGAATGTAAAGCTGCACATGAATGGCATACATTCTGCATCTGAGTGCCGTTTTTTGTGCAAATGTACATCATTGCAGTTCACTTATGAGGATAATCTTCCATCCACTCATTTTCTACACTGCTTAGGGTTGCAAGGGGCTACAGCCTATCCCAGGTGACACTGGGCATCGGCAGATCACAGGGTGTGAATAATCTTTTTAGTAGATATTTGATATTTTGACTCTGTCTCTTTATTCATATCATCTATATAATACTGTACGTGTACATCTGTATATTTAGTTTTTATTCATACTTATCCACATAATATGTAAATCTGTGCAGTGATTAATAGAACTTCATATCTATTCACAATACCTAGTATATGTGTATATTTGACGGTATGTTTAGAACCATCATCTTCAGGCTGTTAAATAACGTTACTATAATTCCTTTTTTTTCTTTCTGTAAATATGTATAGATACAATCATGCACTTTCTGTAGATAACAGTCTATTACGTTGCACTTCTGGATTGGATGCCAAATGATTTTTCATTATTCTGTACTTGTGCATGTGTAATGACAATAAATTTGAACCCTAATCCTAACAGCTGTGATTCTCTGTTTTTGGCCTTGCATGAAGAGATGTTGGCACAGCTGCTACTACTACCCTTGTCTGGGGATATAGTGGCTTAATGTGAGCGGGAGGTCTTTTTAGCAAACTTTGGCCAAACTCTCAGCTGCAGCAGTCCACCATGATCCTCCTCTCATAACTGTTTACCTGCCGCATCATAGCTGACATCATGGTGCGATGACACAGCAGGTCCTCAAAGAGATATAAAGCTAAAGTGGACAGTACTATTCCAGTTGAGGTTTGATTATTATATAAAAAAAATGTGTTCATTATGTCCAATAACATTGGAAACTTTAAACTGGTTCCAAATATGAACTGGTTTCTTTTTCTGTTCACAGGCCTGAGGGGCGTTGGATATGTTTTACTTGCGTGTCGGCAGCAGTGCGTGCATGTTTTCGAGCATGTGATCGAGTTTTCAGACTGCTTATCCAGAGAATTGGGGACTCGCCTATTTTTTCCATAAGCCATGCCTGTGGCTCGGCCATATTTGATGGGATAATAAAGAAATTAGAGCAAAATTTACCCATCAAAAATACAAACTGTCCAATTACTCTCCCTGTCTCTGCCTCTCAAAGTGCAAACCTCTGAGGAGAAACTTCTCTTGTTCGTCAGAAAGCTCTGATTATGCCGGTTTCCCAGGTCAGTTACTCAAATTAATCAGTTTCCTCGTGGGGAGATTTACGGTGTCTCTTATCAAACTTTCAATAGAGTTCTTAATGAGGTACAATTTATGGAGAAATAGAGATGTGACAGCCTGGAGATGCAGCTAGAATGTAGCACAGACAAGCCACTACTTCTACCAACATCTTGTCTCCCCACTCATCAGCCATACTGCCCGAGATCTCTCATATGCCAGTAACACACGTCTCAAGTTAAATATGTTAGCAGCTATGATCATGATGTAGCGATGATCAGGATGAGTACCTGAACACAAGGTTGAGCTGTAAGTTTATCTCAGGTCTTACTTTTTCAGTCATTCCAGCCTCACAAAGACACACAGTCTATGAGTCAAGTGTTCAGTCAAGATGCCAAAAAATGTGACAAAACCGAGGGTAGAGGGTAGGATGGGAACCCCTGCAGCAGTGGACCTTCAATGTCAAACGATTAACCCCTGATGACGAAATTCCTTCAACACAACAAATAAATGGTACATGGACATGAGTTTATGTAGCACTTTTCTAATCTTTCCGACTACTCAAATGGCCTTTAACACTGCAGATCACATCTACCACTCACACCAGTGTTGCCAGTTTTTTCTACTGAAATAAGCAACCAGGTTGATAAAAACAAGCCCAAAACAAGCGACCTCCAACTACTTTTTTTTTCTAATGTGATACATTACATTTTTGTTTTTAAAGAGAAATCTACATAAAGCTTTTTTGATGTTCATCTACATTACATTTCAATTTCACAGTGACTTTTTTGTCTTATTTGGCTCTTAATTTACTTTTTCATCATGCTTTTGTTTGGAGGTGAAACAAACTTTTCTTGATACAGAAGTAAAGGGAGGGGCTACTGTTATTTATAACTCTGTTATCACTAATCAGTCTGTCTTTTATTAAGTTTTATGTTGATCCTCTACAGTTTCATTGTGGTGAGAACAGCAACAGCTACATTAGAAATCAATTTAATTTTTGCTATAAGGATTTCTTTTTAGTGGAAATATAATTTTTGCCTTTTTTTTTTACAATAAAATTTGTTTGTGTAACTTCTCAATTGAGTTTATATTGGTAGTAGAGTGTGCATCAGATCACTCCTGGGTTTGGTAGCACAACACACACAAAAAAAAAAAAACGCAACTCGCAACTGCCAATATTTACAAGCAACTTGTCAAAAAGAAAAGCCCAAAGTCACTTATAATAAACCGACCTGGCAACTATGATTAAGACCCATTCACTTACACATTCACTCACAGGTGGTTGAAGTTTCTATGTAAGCTAACCATCAGCATTTCTGACACACCCATGGCCTTTTATACCCATTTAAACAGCACTGATACAGATGTGGGAGCAATTTGGGGCTACATGTATTGCCCAAGGACACATCAACATGTGAATGCCACAGCTGGGCTTGAACCCTCAACCTTCCTGTTTATGGTAAAGCGTACAGCCAGACAAATCCGCAGACGCCCCCGCTGACATTAGGTCATGCCACATTACTTTGCCAATAGGCCAAAATGCGTCAATGGTGTCGAGGTGGGTTGATGCCAGTGTAGAGTAAAGTATCCCTGCATCCTTAATACAGAGAGAATGTTTATACGAAGCACAAAGCTAAATATTAAATTTAAAACATGTCAAAAGAGTCTTTTCCTTCACAAAAATCTCCACCTGATAACATTACTTGGTCTATGAAAATTCTTGATTATCTAAAATTCCAACACAGTGAAGATGAGAGGAGAACAAACACATAACATCAGTCTGAACTCTGAGGAGAGAGCAGCTATTTTCAGACTCTGATAGAGAAATCACGTGACGGCATGTGTGTTAATTTGTGCAAATATTCAGCAAAAGGCTTTAAGGCTCTCACTGCAGCATCTCCAGGGACCTCTGACAGGTTTCTCACATCATCAGTCCGTCTGTGTCTGTGTTTCAATTAACATGCAGACACGTAATTATTTCAGCCACAAATGTGTTAGTCAAGGTGAAAATGGAACGACAGCAGAATGTGTGCAGACACAGCTCTGCTGGATTTACTTTTACATGTGAGCTGCTGTTTGTCTAGTCATTCGTGGATAGAGACTGAATAATTATGAAGCTTACATGCATTTAACAAATCTGTCAAATAATGTAGATTATATCTGCCTAGAATACTGATTCTCCAGTAACAGACAAAGGGAATTTTTGGTCGCTGCTTGTGATTTATGAAAGATTCTTGGCTCATTTTGATTAGTGCTTTCTATATTATTCCCTCTCACTTTATTATCCAGTGTCTTTAGCAGTTAGAATGTTGTCTATAGGATCTAAAAAAAAATAATGTTAAATTGGGATAAAATAATACCCATTAAAATATTGAACCCTTCAGCACGACACCCTCGGTTCAATTTGTGTGTGAACTGCGGTATTCTTCTTTGAGTGCAAACAAATTTCATCTGTTGTTGCTCTTTGCTCTCCATACCTGCTCTGCTGTGTTTGTGCCTGTAAGTCAGTGTGCAGGGTTGAGGAAACTCCTGCGGTGAACAGAAATGCACTGAAGCTGTGCAAAGATATCACACAACAGCTTTGAGAGGAGAGGCAGCAGTACCCACACTCACAATGAGGGACCCTCGTTCTTCTGTGGTTGAGTAGGGGAGGTAGTTCAGCATTTGCTGCAAATCATTAACATTAGAGCTTATCAATATGGCTATGGAGTCTTCTCAGTCCTGTGGCAAATTATCATTTAACTGCCGGTTCAAGGATTTGGAAGGGGAGCACAAACTCAAAGCACATCAGCGTGGAGCATAACATGTTGTAGCTTTGGACCGTGGACTTTGACTAGTGATGCACTGATTGTTAAAATCAGGATGATACAGATGTTAAAATAATAATTTAGCCTAATACTAATGATGATACCATTGTTTTCTAACTACCTATGTTGTCATGGGACTCCAACAATGCCATTGTTTTCTCTTCATGTTTTTCATGAAAGTAAATCGCAGTTTTCCTGACAGGTTATAATTGCTGCCCGATTGAAAAATCTTCTCTACACCAGCAGTTAGGTTTGCTAGATGTCTGCATAAAATTTGTTTGAAACAACAGATAAACTCCTAGAAATCGTATCTGTTCATCCAACAGATTCCTAATCTTTGTTTAAAATAAATAAATAAATAAAAAAGGCTGATATCAGCTATCAGTCTGATGTTGAACTGATGCTGATGTGCATCTCTACCTTGGACAAAAAACTCAGGTAACTACAAAAATGACTTGTAACCTACTGGCATCTACAGCAGGAAAAGTCCTCCTCATCTGCTCAAAAGCACACCCAGACTTTGTCAAATGTCTTGTTGGTTAAAAAAGTTATAGTCACAGTAACAGTGATAGTAATCCTTGCTGAAATCAACAGTATGACTGTTATAAACAAACTTAATCTTTTACAAGCCTTAACAGGCAGACAATAACAAATAAATTAAGATGAGTTTAGTGACAACTCAGAAAAATGACAGTAAGATGAATAAAATGTTATCATGATGTTTTCATATGTAATTTCAAGAAAAAGAAAATAAAGTTGTCTAAAAAATTGGATAACTGCAGTTGTTTCGAGGTCATATTTGTTGTTTTTCCAGCATCATAAAATAGATATTACAGATGTTAGATGGGGTAAAAAAAAAGCACATGTTTTGTTTTAGTTTTTATGACTGATGACAGCAAGGATGTTTATAGGAATGTCTTTTTGCTCCTTAAAGTGAAATAAAGGCACAGTTTAGGAATGAAAATCAATGAAATAATACATTTTCTCAGAAATAAATCATTTCTGTTCTGGATAAAAAGTCCAAATCACCTCAAAGTGGAATGTAATTTTCTAAAAGTTCTTTAGTGACCAAAACAGACAAAACTTAATCAAACCAAAAACGAAAGAAATAAAAAGTGTTGTGTGCCCAACTGTAGGCATAATGTATTGTTCCATCTCTAATGTTAATGCAGGTCGTCTCTGTTTCATGGAGACGCCCTGTTTCACAGACATACAGGTCACAGCTGAGCACATCCATACGCAGCTGCTCAGCCAATAGAAAGTCTTCCTTTAATTGATGTCGTTAAGGAATCCCAGTCAGGGACTAACTGTAAAATTATGATTTATTTAGCCTCTTATTTGACAGCCTGCACAGTTTGCAGTGTTTCACAGACGCAATAAAACTTTATTATCCCTGCGTCGTGTGGTGGGTCCCGGTATATGTGCATATGTGCGTGTTCTTTATGTGTGTACATGCTTCTCCGTGTACATACTAATTACTTTAGATTAAACTGCGGCTCCTCATGGTGAGAACTTATTGGCTTCTAATCACTTTAGTGCCTCTTCTGTGCACTCTGAGGGCCGTCCTGCTGTGGTATGAATGCATGCATGCATTTCTACAAACACTATAATTCATCCTTAGTAACATCCTAAGTAACTTTAAATAAAGCACATCTTAAGAAACACTGTTTGTCTAAGGATGTCTCTGTCACAAGCTTTTAAACCCCAGTTTGTAGTTTGAGCTTTTCAAAATACTGAGACCAGCTTTGCTGAACAAACTCAGATTACTTTAACACCTAAATCCAACTGTATTTATTCAAGTCTAACGTTTAATACCAAATACACTGGGCACTAAAATTGTCAGAATACAGATTCATGACAGAATTGCAGTCCTTACTGTCTAAAATGCTGAATCGATCGAAATTTAGAAGAACAATAGCACACAGCTGCAGGGAGGTACACACTGGTACTACCAGGTTGCATTAACAGCAAATGTGTGGATACACTTTGGTTTCTTCAACGTTACGGGTCAGAAAGAGCTTGACACAATGTAATTAGTATGCAAACTCAGCAAAATGAAATGCAAGTACTCATCTTTAATGCCATCACCCAGAGTCAAAAGAAGTAGAACAGAGGCCAGGAACAATACTGACTGATGTGCTGACCAGTGCACGCTGCACAGCTTTACTAAACTTCCAGAACTTGAACTTGGGGCCAGGGCCAGTCACCTAAAGGACTACCATCTGGGGTGTGCAGATCAACTATGAGACCACCGAGATTTTCTATAAGCTGATGTTAAATGATATCTAAGGAGAGTCCATTTCCTAGTCCTTTCAGAGGCCCTGCCAAACCTGTTTAGAGAAGTCAATCATCATCTGCCAATATTTGTTAATAATACAAGATCAGCTGATGGTGGGCACATTGTAGCCATGACCCAGGAAGCTCTGAGGGTGTTTGGCTTCACTTTAGAAACTAATAGGAGATGTCACTGAGGCTATGTCTATGTTTAATTAGGTTTATTAATTGAATAAACCACACAACACCATTATACTATCACAATAAGCCAGATTTTTACTTCAATATCACTGAGAGTAATACAACACAACATTTTGATCATGAAATCCATCATCTTTGTGCTCCAGTGTCTCGACATGTCACAGAGAGTTACGATGTTCAGTGAAGGCATCACTTCACGCACACTGGGGCATCATCAAAAATAATCATGTAAGCTTAACTCATCTTTAGGCTCCATGAATGTGTAAGCAGCTTTTGTCTCAGTTTATTATCACAACAGTAACGAGGTTGAGCTGGTGCTCTGATCTGTTTTCCCACCTCTGTTCACGCAGGGCGGCTTAGAGGAAGAAATCCCAATTTCACACTTTCATGATGAGGCATGCTGCGACACGCAAACACCGCCTCACACGCTGCTTTAGATCACTGCTGTGTGTTAAAGCCACCACACGCAAACTGCAATTAGCCTTGATGCTCCGTCCTACAGCTAAATGACATGAAACGGCAATAAGTTTTATTTCCAGAGCCTGCTGCAGTGAAAACAATAAAAATGAAATCTAACCCCACAACAGTCTTGCTCTGTTGTGGAGTTACATCATTACACTGAGGTGCTTTATCCAGGGTTTTCTGTCTTTGTATCCTGTTAAGGATTAAGTCAGAAAATGATTTGGACAATGCACAAATTAACAGAATGCATTGGGAGAACTGAACTGCCACATAAACAATGAAATATACTGAATCTAAATGGGACTTTAGCTTGTCTTATGTTGTCTTTGATGGCTGCCAGAAATCGTTTAAAAGGATTTAATGGTGCATCAAAATATAATAACAGTGTACTGAAAACCATACTGCACTTATTCTACAAAGAGTTATACTATACTAAATAATTTGCATGTAGGGCTGGATAGAGAAATTACATAAGTCTCAGCTGTAACATGCTTGTCAATGTCATTTCAGGTAATAAGTATGGAAAAATGAAGTTATGCTGCTTTTTTCTGTAATTTTTCCTCCTTTTGTACACGGTAACTACAAACAAAATGTGTCCACCATAATATCAGATGTTAAAATATGATCAGGAAGTGATATAGTCATCCTAAAGGGATTTATATTAAATTTTTATTTTACCACAGCTGTATATTACGTGAAATTTTTGAAGATGCACCTTGAAAGTGCTTGAACTCTACCATGGATTAGGTGTATGAACCCTGTTAGAGGCAGTCAGCATATATGACAAAGAAATTTAAAGTCATGATAGACAGGGGGCAGATATTGACAACATTTTGGCTCAATTTAAACAAGTTAAACTTTACATAAACAACTGGGCTAATGGTCTGGGAAAGATGCGGCTGTTGGTGTTCACTCATGCAGCTCAACCACAAGAAAATGGAGAATATTTGGAGTTTGTGGATTCATGAATGAGGTTCAAATATTTATATAGAAAATCTATTTTGCATGATGCCCCGGCAAATAGTTTGTCCGCAGACAATACAGACTTGAGTTTGTCAGTCAATACAGTTAGGGAAATTAGGATATAGGAATAATATAATTAGGAATAATCTGACAAATCCACTGGCTCAAATTCTGTTTTTTTTAGTGTTAGTTCTGTACCAAAAGTGTTTTACTACATTTAGAATACAAGATTTTGAAGTCAGTGCATCTCTTCAGGACTATGGTGTTTTTCTGATGTCTTTTTTCTCCTGCTTTTTACTGTTACCAAAGGAATAAAGCTGCTATGATTTGGATTTACTTTTACATTTTTGCGGCAGTAAAAGCACCAGTACACAAAAGCCTCAAAGGACAAGCCCATTAAGAAAACCCACAGTGAAGACAAAGCAGAGTTTCACTACACACACAAATGCACACTCAATGTAAGCCTCAGTTTCCATAGAGACAGGGCACTCTGGACATATTGAGGATTTATTAAAAAAAAGCCTCCCTGGCAGTATTATTCCCCGTGCACCCTGAGAGCAGAGACACAGACTGTCACCACTCTGCCGGAGCGGGAGACACAACAACGCACAACGCCTAACAACTGTTAGGAGAAATCATATTCAGCTTCCTTCCAGGCTGCCCTCTCTGGCTCCACAGCCTCCATGATGCCTATGATTGACTTTAACTCAGCACCCGTGGATGAGACATCATTACGGGGAGCGCTGTGGAAGTAGAGGCAGCACTGACAGACACTCTCCTCTGCAGCTCTCTGAGGGAGAGTCTGAGCTAACAGAGGGGCACACATGTCACTGCGCTGTAATTGGAGGCTACTGTGTGTAAACATGAGAGCTGAGCACAGTTAAGAGCTGCTACAGGTCGGCTAAGGTCATCAGGAGCTTGATAAAAGGATATGCTTGGAAAAGGATACACTTTTTGTCCAACCTGGTCCAAGATTCCTTATTTTGGCATTCAGGTTTATTGTACAGGACATTTTATTTCTAACAGTAGAATAACACAAAGAGGTGTAGACAGCCCTATCCAGCTCAACGTCTTATACCTTTTGAGGTCTTGGGAGGCTTGAGCCTAGCCGAGCTAGCACTGGGCAAGAGGAGGGGTGCACCCTGAACCAGTCTATAGCCGATCACAGGGCCACATAGAGAGACGGACAACCATTCACACTTACACCTAAGGGCAAATTCAAGTCTCAAATTAACCTAATGTGCATGTTTTTGATCTGTTGGAGGAAACCAGAGTGCCTGAAGAAAACCCAGGTAGGCACAGGGGGACCATTCAAACTTCACACAGAAAGACCCTGGTCAACGAGGGGCAACTAGAAAGCACTCGGAGAGCACGAACCTCCGCCAAGGTAGCTCACACATTGCTGTTACATCTATAAGCAATAGTTCCACGATAAAGTTACCATCATAATATGATTCATGACCCTGAAAACCCACACCTAGCACTCAGAACCATGTTAATATCATTATTAGTTAGACAGTTATTGAGCAAAAACAATCATTCCTAATTTAGGCCATTACCAACATCTGAAAATTTCAGCAAAATCTGTCCAGTAGTTTTTTGCGTAATCTTGCTAAAAAACAAACACACACTGGCAAAATCAAGACCTCCTTGGTGGAGGCAATTATCAGGATCATTTGGCGTTTCTGGTAAAATTGTGTGGTCGAAGAGGACAAAAATGACTAAGAAACTGCTTATTACATATGCTCAGCCTTTACAAGGGGCAAAGTAGTTCATCCAAACTCTGATGTAGGATACTGGGGTTTATTTTGCGGGATAACTGACTGTAAATTCTGGAATATGAACATAAAGTGGACATCATAATGTCATAAGTTCAGTGTGGACATTTGTGCATAGTCTAAAGAGAGATGTTTAAAGCTCTTTTAGGACAGAACGGCTGGGATGGACGTACGGACAACCAGGAAACATATCCCGATACCCGAGTTCTGACTCAGTTTTACAGAGATTCTTGATATTACAACCAAAAAGTAAAAAAAATGACAAAATTATCTAAAATTTAAAGAACTTTCTTCACACCATCAAAATAGGGCCCATATTTTTGTTTGAAGCTCAGCTCATAAAAGAACCTCAGAGAATAACTATGAGAAAAACAACTATGACATCTTCCTATTTCTTGAAAATGAGGGTATTGTTGCTTTGTCTTGATTTGAGCGATGGCATGGCCGTATAGGGCAGTGAGGATATTTAAAAGTGCTATTTTGGAAAAGAAAATCCTAATAAATATGAAGTGAAAACCTTTAGCTCCACACTGTCCCCAGACAAAGAAAGAACTGAAGCACAAGAGACGTTTGGAGAGAGAAGATGAAAGCGGAGGTGATGGTTGATGGGTGGATGGTCGGAGCAGCAATGTCAAGACTCCTCATCCCAGGAAGTGAAATCAGTTTCCTCCTGGTTTCCCCGAGGCCGTTCCACATGAGAGCTCCGGCTCCCCGCTGTCTGCATCCACAAAGAAGAAGACCATGGAGCTGCAGAGCCTCTGACATTTGACAGGAAATGGAAAAGGGAGAACGCAGAAAAAAGGCATGCGGTCCATGTTTCATCCATGAAGTACAAAGGGCATTTCCAAGTGAGCAAGTCCAAAAACTGGAGGTAATCTGGGAAGCTTTGGGCTGGATGATGTGGACCAAATATCATGTCTGTGTTTTTAAGCAATCAATAAATATCTCATTATTGTTTCCACCTTAATAACAGAACTTAACACTTTAACATGATTTTAGTAAAGTATGTATTTTATACTATGGCAACAAAATAAAAAGTCCTTGACACCAAATACTGGGCAGTTTAACAAGTTTAATGGCAGACATACTTCTTAAACTGTCTAAATTTAAACCTAAGCAATGAGGATATTGTCTAACTTGCACAAATATGTTGGCAATATTTAGACAAAAACCTGATATTTAATCCCGACATCTGTTTTGTCGGTTGTGTTTTGCTGATTTTATTGTTCTACTGTTGACTTTGTGATTTTTTAAACTCTGTACAGTGTCCCTGAGTGTCCTGAAAGGCACTTTTAAATAAAATGTATTATTATTATTATTATTATTATTTTTATTATAAGTGAATGGAGCTAGCATGGAGTGATGGAAAACCCTGCTGTAAGGTCAAGTAAATGCCTCAAAATCAGCAATTTCATTTGCTTCAAATGAGTTTCCTTTAAAAAAGCAGTGATTGCAAAAGTGCAAGGGCATCTTTAATGTGGTATGGCTACAGCAAACAGATGGAGACCAACCCTCAAGGCTTTTATCGATCTCAAATGTCAGTTCTGCAAATTATTTAGATATCATTCATCACATACAGTATTGGAGCCATGAGGAAAGTTGGATTATTTCCATGACTTTGGACAAGGGATGCAACATTTGTCAATGTTTTTACGTTGTGCAGGAACGCAACACTCTTTCTTGGAGTGGAGTTTGTTGAGGAGTGAGTTGTCTCAATCTCTTACATAATCTATGTCGAGAGCAGCATCATCAAACAGCCACAGTGACAACGGGAAAATGCACACATGGAATAACAGGCCAATAAAACACCACGTCCTTAAACTTGTTTAAGTTTTTACAAACAAAGCTTTGTATTCTGTAGTTTCAACATATTTGCATCTTAGTGCTGCAAATATTATCTTGGACTATACATGCAGCTTATTTACTGTGGTTGTGAAATATTGAGCATTCAGAAGTGTAACTTTAGTGTCTTAAAGGGCTATGCCAACATTTTTTTTTCTTTTAGTCTCTTGCCTCACTCCTGAGTCCATGACAAGCAGATAGACACCAATCTTTTGACTGTGCGTGCAGTAACAAGGAAAAGACAGGCAGAGCTCGCACACAGATAATTAGCTTAGCTCAAACACTGGGAGTCAATGGGAAGTCTTAGCCTTCCTCTGTGAGCTTGTTGATCTACTTACAAGCAGGTCTGCGGTGGTTTGTGCATGCACCCTGCGGTTCAGTTTTGTATATATTTCTTTAAAAAATTACATAAAGTGCTAATCTTAGTCTAAAAATACATAATGTGACATAACACGGGAAAAAAATGAGTCACAACAAGCACACAGGACTGTTTAGAGTCGCCTACAGTTGATGACTGTAGGCAGAGGCAGGCTAACGCTACCCATTGACTCCCAGTGTTTGAGCTAAGCTAATTAGCAGTGGGCGAGCTCTGCCCGTCTCTTCCTTGTTACTTCACGCACAATCAAAAAAATGGTGACTATCTGCTTGCCATGGACTCGGGAGTGAAGCAAGACACCGAAACAAAAAGATGTTGGTGTATCCCTTTAAAAGAATATACTGCTGATGAATACTCCCAAAAGAGCAGAAACACACAAAGACAGCTAGACACCCCCAAAGTACAGCATCACTGCCACACACATGAAAATATATCGATATATCTTGCAGACCTGATACTACCAAACTGACAAAATGGTGGCATGAGGAAAGAAATATGAAGTCAGGAGCGGGTAAGATTAAAGACAAAGCTATTTCCCTTCATGAAAAGATCAAATGTGACTTCCAGAGGACGAGAGGGATGATGAAACAGTGAGACAAAGGGGAAGCAGACAGAATTAATGCGACTGCCGGTATCCATTTGTAAAGTGTTCAGCTCACCTGAGACTTTCCTCCAGACCCCCACTTTCATAACTCTCCCCTCTCCACCCTCACACACTCATCATGTTGAACACTCTCACCTTTGAAGTTGCCTCGCACGCTGAATCTTTTTATAAGCATTGCCAGGGGTCCCAGCCAGGCAACCAGAACACGGAGAATGGGACAGGGGAAAAAAGAGGCGTCAGGGAGCGAGGGAGGACTGATTTATATTCAAGATCACACAGACGCAGACTCTGCACCCCGAGCGAAAGCTCAAATTGAAGAGAAATCCCCCCCAAAAACCAATCAGGAGGACTGGCTGAGGAATACAACGGCACAGCCTGCTGGTTCTGGCTGACATGGGACGAGCGTCTTCGTGTGTGCCTTAGTGCCAACATATGCAGAAATGTAGAAATCAAACACAAACACACAGCCTGCAGCTGCAGCGTGGGTGGGATGTGTAGGGGTGGGACACCGGGGAAACGTCAGACCCCTTCCAGGCTCAGGTAGCTCTCTAATAAAAAGAGAGTTGGAGTTCAATCAGCTTCGTCTGCAGAAATGAATAAGTCTCTCATTTCTGAGACCCCCTGTGAAGACACACATCCTAAAAATGTCCTGTCCTTCAGCGACGAGCAGGAGGAACGTACAGGGAAGAGAAGTATGTGAAATTTTCAGATGTCATTATATTCTATGGGATAAATATGTTAGTTTCATTTCGGGGTTATTTCTTACATATGCAGGAGCTTAATTTTTCCATATTATATCTTTTGTGGGACAGCAGTAGCTCAGTCCAGAAGGATTTGAGTTGGGGACCAGAGGGCGTCTGGTTCTGGTCCTGACCGAACTGTGTTTTTGGTCTGGTTGCTGGAGAGGTACCTAGAGCCCTATAAAAACTGTTTTATTCTATATAATTAAAGTGAGAGTGTGCATATATGCATACGTATTTGTATACCATACCCAGTGTCGTATTGCTATCAACACTACTTTATCCTTTATTTCTTACTTTACTTTTTTTTTTTTTTTTTCTTTTTCATCTTATTTTTATTGTTTAAACACATTTCTCTTCTACTTTTTTGGTGAGAGGAAGAGGAGATGGGAGGGAGAAGAGGGAAGGAAAGTTTGCTTTGTTGGATGTAATGATATCTTACTGTTTGATTTGCTGTAATTTGTAAACAAAAAAAATAATCAACACATGTATAAAAACAATCTGCTTTATTTTTTCCAATATTCTGTTTTTTTCAGTTTAAATTTTTTGAGAATACATGTTTTAGTATTTTAGACTAATTTAACTCTGAGACACTGTATAAAGTAATGAAATATAGATTATTTATTGAGTTAAACTGAAAACTTTAATGCTTCCACACATTCCAATGCCTTGCAATAATTATTTAACAAAAGTGCATAAAAAATGGCAGCACAGTGTTCCTCCTTTTTCCTTAGTGTTTGCCACTCTTCAGGTGGTCCTCACACGAATCTTTACGGGTCCAGTCACCAGTATTTTGACAAAATTTGCTGGCATTTGGTCATCTGACACATAATAATCGTTAGGGAACTGCTGTGCCCTGTACTTTGGAGTTAGCCGGAAGACGTGCTTAATTCATGAAGTATGGCTTCGACTTTGAACTGTACCATTGATAACATCACCCAAAGTGTATCGACAACAGCTGTCACAGCATTTGAGGCCGTATCGATTCTGTAGAATCAGTATCGACAGACGTATCTGCAAAGAGTGCATGACGATATTTTGCCGTATCGATATTTTGAGAACAGGTCTATTAGTTAGACAGTTATTGAACAAAAACAATAGTTCGCCAATGGCAGTTATCTGGATCACCACCAAAATGTTATCGTTTCTAAGCTGGGCCATTACCAACATCTCCTGAAAATTTCAGGAAAGTAAACGAAAGTTTCAATCCTTGTTTTGAAAAAGAAAAGCTTTTTAAATCTTCTTCTCATCTAAATCAGTTTTATTATGGCGAACAATGATTGTACAACTGATTAGTTAGAATATGATTGCCTGTGCAGCATAATGATGCAAAGTTTAATTTAATGCTCATAAATCCACTGCAATCAGCTGCAAAATTATCTCCAAGGAGCTTCACTGATTGTACAAATCAGTTCCTTATATCATTTTGATATCATTACTGCAGTCCTATCTCCTGTCCATCTCTTTGGACATCAGAGCATCTCACCAGACTTCACTGATGTCCTTGTATATGCATGAACATAGGACAACTTCATCTGAAGTCTTCATGGTACAGTGTGTACAGAGAGGCTTCAACACAAAGCAGTTTTGAGGATGTGTCTTTTTCCTTTTCGTATGTATGTGGTTATTTCTCTTCCTCTCCCCTCCTGAGTCTGAAATCACTTGAAATAAAAGCTGCTATATAAATAACTCTTCCTCAGTGCCCCCTCTCTTCATCTCCCTCTCGGGTTATCAGTGGTGACAGTACAGTGAAGGCTTCAGCGTCACATTAAAAGGTATCTAGGTGTGGAGATCAAGGTGATTCCTACTTTGCTTCCTCTTCCTTCATCACTGAATTATGCATTTATTCAATTCCCATTTCTTTCATTTCCTATCCTCTCTTTCTGCAGTGTTCCCCTCAGACATGGGGGAGAAATCAGCTCGTTACAACACCCAGTTCATGTCCAGACATTCAGAAAACCTCTTTCTTTTTCATTCTGTCCGAGTGTCTGTGTGCAGCTCAGGGAGACAAAGCCTTCAAAGAGTGACCATCGCTTTAGCTGCTCACTTGCTCCTTTCACACCACAGTGACCCTCCCACCCCTGGGATTTCCCCCTTTTCCCACGGGTGACGCTGCCTCACTGGGACACATAATTAAATCTGTGTGGGGCGCAGAGAGCACATCCAGCGGAGCAAACGCCACCGGGTTTGTTACAGTGACACAGCTGGGAGTGATTGGAGTCAAAACATGCAAATACTGAACACTCCCTCTTTCACAAAGGCTGCCCAAATTAGCTGTGTTAAATAACACAGAGGTGGCTGAATCTTTAAGTCCCACCAAAAAGACAGAGGCTGTCAGTTACACTCAGGGAATAAAAGCTTCCCCGGAGTGAAACCAATCCCTCCGAGCTCATACAGTCGATTCAAAACCACAAAGCAGACACAGAAGTGACAGAGAGGCAAAGATTAGGAGAGAAAAATACAGAATACAGCTCACCAAACTGCAGTCTCTGTAGAAGTGAACGGAGGAACAATCAGAGAAGATTCAGCAGACTGAACCCTGCAGCACCTTCAGGAGTTTAATGAGTGACCTCAGTGTTTAGATTCAAATCTTTACAACCAGCCAATCAGCAGCAGACTGTAGATATAGATATGAACTTGGACCCGAAAATCAAGATTCTTGCACGTCTGTTTCCTGGTAAGCTGTCAACTGGTCAACTGACCGCATTAAATATTAACAAAGATGATGACAGAGGTTGAATGAATGACGACATTGAGCAACAAAGGAGGCAACCACTTATATGTGACATGAACCTCGTCAGTGACAATCCCCACCAAGTTCTCCCGGTAAACTTCTGAGGAGAGCAGATCTAACCAGGTATCGCTGAGTAACCACGACTACCATAGACAAACTGGCATCGTCCGCAGAGGATTTCCGCTCTCTCCCAGTTTCCCAGCGGTGATCCCCAGCTAACCGGCTTCTCTGATTTGATCGTCCAAAACAAAAAACATGATAAAGCTTCTCTTAAACATGATTTAAGATAAGCTTTAAGTGACGTTCTATGCTCCTCTTTTAAAGAAGAACTTGAGTCCATTTCTGAGAAAAATCACACATATTGCCACATCCATGGAGACCATTTCAGAAGTCGCCATTGTTTTCAAACATGCAGTCACTTCCTGCTGTCCTCACGTCTGCAGCTCCCACCCCTGATTGAGTCGTCTGGCTTTTGGCTGTGAAGTTGTAGGAGACTTGAGCGTCGCAAGATGGATCTGTGTGATTTCAGACAATGAATCAGGCAGGTCGACTGCACTGAAAGGTTAGGTTAGAAAAAACGTGCATCTAATAATTTCTAAAATTGAAGCTCTGTGTGTATTAAGTCTACATCAGGCTTCGTCAGTGAGCGCAGGTTGTGTTAAAGGAATATGCTAACTTTTTTTTGTTTTCATGTCTTGCCTTACTCCTGAGTCCACGACAAGAAGATAGACTCCATTCTTTCGACTGTGCGTGCAGTAACAAGGAAGAGACGGGCAGAGGTCGCCCACCGCTAATTAGCTTAGCTCAAACACTGGGAGTCAATGGGAAGTGTTAGCCTGCCTGCCTACAGTCATCAGATAAACTCTTCAGCAACTCTAAATGGTCCTGTGTGGTTGTTGTGACTCTTTTTTGTTTTTAACCACGTTATGTTACGTTATCTATTTTTAGACTTGGCGTATCCCTACTCTATCAATCTTAAAACAAACTGAACAAGTATATATATATATATATATATATATATATATATATATATATATATATATATATATATATATATATATATATATATATATATATATATATATATATATATATATATATATATACATATATATATATTTATATATTATATAGGCTGAATGAACAAATCCACCATAATGGTTTACCTCATTATCACTTTTATAAGGCATAAGTATAATTTATTAATTGATAAATATTCTTCTTGCTTTACATGTGTTTCTAACAATAAAACAGATCGGTTGATTTGATGTTCAAAAGTAATAAAATGTTGTAAATTCACAAAAAATAATAAATATTATGATTTGATAGGCTACATACAACACTGTATGTTTCCTATTTTACTCTTAATTATTTCTTACAATATATTTTACCACAGTTTATTACATTATATGAGAACAATATACTTACAGACATCTTTAATTATTATTTTTTCTGTGTCAGCATCAGTGTAAACTTCGACTTTATGCTGGTCAAAATTTGGGAATTAGGTGGTTTTATAATGTGATGCATGTTACATTTTTTATTTTTGTATTGATGTCTGATATATTCGCAATACATACACTGAAATTTAAATAAATTTCAGTGTATGTTTTGGGCCATTACCAACATCTCAATTTTCAGGACATGTTGGTAATGGCCCAACTTAGGAATGACTAGATTTTGGTGGTGATCCAGGTAAGTGCCATTAAGCTAACTTTAATTTTTCTCAATAACTGTCTAACTAATAATGATATCAACATGATTCTGACTGCTAGGTGTGGGTTTTCAGGGTCATGAATCATATTATGATGGTAACTTCATCATAGAACTATTGCTTATAGATGTAACAGCAATATGTGAGCTCTTGGCAGAGGTTTGAGCTCTCTGAGTGCTTTCTGTTTCTTTAACTGTCCCTGAGAGCACCTAATTGGCTCCCTGCGGTCTACCAGGTGCTCGCGGGCACCTTGTTGGGTACCCCGGTCTACAGATTGGAGCGTGAAAACAGCTTGAAAACTGTGGGATGTATTTGGGTTGAGTCTGGGTCTGCATCACAAACGCAGTCACACCCTGACACGTCTGGTGGCTGCTCTACATTCCCATCTCCCTCCGTGTGGATATTTTCCTCTCTCCTTCTCCACAAGTTCAAAAGTGTCTCTCTGATGTTTTACATTTCAAAGAAACATTTTACACTTTAAAACTCCTGTGTACTCTGTACTCCTAAACCAGAGTACATACACGGCACATTCAGCCCAGGCGCTCAGACACAAACTGCCTACAGCTGTTTGTTATCACTGTTCCTATTAAAGTGTCCAAACAAAACGAGGCATCCTTACGTTTATGATGCATCAGGGGTGAAATCATTTCTACCTTCACCTAGAGACTCGGTAATCTGTAGCTCCTGAAGGACTGGACTAACCCTCCATCTGAAAGGCCTATTATGTAACCTGCATAATTAAAAACGTGCTCGCTCTTATTTCATATTGATGTCTGATAATTAAGGCATCGCAGGTTTAAGAGGACTTTACCCCGCTCCCTTTCATCTGCCGCTCTCTCACATATACACACACCTGAAAAACCACAACAGCAGACGCCCTAAATGAAGTCTTTAGTGTTTAATGAGGACTCTGGTGCATTCTCTGTATGTGCTGTAATATGGCACTCAGATGGGGGGGGGGGACAAGAGCTATCACTGGAGACTTCATTAATGACTAATTTATTTCATTTGTGGTATTCTGAGAGTGATAGCAGACACAGTTTCTCCAAATAAGCTCAGTCTGGACCATTTATACCCCGCTGCAGATAGCATGATGGGGAGTAAATGGCACATTTTACAGCAGGGGCGGGGATAATAGATCTGGATATAGCTGAGATATGACAGTGGTTGACAAAGGGAGAAGGATTCACTGCTTTTTTCTCCTCCCTTCTTAATTCTCTGTCTATCCACAGCTTCTGTTCTCCCTGAAATGTGAGCTAATTGAATTAGAGCTGCGTGATTAGAGCCGGTATGGCACGGCGACGGTCTCTAGTCCTCATCTTTTGAGCTGCTGCGAGGCCTTGGGAAGCTGGAGAGAAAGGGAGGGGGTTGGGTGGGATGAAGCTGATGTGCATCGTGGGGATGAACGTGGGGGCTTCATAAAAGGATGATCAAAACTACAGATGATCAGCAAAATGAGTAGAAAAAGCTGCATGCAAGGGCAAGTTTAGAGCATCCCGAAACAAAGACAGCAGTTTTTCTATTGTGCAGCTCAACAAAGGCTGAAAAATGCTGCACGTTCCAGACATTTTGAGCAAAATCACCGTAGCAGTAATGACCAGCACGGTGATTTATTAGCCTGTTAGGATCTATCATAAAGCAGCGTGGCGCATGAACAAGAGCTGCAGATACGCTGGCTCTTTCTGGCCTCTGTATGAATAGAAAAAATGACCTTGGACGCGTAAATCTTTGGGGAACCTTCATTAGCGAGCGACAAAGCCACAAAGAGCCAGCCTCTAAATGGTTTGCAGTTTGACGCCGGCCTTCAGACAGCGCTGCAGCAGGGTCATTCACACATCTGAGCACCCTGACTGGGAGGAGGTGAAGAAGTCGATTCCCTCAATTTAGCTGCTTTGAATCTTTCAGTGCTAATTAGCGAGGATGCTGAGGTGCTGTCACTTGGTTGAGATCAAGCAGAGGATCTAAGAGCTGCCAATAAGGCATTTACATTCCCAACATGGTCTGAGCTCAGCAGAGTTCTGACTTATGTTGAACTCACATTTCACTTGCACCCATCTTTGAGGGAACTTAGTGGGATACTTGGAGATTTCTGAGGTTGGTTTGTTTGAGGTATATAGCATAAGCATGGTGCTATAAAAATGAAGATTGATTGAGTCTCTAATCATCAGAGATAAATGTGATGAGGACAGATTTATGATCTTGTTGTCCATGGGTTTGACACTATCATAAATTCTTGTTTTTAGTCCCTTCGTCTCTGCCTGGATGGATACATCTCTGGATGTGTGTGTAAATACAATAAATTACATTTCTATGTATTTGTATAAAGGCATATATGTTTATCTATAAATGAAGAGTATGCTTTAATTGTAAAGTGCCTTGAGATAACACTTGTTATGAACTGGTGCAATACAAATACAGATTGATTGATTGATTGACAAGCAGGAACATAGGCTACGGTGACAGAGATCAGCTCTGAATCTGCACAGAAAGAGGAGACACAAAACTATACTCCTTTTAGTTACACCAATTGGTATTGTATTTTATATCTTTGTAAAGCCTGACTAGTCATCTTTACAACAAGGGACAACTTGGAGGGATAATGCGTTTGTTGAATGAGCAACACAGCTAAACATGTGGGTAGTACCCCAGAGAGATATACCAAAATCCCTCACCCTCTAGAGGAAAGCCTATTGTCCCTCAGTGAAGCAAGGGGGAGGAACCGGCCTTCTCAGGGTGTTGTCTTCCTGGGATGCTCACTTTGGTGTCTATCTTTGACTTCACCAGTCTCACAAACTTTAATCTCTAGTCATGAAATGGTACCAGGGCTGACATCAAATAATGCTGCCACTCTATGCACCAGCTTCCAGTTGCAGGTGATTTAGGTGTACAAGCATTCCCAAGTATCCAAAGTATTCTGCCGTCATGCTCACTGCAAACATGCCCATTTATCTGTTTTAATATGTTGTTTGATATTCCTACTGCTGTACTGTGTATGAGAGCAACTGAAACAACCAAATTTCCCTTTGGGGATTAATTACGTATTTCTGATTCTTATTCTGATTCTGATTACGGCGATTGCTTCCACTTGTGAAGCCTGCAGACTGTAGCTGGTCAGCTGGTGGGAGCACATGTTGGCTGCTGTGTACTGAAGTAGTGCCAAAACAAACTGAGTAGGTCCTCATGAGGGTCTCTTAATTGGGGCATCAAAACAAGCCCATGGCTCACTCTGATCATGCATTAAGGTAAATTATGAACAACAAGCCACAATCTAACAATGGATACTCATCTGTCTGCTCTGCTGGACCTCTCTGATCTGCATGTTTGAGCCTCTGGAGCAGAATCACACTGAAGATGGACAGATAATTTTGTACTAAAAAGTGAAAAATATACTTCCCCTTGTCCATCCATCTAGCTAACATCACAAAACTCATTTGTCCAATGACTTTAAGTTTTCTCTCCTTGAAACTGGAAATTATTAGGAACACTGTGTAAAAATAACAGCCCTAGAAATGTTTTTTTTTGGTGATTGTGCAGGAGTTTTGTTTAAAGATCTTCAATTCTCTAGCTGCTGTTTTTTTTTTTTTTATCTCCACAGCTGTCTAAACCCAGTCTTCACAGAAGCACAAAGACAAACTCTCAGCTTCAAATGTTTCTCAAGAGATGGTTTGACAGTTAAAAGAAGTGCAGATATTCATAACTACACAAACTTACAAAATAAGAATTTCTTTTGTTGTTGGAGAGAAAGTAAAACCTATCCATGGGAATAACTCAGAGACAAGTGATGATGTGAGAGAAAAGTAAGACTTCAACAGTAATATGCTAATTCAGCTTTAGATGCTTCAGCAGAATATCTGGAACACTTAATATCTGTGGCTGACAAAAAATTATCAAAACAAAGAAAGACACAACTGAGATTATTTTGGTTTCAAGTGTAATATTTCGGCCTTAATAAGAGCAAAGTCACTGAAAAATTAAAGAAAAGAGAGTTTCCTCAAAATGCATTAAACTAAAAAAAAAATGCCTCAATGATGTCTAAGTAAATACTGTGCTGAATCCTGTTGAATTAGTTTTGTTTTAGAGCAGAGATATTCCACAGGAAAACCCAACTTGGTTTAGTCAGCTATTGGGAGAAAGCTGTAAGCCGCAATGACAATATCCTAATGAATCTTAAAACAATGTTTGTGTGTTTGAAGGTCCCGTGTCCTGCAAAATCAATTTTCACAGGTTGTTAGAAAGGGCTTGGGGTGCAGAAAAACATGACACCTTTGACTAACTCTCAGTTCATGAAGAAATGCTCTGTGCCTCTTTAAAGAAAATGCCCCTTAAAAAGCTCTGTTTCTTACTTCCTGGGGTTTATGATGTCATAGCTATACTGCCTCCACCTACATGAGTGTTTTCTGTCACAGGAAGACACCATGGTTGTTTTGAAAGTCCACTTCACGACCTGTAAACCCTCCTCCTCCCTACTCATCATTTTTTATCCAACTTAACTCTTTGACTTCCAAACTAAGAAATACATTTGCAACAAATTATTTATTGCTAAAATTGTTTCCCTTCTTCATTGAGCAACATTTCAGGTTTTATTTTTCAGATTACCCAACTGGGAAGCAGATATGCAGGTCAACCTGCTGGTTGGCCTTTACCGTTAAGGATTATCCTTGACTCAGTTAACTGAGGAATCATAGATACATTTTTTATTGACACATTTATTTCCTTCAAATAAATTATGATTGTTAGAGGATCTGGAAATATGTGAAAAGATTTTTTCTTACCCCAATGTATACTCTTACTGTTAGATTTCTCAGGAGCTATGCAGCAACAATTCACTTCTGATTTTTTTCCTAGTTTCCGAACAGTTATATTCATGTTCAGTGGATATATATTGGTGTTACAAACACTATACAGATAGGCGAGTAAGGAAAAACAGACAAAGATGGACTTTCAGAATTTTAAATACAGTGGTGGCAAAAAGTCAACCTCACAGTTACGATGCCAGTCAAAGGGTTAAATCAAGTTCTTAATTAATATTACACCCAATACACGATGTCTGCAGTCAAACATACCAGAAGATTGGACTTTTAAAAGCTAAAAAAATGTTAGATTATTTTACATTTACAATTACCCTTTATTAAACCAGGAGCATTACCACTAAAATACGTAAACCTCTTTTACATAAAAGTCCTTGCCAAGATAGCAGCGAAAAAAATCACTTTAATAGGAAGATATTTTACTATATAAAACAAATACTGCTTATGTTGATTACAGTTAATGTGTTTATGATTAATTTTTATTAAAACTAGAACCAAAAGACCCTTTAATGATTGCTAATATTTTCACTTTTGAGGGCAGGGTTTAGCTTGGCCCTGTTATTATTAGCCCTTCAAAGCCGGCACCAAATAACAAACAAAACATTCAGACTCCTGTGCTGCCTGCTCTCTTTTGAATATGTTTGAATGAAATAAGGTTCAGTTCAAGTCAAACCAGTGAACGGCATCACTGAGGATATGTCCATGTTCAACACAGTCTGTGCTTTCTACCCAGTATGAAAACATCACAATACTGAGAAACCCATGAACTCCAAAGAACTGAACCATGATTTAGTCAAGCTGGCAGAACATACCCATCTCCCTGTTCACTGCCAGCCTTTCCATATTCTTTATCTCAGTCTGGGGCTGTTAAATGAACAGATCCAACCCGATCTCGTCTCCAGCCGCGAGCTGTCACCTTCACGTTAGAAGTCATCCACTTACAGGCCGGGTAATGAGAAGTCTGCTAAGGCTGAGGGGCCAACCACCATTATGGCTCTACAGACCACTGCCTAACCATTTACCATTCTCACAGACAGCCATGATGTAGTTTCACACACTCTGAATCTGTTCCCTCAGCTACACACTGGGCTTAGAGACGGAGAAACGGTCAAATTCTCCGGTGACTTTACAACAGAAGAGTGTGCAGAGGGGAGAAAAGAAATCCTCAGGTCTTACGCTAAACTATGACAAATGTTTAAGGCAGTGGCCAGGGCAAGGAGAGATACTGAGGGGGAAAAGTGGAGTCAAACATCAACATACTGCAGTGAACCAATGACTGATAGGACATCTGTACCGAAAGGGCCGAGACTTTATGTACTCTAGGAATCAGTTCAGATGATGAAACAACAAGGCAACATCCATCCATCATCTACACCGCTTCTTCCTTACAGAGTTGTAGGGGCTGGAGCCCATCCCAGCTGACATCGGGCAAGAGGCAAGGCACACCCTGAAGCGGTCATCGGCCAATCACACTCATACATAAGCGCAATTTGGAGTCACCAATCAACCTAATGAGCAGGTTTTTGGTCTGTGGGAGGAAGCTAGAGCTCCTGGAGAGAGCCCACATATGCACAGGGAGAACATACCTCCACGCAGAGAGACCCTGACCGACATGGGAACTGAACCAGCAACCTTCTTGCTGTTCGGCACATGCACTACCAAAAAAAGGGAAATTTTGAATTGACTTAGTTTTATTGTAGTGACACATTTTTCACAAAGCAGGAAAAAACATCATTCCACATAAGATCTGGAGAAGCAATAGTGCCCAGAGAGCAGTGTTAAGTTTGAGCACTTTTTAATTTAGTTTTAGTTATAGTCTTTAGTCTAAAATATCTTTCAGTTTTACTCATGATTTTAGTCAATGAAATCTGCTGTAAATTTAGTCGACTAAAATATGTAGTATTTTAGTAAGGTGTAAAACATTTTTTATGTTTCCTTGAATTTCTGAAGTCATATTCTACACTTGGATATAATGAAACATCCAATAACCCTTTCTTGAATGATAGTAAAGTTTGAATGTATAAATGAACAGAAACAAAATGTAACTTTTGTGTGAAATACAATCACCTTTATTTAGGCTACCTGGCAGAGCATCTCAGTTACAATACCAGAACTGACAACAAACAGTGAACCTGCTCTACATGAATATATCAATTCATAAAGAGAGGAGCTCTGATTGGATCGCTCCCCAACTTATCCCACCACCATGAAGCTAAGGCAGTTGTGATTGGATGTCCCTCTTTACTCATCCAACCTTTCCACACAACCAAAGTAGCTGTGATTGGATATATTCCTAACTTGTCCCTACTTTTTCTACATGATGAAATTAGGTCTGATTGGATTAAGTCTCTGTCAAACATTTTAGTCTAGTTTTTATTTGTTGATGAAAATGTCAGTTAATTTAGTTTGAGTTTTTGTCCATGTGCAGTTGTTTTTATTAGTTACTGTTTAGTCTTCGTCAGGGGAAAAAAAGCTTTTTGACGAAAACTATGACAAAAATAATTAGTCAACAAAATTAACACTGCCGGAGAGGATCCACGCATGCACGGGGAGAACATGCAAACTCCACACAGAGAGACCCTGAACAATACAGGGATTGAACCAGCAACCTTCTTGCTGTTCGGCATATGCACCACCCGCTGCACCATCGTTGTAACTTCAGGCATCCTTACTTTGAATATTTGGTTATCATTTTTCAATCAAATACATTTTTGGTACAGAAAATTCCAATATGAACCAAAATACTCTAGGTAAAGATTTTTTATACCTTGAGTCTTTTTAATCATCCTGAGATGAAGCAAATACATCAAGAGACAGAAGGCAGAAGCTGTTTTAATATCCACAGGCATCATTCAACATTAAACATAGCCAGTCTTGCTCCTCCTTTATGATTTCATTCTTGAGTCCGATCATGACTCTGACCTCTGAGAGGATGATTGCAGATTTTAGCTCCTGGGCTCTCTGCCCCCTCTCCTGTTGCACTTCAAGGTTTCTCTCTGTTGGTGAGCTGAATATTGAGTGAATAAAGCCGTTACATTGCAGGCTCACACTCCGACTCATGTCTGACTCTGGTGATAGCCTTTCATAACCTTCACTTCACACTAGGACTGAATGATATTAGAAAAAAATATGATATAGCAAATCCTGCTGCAATATCCATTCATTCATTATCTATACTGCTCATCCCTCAGGGTCACAAGGGCTGAAGTCTATCCCAGTTGACATTGGGTGGGAGGCAGGGTACATCCTGGACCAGACGCCAGCCAATCACAGGGCCACATAGAGAGACAGACTCTCATGCTCACACTTAAAGGCAATTTGAAGTCACCAATTAGCCTAATGAGCATGTTTTTGGTCTATGGAAGAAAGCCGGATTGCCCATTAAAAACCCATGCATGCACAGGGAGAACATGCAAACTCCACACAGAAAGGCCCGAGAAAGCGATCGAACCAGCAACCTTCTTGCTTTGCGGCACATTCACTATCTACTGCACCACCCAGCTGCCCCTGCTGCAGTTTTTTAGGGGACTTTTTTCCCATGTACAACATTAAAGTGATTTTTTAACTCTTTTTCCTACAACTTCACAATCAATTACACTGTTTTATATAAATCTACTCATTTTTCTGCAGCTTTGAGACAAACAATCGGAAAGTGTAGCAACACATTTCTTTAAATTCTGATTCAGAGACTTTTATTTATTCCAAATGTGGTTGAATGGCCACCAAAAACAAAAAGATCAGCTTTCAGTCTCCACTCCCCGCCTTTAACAGGGTTACTCATTGAACGGTACGCTTACAAAGGTTACATTACATTGATTTCTTATTTCACCTTTGACTTCACTAAGTTGTATTTTGTACCACAGAGCCAAACTTTGCTTTGAAGCTTCAAAACAAATGGTTGGGCAACATGGCCTCAAACTAAAATCCAAGATTTTTTCTCACAATACTCCATATCCAACTTTAATCATTATTCCCCCTTTCAAAGAAAAGGGAAAGCAAATGACTCATAAATGATATCAAACAAATTTACCTTCATGTTATCAATATATGTCCCAAAATTTGACTGAACCGTCCTCTTTATATTAAAGCACATGCTGATACTTGTTATCAACAGTACATTTTGTAATTTAGACGTAGGCAGGCATCTACATTGTCGTGAAAGCTGCACTGTTTGTACAAAACATTAAAGTGGAATTCTCGTATTATTATTTAATCTAATCTACCACAAATGCAAGCCTAACACTGTGCCCATGCAAAAAAATGGCAAAGCAAACCTTTGTGAAAACTAGGACTCGGCAATATATTGATTCAATCGATTAATTTGAATTATTTTCTGCAGAAAATTTAAAAATTAAAAATTGAGATTTTCTCTTGACTGACTTCAATTGTAGGTTGTTGCAATGTTTGAAAATACAAATACTGAACTAGAACAGTTTTCATGATGGTCGTCCCTGTCAGGTTTTGCACAAGCACATGTTTATGCTTGTATTTGTATTTTCAATTAGATTAATCAGAGAGTTTCATGTTAATATACTATGAAAATAGCTCAGCTTTCAGTGTTTACATAGATAACTCGCCTACGTTTGAAGTGATTTAAAGAAATGCACTTTAACTTTAAGAGGGAAATTCTGTTTGGTTTGGGAATATATTTTGATAACATAAAGGCAAAACTTGATTAATGTGTTTTTTGTGTAACAGTTTTCCTTTTCCTTTCAATTAAAATCGTAAATCCAGTGCTGTGGAAAAAAAGCGTGGATTTTATCTTCAGGTCATATCGCCCAGCCCTTGTGAAAACAGTGATAATGTTCAGCATTTTATCTTCAAATAACGCTACAACTTACAAATGATCATTGTGTCTCTGTTGGAAGGAAACTTGGGCAAAGGTTTTAACTCTGGGAGTCCAGGGAGAAAAATAAGTGATAAAATAAGGAAATTAAAAAGAACTAATTTTATTTTTAAAATCTCCTCCCACACAAATAATTTCAAGTACATGCCAAACAAAGAAGAGAGTGCAACCTTCATAACAGAAGAGAGTTACTTCAGGGAGCTATCTTTGATACGGAGTTTTGGGATGCCTCTCTAAATACTAATGCATCTCTAAAAATGAATTCACTAAAAACTAAAGAAAGTGGTGATGAGGGGATTTAAGGGTGAAACTGTATGTACATCATAACAACCAGCGCTCTGTCAGACATGTCAGCGCCACAGTCGGTCAGCCAATCAGAAGCCCCCTCATCAACCATCCTCCCATCAGTCTGTGCCACTGAGCGTCGCAGCTGCTTCACTGTCAGACAGTCCATCAGTAACTCTGCAGGCTGCTAATCACCTGAGTCATTTAAACAGAGCTCTGCTGAATCTACACACACACACATACACCGCCAAATTACTATGAAGAAGCTGAGCCAGTCACCACAGCCTGCCAAATATCTCTGCCATAACTCACAGAAAATCTGCAGGAGCCAAACAATCAAACATAACGTGAGCCAAAACAAAGACGTCTGCAGAGTCTCAACCAGAGCCGGACAACACAACTGCTGCTGAAGGTTTGAGCTCAAGCCCAAACCAGTGTGAGGAAGTCTTATTTTCACATTCATGCATATTATTGAACCACAAAGGATCAGGCAGAATTTGTTTTCATGATAAGATACTAAAAATTAGCCAAGGAAACATGACTTACTCTGTGGTACTCCTCAATCAAACTAGCATACAATTCCAACCAAAAGCTCCATATCTGAGTTATTCCACTGCTTCAGTCAGAAACGGTGGAGTCCTTCCAGTTTATGTCTAATTTGAGCTCCTCAGTCAGTCAGTGCTCCACAGGAGATAACAGACCTAATGATGCCTCTCTCTTTGCCAGCGTGTATTTCTCTACCAAAAACTGAGCACAAAATCTGATGGGAAAGGTCCTCCTTTTTTTCCTGCTTTGTGGAAAGTGTGTCCCTACAACAAAATTAATTCAACTCATAATTTACTTTTTTTTTTTGGTGTGCCTCACAGCAAGAAGGCTGCTGGTTCGATCCCCGTGTCGGTCATTGCCTTTCTGTGTTGAGTTTGTATGTTTTCCTCGTCCATCTTTCTCCCGCAGACCAAAGACATACCCATTAGGTTGATTAGTGACTCCAAAGTGGCCTTAGGTGTGGGTGTGAATGGTTGTCTGTCTCCCTATTTGGCAAATGGTTCAGGGTGTACCCGCCTCCTGCCCAGTATCAGCTAGGATAGGCTCTAGTCCCCGTGACCCAAAAGGGAAAAGCAGTATAGATAATGGATGGATGGATTAATATTTTGGGCTAGGGCTGGGAAATATATATCGATTAAATCGAATAATTTGAATTATTTTCTGCAGAAGATTTGAAAATTAAAAATTGAGAGTTTTTTTTCTTGACTTACTCCAATTGTGAGTTGTTGTAATGTTTGAAATATATGTAAATACTGAAAATGTACAGTTTTCAGGATGGTAGGCCCTGTCAGGTTTTGCACAAGCACTTTTATAGGCTTGTATATGTTTTGTTAAATGAGAATAAATATTGATCAGAGAGTTTCATGTTAATACACTGTGAAAATAACTCAGCCTTCAGTGTTTTTGCAGACGAGCCTGCTTATGTTTGAACTAAATTACCAACATTTTATGGCACACACTTTAATTTTAAGAGGGAAATTCTGTTTATTTGGGGGATACATTTGATAACATCAAGGCAAAGCTTTATTCATGTCACTTTTGTGTCACTGAGTTTTTGTTTTATTTTTTTGAGTGGGAAAAAATCTATTAAAATTGTGGAAAAAAATCAAGGATTTTATTTTTAGGCCATATCGCCCAGCCCCTCTGTAACCCAAATAAATATATTTATCAACCACAAACTGTAAATATGTAAGAAAGACTGACCACATACAGCTTTAATTTGACAAATTACAGCACAGAAATAAATCACTCTCTATCATATGTCTCACCTTTTATATAAAAGTATAAACTTTCTCCTGATTGTCATAAGCTAAGTCTGAAACTTATAGTTGTGTTTATTAGATGTCATAATGTTTAAATGTTTCATAGACGGCAGCTTTAACTCCATGGGAGCATCAGAAGAACAGTGACGTTCGTGGAGGTCATACAGTTCTTTATGTTCAGCCCCTCGAGCCTCGCTCATGCTGCTACATTCAGACTATCAACAGGAAAAATGAGAAGAGGCTGAGGAAAATGTCACAGCACAACATAAAGCCCTGAGCAGGACATGTGACGCTGACTTGGCATCTCTAAAGGCCAATAAACAAACGCTGTGAGTTTGACCTGAGCAGAAGTGTCCACTGTGACCTCTACGCTATGAGCAAAGGCAAGGAGTTCATGAAACATAAAGGCTGATAATTAGTATGCTAACATTATTATCTAAATATCAGGGAATTAACAGGTCAGTGAGTTTATTACCAAGAAAATAAGAAAGAGCAGAGTCTTTAATTTAAGACTTTCTGATTCACATTGAGAGGATGCCATCAGCAAAACTTAGGATGAAACTGGCACGTTATTAAACCTATCGTAGAGGGTTAACCTAACAGGCTAGATAGACACTTACACCTATCTATAGGATATATTCACAAGTCTTACAGGGAAACAGCCCATAGAAAGTTTTTGGGGAGGGCAAACCCTTTTAATTATATCAGAGAGGGAATTATACGATCATATTGTCATCCTCATTAATAACTGGCCAATCAGATGGTGTAGTAGGCGGGCACTGCTGCTACAGATGCAGCCACTTCAATTTTCTCCTTCCAGCCAATTACCAGCCAACATCCAGCCAATGGGAGAGCCTAAATTCCTCCATTAACATGACCATTTGATGGTGCTTCACACTCAAGAACACCAATCACTACTTTTCCGTCATTCGATTACGAGGGGTTTTATTACAGTGATGATGTGGTCAGGTCCTAGCGTGCTCTAGTATAGCATCACAGACTCAAGTTAAAGTTCAATGAGAATTAAGGGCTGTTTCAAGCCCTCACAGCAGGCCTACTCTTGAGAAGAAGGTATGTAAAGTGATATGAGTATACAAGTCATTCACATGTACCATTCTGAGTAGACTGTTTTATGTTAGTTTTACAATAACGAACGATAATGAACTGAGCAAGACTTGGTTCAATTATTTCTTCTTACTTCGTTGCTTAATAAGGTTAACAAACAAAACCAAAACACTGATCAGCCATACTGTAGGTAAATAAAATATCATATGAAGACTTGGCATCAGCAGATACTCATATTTGAGAAATCAGATCAAGATCAGGTGCCAACATAGCGGATTGGGACATCTCGAATCAAAGGTAGAAAAACAAACACAGCCAGGAAAATCTTTGACATGCTGTCTAAATTTCCACCTCGTTGTGTGTCTGCCAGGATTAATTACAAACCTGCCATTTAAAATGAATGAACACATTATGCAACTCACAGCAGCTCTCATCTCCCTCCTCCTGGTGTTTCCACCCCTGGGGCACCGTGATTGGCATTCAGCGCTGGAGTTACAGCCCCTACACTAATTTACCATCTCATTACATCATGAGAGGCCAGAGGTCTGAACGAGGCCCCGCTAGTGTGTCTGTTAATCCAGGCAGGTGTGTGAACGCAAGGCCAGGACGGTCCTGCCTCTCAGTTTCAGGCTCAGGCCAGCGAGGGCGAGATTACAGCACTAATCCAATGTTTGTTTGACACCAGCCCTGATCCTTTAATCCAGACCACTGCCAGTGTGCCATCTCCAGCCAGATCCCTGCCAACAACGCCCCCCCACCGTCCCTCTGCAACCACAACACACAAACACACACCACAGGATGCAGACACCAGCTGTTGGGCTCAGCTGGGTCACAATGCTGTGTGCTGGAGTTTGTGTGAGTGTGTGTGAATAAATGCATATATACATTTATGCATACACAGATGGTCCATGTGTGAATAGCTGAAGACGAACACAGAATAATACATCAACATCAAAAACAGTCATCAAGCTGAGGTTTTTCTCAATACTAAACTAATTAAAATGCACATTTCATCCAGAGGAAACACAATGAGGAATGTTAATGAAGCTTTTTGGAAACAATAGCACGGTCTTCTTCATCTGTATTTACTGTACATGCAGCAGAAAGGCTTGACCAGCTCTCTGCATGGGCTGTAAGTTAACATGCAAAACAGCTTTACAAGTGTCCAGGAAAATGTCATCAATATGGCCTTCAAATGTTCTTACGTAACTTATAAGATCTGTATCAAATAAACTGGTCAATTCATAGTCTTGAAGCCTTGAGTCCCTCAGATGCACATAATGGTTTCAATTAAAATGCAGCTAATTGAGTGTAAAAGGGAATATTTCCCTCTCTGGAATCACCACATGCAGGTCATTTTGGTTTCTAATTTAACTTTTTTGTGTTACTGTGATATTCTGTTCTATCTCAGATTTGCAGCATCTTTTAATCCTTTGACTTCCAAACTAAGAAATACATTTGCAACAAATTATTTGTTGGTGTATTCCTGCCTCTTTATTTAGCACCACATCAGGTGTTATTTTTCAGATTACCCAACCAGGAAGCAGAAAAGCAGGTCAGCCAGGTGGGTGGCTTGCCTGTTAAGGGTTATTCCGGGTGTGAATGTTTTTTTTTTTTAATTTCTGCAACAAAATTTCAGTTTTGTCGTATGAGAACATCACAGAGAGCAAAATTTAGATATGTAGCAGTTGACCTAGATTACTGAGGAATCATAGATACATTCTTTATCATCAAATGTATTTCCTTTAACTAAATTATGATTGTTAGAGGATCTGGAAAGATGTGAAAAGATTTTTTCTTACTGCGATGTATGATCTTACCGTTAGATTTCTGAGGAGCTATGCAGCTATGATTCACTTCCGACTTAATCTGGTTTTCAAACAATTATATTCATGTACAGCAGCGCCACCCAGTGGATGCATATTGGTGTCACAAACAGACAAAGAGAGCTTTCAGAGTTTTACAGTGGTATGGAGGCAAAAAGTCAACCGTACGGTTACAATGCCAGTCAAAGTTAATAAATAAATTTGAGAAGTTGAACATTATCCTTGATTCTGGTCGCAGCTTGACATTAGGGGTGATGTGGATCCCAAAGACAGACCAGCTGAGAACCACAGGCTTAGAACATTAAAAAAACTTGTGGCAAGTCTTAGCAAGACTGTCGAGGCCAAACATGATTGTGCTACCTGTTAGATTGAAAAGTCCCATCCGCAGCATTAATATCACAGAGATAAGGATCATACGATTTCAGCAGGGGAAGTTTACATTTTCAAACAGGCAACAACAAATGCTTTTTCCTGCTGTCATTAGAAACTGGAAATATTAAGTTTAAATTAATTGAAAAATCATGGTCTAAATTTAGGATGGATCATGTCTTTACCAACTCTCTTGGGCCCCTGCATGACTCCTCTTTGTCCCCTTTATGAGTAGCCCTGGTTGTAATTCAAGATAATCTTTCAAGGTCAAGGTCTTTTCTGTTCAACTCACAAATCTGTGTCTTAGAAAGCTGTTCAATGTTCTGTGAAAATCTTCAAACTGATTTAAATAACAAAGGTGAGTGAGTTAGCTGCCTGTAGTGAGTCTGTGTGAGGTCGTAAATCTGTCTGCTGACTCTCAGGACTCTCTTGATGTGTTCAGCCAACAGCAGAGGGAAGTCTTTGTAGTCTCCCTCAGGTAAAAAACCAACCTGTATGTAATTCCAGATCATCACACCAAGGACCCTCCTGCATCTGGACAGCATGTGTGAGTGTCCTGATGGACCTGAGTGTACATGAAGAAAACCTCTCGGACCTTAAAAGCTTCATTGCATAACACCACCAACCTCTGCCAGAGAGCTCACATCTGAAGGCATAAATCTCTACAAGCATTTTATCCACATTTCCTGCAAAGTCAAAGAAAGTCAGACATGATAACGTGAACCAGAGGAGTCAGTGTGTATCGTAAGTCATGAAGAGACATAAAACAATGGGACCATACTTCAAAGACGAACATCTCTACATATTCACACACAATCTACCTGTTCAGTGAACAGTTTAAAGGCGTTGACTGCATGGCATGAAGCTTCTATACTCTATTCTATTCTATACTTCTGAACTGCCTCAAGCCTAAAGCTGGTTGTGTATTTCCTGTTCATAAAGCAACAACGGGCCGAATAGCAGGAACAAAGACTGCAGCTACAGCGCCAACTAGTGGCTGGAGGCCAGATTACACAGCATTTGACAGGCTCTGGTCCACCTGACTAAGTGCAATGTGAAAGCAAACCAAACCAAGAGAAAACTGAAAGAATGTTGCAACTTCACCCATGAACCAAACCAAGTCTGCCGAATTTTAGGTGTGAAAGTAGTTTCTGTAAAGTGTAAGGCATTTTTTATGTTTCCTAGAATTTCTGAAGTCATGTTTTACACTTGGATAAAATGAAACATCTAATAACCCTTTCTTGAATGCTAGTGAAGTTTGAATATATAAATTAACACAAACAAATTTAACTTTTGTGTGAAATACAATCACCTTTATTTAGGCTACCTGGCAGAGCATCTCAGTTACAATCCCAGAATTGACAACAAACAGTGAACCTGCTCTACATGAATATATCAATTCATAAAGAGAGGAGCTCTGATTGGATCGCTCCACAACTTATCCCACCACCACTAAGCTAAGGCAGTTGTGATTGGATGTCCCTCTTTACTCATCCAACCTTTCCACACAACCAAAGTAGCTGTGATTGGATATATTCCTAACTTGTCTCTACTTTCTACATGACCAAATTAGGTCTGATTGGGTTAAGTCTCTGTCAAACATTTTTGTCTAGTTTTTATTTGTTGAGGAAAATGTCAGTTAATTTAGTTTTAGTTTTTGTCTATGTGCACTTGTTTTTATTAGTTATTGTCTAGTTTTTGTCAGGGGAAAAAGGTTGTTGATGAAAACTATGACGAAGTCAGCAAAATTTACACTGAAGCCAGCGAGGAAGCACAGTGCCAGATATTCCTCTGAGGTTGTTTATACAATATTTTTTACCTATGTGATGTGATATTGACCCAAACCAATGTTAGATCAATGCATTGGTGTGTCTTTAATAAAAATAATCATTAAAAGTGGAAATTCATCAGTTTTTCTGAAAAAGGAATCATAGCTCTTTGAGTTTCATAATTTGGGATTCGAGTCCTGCCTCCATCTGCTAGTATGCAGATTATTTATTCTTTTACTTATTTATTCCTGCAGCATGATCAAGAGCATCTTCTTGGCCATGGCACAACCTCAGGCAACAGCTAGCCTTGGTCAGCACTAGATCTGTGATGTTTCCTCAGGGTTGTACAAGGCCACACAGTGAGAAATCGATGGGAAAAGAAAAAAAAAAGAGGTGGACCAGGCTGAAAAATAGGCTGCTTAAAGGCTTCCAGTGGACACTGAAACTACAGCAGGAGGTTGATTTAACGAAGCATCATCTCAAATGTTTCTGAAGTGTTCAAAACTAGTCGAGCATTAGAGAAAATAGCAACCATGGCACGTTTTATTCTCCAAATTTAGCATACAGTCAACATGTTCCGCTCAAACTCTGATCTCTCCCTCTCTGTGTCTCCAGACTGGTTAACCATGCAGAGAGAGACTCCCGCTCTGACACTTTCCATGCTGTCTCATCAGACAGGTAATTAAAAACAGCCTCCATGGGTCGCTGATTTCAGCTCACGGTATATATTCACCATGTAGGTGGGCCAGAAACAGTGGTAGCCACAGGTTTCCATTTAGTAAGCTGAAGTCTGTGGTCTGAAGTGGAGACGACAAGCTGGAAGTGTGAAATTACTCCCATCAAACCTTTGGGCTGCAGAAACTGGACTGATGTTATTCTTCTGTGGTTTATGGCCAACACCTGCCGAGTGGCTGAAAATCAAGGATAACAAAACTCCTTTATAGTGGAAATGGCTTACCATAAAACACTACATTATTTACCTTTGGGGGTGAATGCCTCCGCGCTAAGAGGATGGAAATCTGAATTCGTCTTGTCCCTCATGCTATGATCTGATCAATATTTCCACCAAAGTGTTGACAGCACGGATAAAAAATCAAGCAAACACACCGATAAAATAAATGAAAATGTGTTCTCTAATGACTCGCTGGTTGGAAATCCATTATTCTCCCAGCAGAAAACGTCAGCAGACGGCTAAAATTAACCCAAGGTGCATGTCAATCTGCCATTCTGTCAGTTTCCAGATGCTCCCCTCCCCACCGGCCCACCTCCTCCTCCACCCTCCCTCTGAACCTCCCTCCTCTGTGGATGTGAGGTTATCTGCAGCCTCTGATCTCCTCACGCTGGCCCCGCAGCAGAAATCACAGGAAAACACAGAGCAAAAGATCTGATGAAGGCTGCATGGGTGTGTGGCGGAGCCCGTGGGTTGGTTCGAGCTGGGTGTGCTCGACAGTAAACACCTCAGATTTGTGTTTGCTTTTGTAATTAGACTGATTTGTCCCAATTAAAGCCAGCAGTTATAATCAGACTGTGTGCAGTGAGAGAGTCTGTAGGGGAGGTCGTGTGCTGCAGTGTATTAGGCTCACACATTTATTTTGATGACTGCTAGAGTATGTTCACAATCGCTAATGTTCCAAAAAACTTGGGACAGCAAACTCAAGACCTACCTTTTTAGTCTGGCTTTTAGATAATTACATTTATTATTATTATTATTATTATTATTCTGTTTATTTCTCCATTTCACTTCAGATTTATTGTTTCCAAATTTGATTCTCTGTCAATCAATTTTCTTTTTATTATCCTACTTTAGTAGATTTTATTACTCACTTGGTGTTTGGCTCTCATTTTACCGCATGATTATTTTAAATTTTATTTTATTTGTTCATTTTTCCCTCTAGTATTGTTATCTCATTTCTTATCATGATTTTTTTTCTCCTTCTGTTTTTAGCTCCTGTTTCCTATTTTAATTCAAGATCGCGTTTCTTCTGTCCTCTAATTCTGTTTTCTGTTAGAATCTCCTGTTAGAATATCTTTGTGTGTTTGCGTAAGTGAGTGTGTGAGCTCGACATGGATAGTGAGGGTTGTTGGGGTCTTCAAACAGAGTCCTGAAGATCTTTACGCATGAAAGCCACCAGTGTGAAAAGGAAGCATACAGAGCCAGCAGGGGAGCACAGTGCTGTGATTTACATTTAGATTTAGATATTATTTCTTTATTAGTCCCACAGGGGAAAATTCCAAATTTACAGCAGCTGCAGGATACAAAGAAGAAATATAAGAAAGAAACTTACAAATGAAAAATGAAATAAAAAAAATAGGACAAAAAATATATGCAAGAGGTAAGAGGTGATGTGTCTACATTTGCGTTTACAAAAAGCACAAGGTGTAAAGGACATGGAGAGGCTGACCTTTTTATTGAGACTTTGTTTTGATAAATTCAGGAGTTATCGGTCCAAATGGTTAACATTTCTGAACAAAAATATATGATAGGAGATGGTTGGTACATGTTTTTATTAGTATAACTACATAGGTAATTTTGTTTATGCCTCTTGTCTTCTCGGTGACTAATACAAGAGTAATGATTGGTCTGCATGCAAATGTTCTGTAAGGGTCCTACCACAGATATGCATTCATTTGGAAGATCTGATGGACTCATAATAACAATACCAGGACACTGGAGAAAACAACCCTGACTTAACCTTATTGAAAAATGAACTGTACCGCTATATATATAAAACTTCAGTTAATATAAATATAGTTAAAAAACCAGTCAGATTTCATGTTGGGAAAAAACAAAAACACCTTCAAATGAAAAATATAATCGAGCTGTTGTCATTAAACTGCATAAACAAAATTTTCAGAGAGCTGTTGTGATTACAAAAATACCCCAGAGAGCACAATGAGCATTTTTAATAACAAAATAAAGCCGCCAACACTTTTAAAACCATCACTGCCCTCCATCATCCCTCCTTACCCCCGTCGAATCCTCTCTCCCTCCTCCCTTTTTAAACCTCTGGAGCCCCTTAATGGCCCCCCATCAGGGACAGTTTACCCTACACCTGATACAGAATCATAAAGACGATCCACACCCTGTTCATCTCTCCATCACCTCCATCAAAATCCCCATCCACCCCTCCAGCCTGACTGGCCCCTGTCCCTCTGGGGGATGCTCACCTGTCATCATTAATGAGGGCTCCCTCACACAGGAGGGGGCAGGGGTGGGGGTGGGGGGGTGCAGGAAGAGGGAGGAAAGTTAGCAGCTGGACGTGGGGTCCTGACAGCCCTCTCCATGTGATGGATGACGGGTAGGAGATTAAGAAACCTGGAGCTGCGTGATTTCTGCTGGGAATATCACATCGTTGGGCTCTTATTAGTACTTAGCGCTGCTCCCTCAGCTATAAAATCCACCTTGGATGCAAAAGCGCTGCAGGCATAAAAAGATACAGGAATGCACACTTGTCCTTTCATGCAGGTTTAAATCACAACAACATCGATAAAAAGCTAAAGGACGAGGACGGGCGCAGTCGTAAGGCAAATGTTACAGCGGCTGGATGTTTTCTGGTTACAGCTTCTCAGATCGTATGTGCTGCTTCTGTCTTTTTACATCAGTTCAAATTAAATATGGATGAGCTTTGGGAAGGTGGAAAAGTTAAATATTTTGCCTATAGCTTAAGAAACTGAGCCAAGCATGCTCCAGAACCAGTGTTGGGTAAGTAACTTGATATGTAAGATCACACCTAATACACTCAACCTGGACTACACAGCCCTGTTAAACACATCAAGAGAGTCCTGAGAGTCAGAAGACAGATTTACAACCTCACACAGACTCACTACAGGCAGCTAACTCACTCACCTTTGTTATTTAAATCAGTTTGAAGATCCACATTTCACAGAACATTGAACAGCTTTCTAAGATACAGATTTGCGAGTTGAACAGAAAAGACCTTGACCTTGAAAGATTATCTTGAATTACAACCAGGACTGTCCATAAAGGGGACAAAGAGGAGTCATGCAGGGGCCCAAGATAGTTGGTAAAGATATGATCCATCCTAAATCTAGACCATTATTTTTCCAGTTTCTAATGGCAGCAGGAACAAAAAGCATTTGTTGTTGCCTGTTTCAAAGTGTAAACCTTCCCCTGCTGAAGTTGCACAATCCTTATGTCCTCAATATTAACGCCATGGATGAAACTATATCTAACAGTTAGCACATTAATGTTGGCCTCTTTTAGCCATGCTCAGACCTGCAATTTTTTTTGTCAACTCAAAAGTTGACCAGAGCATGAATGTTCTCAGCACTAAAACAGAGCAAACACAGAGAGATTATCGGGCTGTTTTTGTCCTGACTTTCTCCCTTCCCGACCAAGGACGGCAGATGCCAGATTATCTTCTGGTTTATAAGATTATCCTTTAAGATTATCCTGTGGTCTGACGTGAGTGAATTTGTCCCGATAATTGGCTCTGAAACAGGTCTGGGCCAACAACCATGAATATTAAGCTTGTTCCATATTTACAACCAAAAATCTTTACGTGTGTGGGGAAAGCCGACGACTCCCGAGTCATGACTCCGTGAACTGTGACGTGAATGTAGCCAATCAAGAAGTGAGCTGACTGAGGAACAAGGAAGCAGTAGTTAATAAAAACAAGCATGGCCGACCTGAAACATAAAGTTCTTGGACCTCAGAAATGGAGGACCAGCTCACATGTTCACGCTGTCTCCATTATTTTTTCCACAGTCTTTCCTTTTTTGTCAGTTCAGGTTTTTCCGTCGAAATTAGTCCCAAGACCACCATCATTCCCTCCTCTTGTATGTCCTCTTCCTTGTGTTTTCTGGTTGTTGCTGTTTCTTCTTCTTTGTTTTTGTTATATCACGTTTGATCACCCAAGACTCCTGTCTTGGAGGACTAGATTGCAGATCAGTGGAGGGACAGAATCATTATGTGTGTGGTGTGCTGTGTTGAGATTATCGGAGCACACCACACACAGGACAATCAAAACTGTTCAATGTCTGATTTTTTATCTTCGTGTGGGGTCTCTAACAGATAAAAATTTCTTCAGATTTAGAAAATCCTTATTTGTGGACCCCGCTTAAGTCTGAATGACAGAGAATGGAGATGCAGTCAGTCTACTTGGGTAAGCTGAGTCTCCACTTTTGCTTGTTAGCTGTAAAGAAAATATCCTGTCTGCTTGCTGTTGGTGCCTGAAAGCTGCTTCCAAATCAATTATGCTCCATGAACTTTTCTTTTTATGAGATCCTTGTTGTGAGAATTGGAGTGTTTTGGTTGTTCTTAGCTGCAGGATCATCTATCTAAAACCGGGCAAATAAGCAATTATGCGTTACAGGAAGCATGAGTTTCATTTTAAATTACTGCATTACTTGTCATACCCTACGGTGTACCACCCGCTCTATCAACCCCCCGCCACCAGCCACCCACCTCGCACACACCCACACACCCAGGGAGCGCTCAAGGGCACAAAAAAGGCGAACACAATACAAGCAGCACGGTACGGAGTCAAGACGGGTCACATACAGGGAGGCCCCGAGGAGTGTTTTAACAGGCGCATCACGACAAAGACAGACAGACACGCTGACAACAACCCACGCACCAACCCCACTGCAGAGCACACCGAGCACAGCTGGAGATGAAGAGCGTCGACATATCAGTGATGAAAACCAACAATTATCCAGACAGGGGAATAGACCGTCAAATGAAGGGGAAAGAGAGACAGGGAGATGATAGGAAGACAGAAAACTGCTGTCTCTGAATGTTTTACATTAATACAAGTGTCAATAAAATTATTCTGATTATTTAAGAATTTTAATTCCAGATATCTGCTCTCATGTTCAAGGTGGTGAGAATGACAATACAAGGTATGGCTTCTGAAAAATGAGACTGCTCTTATGAGGATAAAATCATGATAAAATTCACACTGTGCATTCACGCATAACTGCTGTAAGTTTCCAATAAGTGACATCTTTAGCTCACTGATAGCTACAGTGCACATGTTTTTGCTATGGTGTCATGAAGTGATTACCTTAAAAACTGATTAACACATTAACTGGAAATGTTTGATGAAGCTTCACAAAACAGCAGCTGAGTCTCTGGTTCATTAACTGAGGTGTATGCACATGTGTTTGTAACTATCTTTACAACCACAAAGACATGAGGTCCCTCTCGAAAATGAGATGTCACATCTCAAGGGGCTTACCTAATAATCAGACAAAGGTGATTCAGGAGGGAACACGAGTGCAGGAAATCAACAATCAGGGAGATACACAGAGGAGAGAGCAGGAAACAAGATCTAAAACGAGGGACAAGGGGAGTACTTTCTGTAAGCCCACAACAGACGTACCTTCCTGAAGTTTGGTTGGCCCAGTGCTGTACTCATGATGGATTCATGTTGGGTTTTGGATATATGTATGTGTATATCAGTGTATTTTCTATATGCATCTATGCATATATGTGTATCTATAAAATGAAGAGTTTGCAGTGTTAATTTTGTGGACAAATTATTTTCATCAGTTTTCATCAACAACCTTTTTTCCCCTGACGAAAACTAGACAGTAACTTATAAAAACAAGTACACATGGACAAAAACTAAAACTAAATTAACTGACATTTTCATCAACAAATAAAAACTAGACGAAAATGTTTGACAGAGACTTAATCCAATCAGTCCTTATTTGTTCATGTAGAAAGTAGGGACAAGTTAGGAATATATCCAATCACAGCTACTTTGGTTTGCGTGGAAAGGTGGATGAGTTAAGAGGGACATCCAATCACAGCTGCCTTAGCTTGGTGGTGGTGGGATAAGTTGGGGAGCGATCCAATCAGAGCTACTCTCTTTATGAATTGATATATTCATGTAGAGCAGGTTCACTGTTTGTTGTCAGTTCTGGTATTGTAACTGAGATGCTCTGCCAGGTAGCCTAAATAAAGGTGACTGCATTTCACACAAAAGTTCAATTTGTTTGTGCTAATTTATACATTCAGACTTTACTAACATTCAGTAAAGGGTTATTAGGTGTTTGATTTTACCCAAGTGTAAAACATGACTTCAGAAATTGCCTTCCCCTTTACACTTTATATTTTAGTGGACTATATTTACAGTAGATTTGGTCGACTAAAACATTGTGAAATTTTATCAACTAAAACTAGACTAAAATTAAATCAATTTAGATGACTAAATTATGACTAAGCTAAAAGATATTGTAGGCAAAAGACTATAACTAAAACTAAATTAAAACGTGCTGTTAAAATTAAAACAGAGTTTGTCTTCAGCTGGCTATATTGTTAAGTGCCTTGAGATAACAGTTGTTAGGAATTGGCGCTATACAAATAAAGATTGACTGATAGATTGATTTTCAAAATAAAACAGGAATGACAATATATGACACATTAGGAAGAAACAATAAGGGGAACTTAACCGGCGGACGTAGCAACGTGTCTCATATTGTGGTGGGATGAACAGGAAACCTGTTTGATGATCACAGAGTCATTCCCACTTCAACAGCTAAAAATCCACACGCCTGGTCTGATCGTCCATGTTGGACCAATTATCTAAACACATAAAGACCAGAGGACTGAAATGTGTTTTTAATCACTGTTTAATGTGCAGTGACCTGCCCAGGCAGCCTGACATTCACAGAGTATGTCTGACATTTTCATGTCCCCCAGGATTAGCCTCTCACTTTATCAAAAGCACTGCAGCAACCTGCAAGAGGGCACGGAGAGTGATCTTCTCCTCTCCTCTCCTCTCTAAACACCCCCTCCATTATTCTCTGGCACCCGTCGTCCCGGCTCTCAAAGGTCAGGTCGGCTGAATGAGGCGATTGGTCTCCATTTTAATCGCCCTCTTCGCCCCTTTGTCTCCTGCCCTCTGTGCCGGCTGGCCTGAGCCACAGTCCAATACCACACGCTGATTTATCATAATGAGAAAATCTGTGAGACATTTTTAGCTTCGACTTCAAAAGGACAAAACCTGAGACACCCACTTTTTAAACATCAATTGGTTTGTGGCAGGAATAGAGATGTGAAAATCAGTGAGGTTTGGATAACGTCCCGATAAAGCAATTATTTAGATCATTTCTGATGGCAGATTGTAAATACATTGTCCTGGTTTCACTGACGGGTCGGCAATGCAACAAGTGTGATCCTGACCATTTTGTAAGCTGTTGTCATGTTATTACTCTGTTATTCATGTTTTATAAATACATAGTCCTAAAAAAAAGTCTGAACTTTATTTCAGTTGATCATTTCTCCCCTTTAATAACACCAATTGGTATTGTATTTTATATTATTTGAAAGCCTGATTAGTCATTTTTACAACAACCATGCAGTCATGGAATGAGCAACACAGCTAAACATGTGCGTAGCGCCCCAAGAAAAGTGCAATCCCGTCTACCCCTGGAAGAAAGCCTACGTTCTTCAGTGAACTAAGGGTAAGTTACAGGTCTTCCTGGGGTGTTGCCTTCCAGGGACGCCCACTTCAAGGTCTGTCCTTGACTCCACCAGTCTCAAGAAGCTCGGTCATAAGTTTGGAAAAAGTACCAGGGCTAACACCAAATAATCCTGCCACTCTGCGTACCCGAACACCAGCTGCTGGCTGCAGGGCATTTTGGCACTTTTGGGGCGCTAATCACATGTTTAGCTGTGTTGCTCTTTCCACGAATGGGGGTGGAATTGGTAAGATTTAATTCATACCAATACCATTAAAGGTTCTGCTTATCGATCCAATTCTTTAACAATTCCCATACTGTTTTCTGTTGATTTCCGGAGTGGGCAGAAGTTGGTCTACAGAGGTTTTTCAGTGGTAACAATGCCTAAGGTGTCACTGCTAACATTCAATGCTGCGCTGCATGGATGCCAGATGAATGCCCCCTCAGGTGCTGGTGTTTCCACCCACTAAATGTTGTGCAGTTAGCGTCTATGTGTCCAAAATTAAGACACAGTTTTGACCACTTCTGCCTGCCATCATTTTTGCCTTCTTTATAGTTTCTGCTGACTGCCTCAGAAGAGAGTTATTTTCAAAGCAAAGAGGAAGGAATTGATGAAGGGATTGTTTAGCATAAAGACTATGATATCAATTCCTAGAGGGAATTACTATCTATTCTTAACTGGAATTAGTTTTTGGTTTCTATCCTTATCCATTAATTCAAAATCCTTGTGAATTCAACCTCGTTGTAAAGGTGAGTAATCAGGCTGTCAGATTTTTCTTTTATTGGTTAGAATTCTTTACTTTGTAACAGCTATATACACAATAAAACACTCTACAAGTATTTTTATATCTCATTATATAAATAGGCAATTTAATGACATATTTTGAAGCATTATGAATCACCGCAAGTGCTTGTAACTATGGTCATATGTTTATAAACGTATTATAAATTTTAAAGGATATAAAACACAACACCAAATGGTATTATTAAGGCGGAGAATCAATCAACCTCAATACTACAGCTTTTTTTAATGACTTTACCCTGATTAAGGACACAATCTGAAATACATCAATGTAATAAATCTCTTTCCTAAACCACAAGCGTTGCTGGAGCTCTTTTGATTTCTTCTTCAATCCTCCAAGCACCTTGGAATTTGATGTAGTTGTGCCAGAACATCTGACTTTGAGAAACAAAGTTTGCAGCATTTTGTCTTTCTTATGTTTTGTGGATTTTACTGCCATTTAAAGTAACTTATGACTAATGCTTTCAAAGAGTATTACTTTTCATAGAGCATCTAATGACCACTGACAGTGACTCTTGAACACATTATAATGCATTATAACAGATTTTATGATTTTTTTACTTGTCAACCAAAATATATTACAAAAACAAAAATGCTGATGAATCTTTGTCTTTGTGAAAACAGTCAATGAACTATGTTGTATCAACACTTAACCTTATTTACCAAAATAAAATGATTTAGTGTGTCAGATTAACAATTTTGAATATCTTTAATTTCTTATAGCTACATGCCCAGTACAAAACATTATAAGTATGTGTAACTCAGTATCAACACTGGCAATTACTGACTATCTGACTGCAAATATAAAGCATTATGAATCATCACAAGTTCTTATAACTATGATCATGGTTATAAACATACTACAGAACATTCTAGCATATTTTAAACTCTTATGATGCATTATAAATCAGGCTTCATAGAAAGTTTTACCTGTATTTACTATAATAATAGTTTGAGAAAACTGTGATCCCACTTCTCAGGGAGAAAAATTCTGGTTCACATTTCAGCAATAGTTCTGGTCAGGAAACACGCTGTTGGTCCGACTGTTGGATTAGGTGGAGGATGTGAGAAAGATTTGACATGCTAAATAAGGACTGTAGGATGTCCTGGATGCACAACAGGAGCATTTGTTGTTTCTGACAGTTGTATTTTGGCCAGCGTCTGACAAAGAGCAGTGACAACAAATTGGGTCAAAATCTTTCTGAATCTGCATCTTGTGGCCTCAATGGGTTCTGCACAGCTGCAAACAAGATGCAGATGAAAACAAATAAAGCCTCGTCTGCTTTTGTAGCCTTCTTTATCTTAAACCAACAGATTTGAATAAGACTCCCGTGCACCTGCAGAAACTCATTTGGCGTGCAGACAGAGAGGCTGAGGCGTGGATTAAATAAAAAGGAGACAAATGATTCAATTCCTGCAGATCCCTGATGGCTGCACATCAGCATTCCAGCCTGATACAAAAGCTCAGCCTTGATAGCTGTACAGTGCCACCATGTGCCCCCTCTCCAACAACAGGCCCACATAAAAAAGGTCCAAATATAAATATATAATGGAGCAGCAGTCAGTGCAGGCAGCCAGGCCGACTGGCTGGCATGCTGGCAGAACGTGAGAGAGGACTGAGGGGTTGGGATTTTTTTTACGATGCTTGTTTTATTATTTATAAAGAGGATGAGGTTTCCAGGATGCCGGGCCCGTCGCTGGCTGGAGTCCCAAGGCTGCTCCATTCATGCACTCCACCAAAGACACACACCTCCACCCAAAGTGTTTCTGCTGGGATGTGACTGAGCAGCAGATCCAGCCTCCTACACGGGCAGAGCAGCAGGACTTGAAAGGACTTTCACCAAAGAGCCTAAGTGTTTCTGTCATTAAAAAATGGGCTGTAAAAAGAAACTCCAAATCAATGCCGGGACTCTGCGCGTTCTTCCACAGCGGTGATAAAAGCCTGAGTTCAATAGCTCATGTCACCGCGTTATGGGGCCGAACGCAGACATCGGCCCCCGCCTTTTAATATTTTATTAGTCACATCCGCTATCTCCACCAATCAGTCGATATCCTGACAGAGAGAGAGCTGGGAGTGTGACAGCGCCTGGCGTCAATCATCTTTACAGTGCAGGTCAGTAACCCAGCAGATGCTTGGCTCATGGGAGCTCCAGGAGTGGATCCTCAAGTGTGAGAAGAACGAGACTCCACAGGATGGTGGACGTCCTTCTGAGATGGAGCCAAGACACTGCATCCAACAACAGGAGAAAATCCCTCCACCTGCAGTTTCATCACTTCTACTGCTGCTACAGAGAGAGTCTGGCACCTTTTTACTCATGAATGCTGCTGCTTTAAAGAGATGACATCGCTTTCCCATGAGGCAGCCGTGAGGAAAACAAATGAGGGGGTACTGTCTATCTAATGGTTGTGCAGAAACTAGATAACAAACTGCTGCCTCCACAATTGTCTGGGATCCTGACGCAATTATTTATAACTTTGCTTCTTTGGCACAGCAGTAAGTTTTATCAGTCTAGTTATTATGTGCCTGGTCTAAATCCAAGAATGTTTACCTCTTGAAAACTCAGGCTAACTGCAAGTTCAAGTTTGTGAGATGGGCAATTAATTGGTTTTTTAAAAGGATTCTGAGGTCAGCCTTCAACAATCGTACAAAAAGATCATCTGTATGAGACGATTACAGTGCTGAATGCTATATTTTGCTTGTTCCTATCACAGAGCTTCATATCTGGGTGAATTCTGACTTGAAGTGTTTAATTTTTGAGTCAAGGAACAAAACCTGAGAGTATCTACCTCTGGAGACAGATAACAGGTGTTAATGCTTCAAAAAACACCGAGAATGTCAAGGTTTGTGTGCCGAGGAAGCTTCACTGTTGCCAGCTTTGCCTGTCAATATGCTCTGAACCTTATCTAACAATGAGATAAACCATGCTTTCAGCTCTCTATTCTGAATATGTATGAAAGTCAGTTTATTCTGTTGTTGATGTGACTCACAAGGCTGTAGGAACATCGATGGGTAAGTCTGGTAGGTCACCTTTACATCAATCAGAAGGGCGAAAATTTGAGCCCAGTTCCGGTTGTCAAATGATGATGTACTTAGTCATATAGTTATTACTACTGTGTTAGTGGTGTGTAAATGGGCATGAAATTGTGTGGATGTGTTAGCTGATACTGATGGATAACTGAAATAGAAATGTCAACCATAAATGAGTGAATAAAAGAGGGGATGGGTGTGAATGTGTGGATGTGACCTGCGGTGTAAAAGTGCTTTGAGTAGTTAGAAAGACTAGAACACTACTATAAAAGGTATGGCTATTAAATAATGACACTTAACATATGAGGATAAACCATGTGGTTCACAGTCACACAGAGTGTTATATATTAAAGGCTGTTTATTTGCACAACCTGCTGTAAGTTTACAGTAACTTACGTCTGTGCACATGTTTTTGCTCAGGCATCAGAAAATGATGAGCTGAAAAGCTGAGCAACACATTAACTTGAAATTTTGCTGAATTTGAACAAAACAGCAGCTGAATCTGTTGGTTCATTAACTGAGGTGTATGAGGAACACTGCATGTCACGAGCACGTGTTTGAGTCGCACCAAAGATTTTGTGAAGGCAGAGAGGATGTCAAAGACGATAAGTGTCCCATTCACATCAAAAACTTCTGAAAACATTCAACAGATTGAACCAATCCTTGGAAATTATCAACAACTGTCAGTGTATGAGAGCAGAAGTGGTCTCGATTGATAAAGTGACATTTTGGCAAATGTTGCATGACAAGTGTGCGCCAAAGTTAGCTCAAAACTTCTGACTCTTGATCAGAACAAAAAGTGCAAGCCAAGTTGTGGGGGAACTTTTTTAACAAGTTGAAGGAAACACTTTCTTCTGGAGTGATTATAGGCTTGGATTAGAACCATCATCACCAAGGATGAAGAAAACATGACAAAGCAAATCCAAATATAAGGCCATGTCGATGTTTTCTTTGACATAAAGGGGTTCATTTTAGAGGAGTGGGTTCCATAAGGGTTATCAGTCAATCAACACTATTACAGGTATAAGAAAAACTGAGAGACAAGTCTGAAGAAAGAGGCCACAGCTCAGGAGAAATGGTTTCATTCTTTACCGAGACAACACACCATCTCACACTGTGCTCTCGGTAAAGCAGTTTCAGGCCCAAAAACAAATCACAGAGCTTGATCACCCTCCCTGTTCACCTGATCTAGCACTGTATGACTTTCTCCTTTTTCCTGAGATCAAATCTGTGCTCAGAGGAACACGTTTGAGTCAGATTCAGAAGTTAAGAAACACAAAAGAGGCTCTGAGACAACTGTCTGAAGAAGACCTGCTGCAGTGATCTGATCAGTGAAGATCTGAATGCAGCAGAGTGTTGATGCAGTCGGGGAGGAGACTGAAGGAGAGGGCTTTGAAAAATATGTATGTTCAATAAAATAGTATTCCAACATTTGTCTTCTTTTTTAATAGCCATACCTCGTATAAGCTCAAGCTCATTCACCATGTAGGTGTCACACTCTTGCACTCCTCTAAAGCTGTTTCACAGTATGGACTGTCACAGATATCATGCCCTCACAGAAAAACATGACAATTTCTCCCGCTGTATCGATGACTGAATTTCTTGTGGCCCTTCTGCATTAATGCACTGTGAATAGGGCCGGTGAATGGCCAGTGTGGAGTCCAGAGTGAGGCCCACCTTTCACTCAGCCCCTGTGACTCTAAAGTGGTTAAGTGTTATACACTGTTCATGAATGAAATAAGGAATTCTCTTAAGTACTGATGTAAACAAATGTCTTTAAAGAACCTAATCTGGTCAAATAATCAAATTAGAAAACCCCCATCAGAAAGATCTCCAAACTCCTCATACAAACACGTTCTGCTATCGCAGACAGAAGCCTGCCAGCACCAATACAAAGCAGGCTTGTGCCTTATGAATTTCAATATGTGGAAATGTTCCCAGTTATTAGATAAAGCTTCTCAGCTCCAGGCATCTGGAACGTGAGTCTGAGTGCGAGAGTGGGAGGATGTGGAAGAAAAACCTTTGCAGGTGCGAGACGACTGAGAGGAAGAAGACGAGACAAAGAAATACTGAGACTGAAAATGAAGGTAAATGGAGGGAAACGGCTTTCCAGGGTTTGGAGAGGCTGCATTTGTTTGTTTGAAGGCAGTTAGATGACCTTCCTTTGTGAAAAAGAAATGGTGAGAAGGCATGACATCATTCAAACAGCACAGCAATTTTATGAACACCATCTTAAAATGACCACAAACCACTAAATGAGTTATCATGGGGGCGGAGATGGACGATATAAAAGGATGTCAAAATCAGGGGTTTCACCACCACAACAGTCTGTCTGATGCTCTGTCACTCTGCACCGCCTTTTTTATATCACTGAAGCATTTTAGCTGACTTTGAGCCTGCAGGGTTACCTCCTCTTTTATATGTCACTGCCTTTTCTGTCATGAGTAGTGGCTATGACAATTAAGTAGCACAAATATGTTGAGTTAAATAGAAACTACATGCATTTACCTGTCTGTTGATTGCGGAGCCAGAAACCACTTAAAAACCAGATTCTAACTAGAAAAGCAGCTCAGTTCTGGCAGTGGCTTTTCAACAACCCCCTGTAAATAATACAATTCTGGATCACCAGATCCAGAATAGTACCATGATCCAGACCAAACTCAGCACATACATGGAGGTTGTTATGCTGTTTGAACTCAACAAGTTTTGGGAACATCACTTAATGTTTTGATTTTATATGAATGATTGAATGTCGTCAATGGGATTTCCCATTATAAAGTTTAGTGTTTTTTGTGACGTCAATCTGGATCAGATCCATATGAAATTTACCTCGATGATAGAGACATGGACCAGATATTATTCTGTAAAACTGGAAGCAAATCCGTTAAGAAATGGCAGAGGTATGATTTTTTCTAAATTCTGCCCAATGTTAACTTATGGGATTTTTTGACATTTTGGGATTTTTTTTTGCTTCCAGACAAATATACAAAATGTAGGGCTTGTAACAGCTTCTTCCTTGGACCAAACCCCACCTCTGGTAAAAATTTCCATGCAAATCCATCCAGTAGTTTTTCTGTAATCTTGCTAACAAACAAACAAACAAACAAACATACACCAGCAAAAACATTACCCAGCAAAAACACAAGTTATAATTAGACAGTAGCTACTGCAGGTCTTATAGTCCTTGCACTCATTATAACCATATTTTGATGCAATAGGGTTAGGGTTAATCTTCCAAGCACAACAAACCGGACAGAAACCCAGAAGTAGAACCATAACTTGCTAAAGGAATCATACATCTCCTGGCGGAAGAAAAAAGGAAAGAGAGGAAATGCAAGGATAAAGAAGTCGAGAGGAGAGTTAAATGGACAGTGACGGAAGGAAAGAGTCAGAAAAGGGAAAAGTCAAGAGAGGACAGGAGGGAGGACTTAAGGAAGAAGAGAAAGACAGAAGGAAGGATTCAGTGAATGATGGAGTCCATAAAGGAAGGAAGGAAAGAAGGAAGGAGGATGCCATGGTAAAAAGGTACATTTTGACCTCACATGATCTGCTGATGTACAGACTAAAAGAGCAGCCAAAAATCGCTGCCTCTCCTCACCGAGTAAAGGCCCAACTTTCCTCAGCCCTGCATCCTGACTCACAGGCACAAACACAGCAGAGCAAATACAGAGAGAAAACAGCAGCAATGGATGTAATCTTATTGTGCTCGAAGCAAAAATAACGCAATCCACATGCACGTATTGAGCCGTGACACAGCTTCAAGTTCAGTTTTAATCTTCTGGAGCTGTTCTCAGATGATGGAACTAATAAAGGTTTCCTAAAATGTCAAAATAAAAGCTGGGCAAAGATGTCATTTTTAGGAAAATTGCTAAATCAATAATAACCATTTGATTGTATCCATCCATCTTTGTTCCTCTGCTTAAATCTGGGATAGGGTCGCGGAGGCCGCAGGTCAAGCAGTTCAACAACACTTTCTAGTTCCTTCAGGGGGATCCCGGAGGGTTCACAGGCCAGACAGGTTACACAGGCATACTAACCAGATGTTAAAACAACCTCATAACTCCTTTTGAAGCCAAGGACCAGCTGCTGAGATCCCTCTGAGTGTCTAAGCTCCACACCCTGTCTCTAAGGTTGAGCCTAGTCACTTTCCTGAGGAACTCACTTCAGTTGTTTGTATCCGTGATCTCATTCTTTCTGTCATTACCTAAAGTTCATGACCATCGATGAGAGCTGGAACGAGGGTAGAGCGTTAATTTTAAAGCTTTGCCTTCTGGCCTGGAGATGCTGTGTTGATTATAACTATTTCTAAATATTTAAGTGTGATTTCGGTCTGGTTATCATTTGTTTACATGTCAATTGGGTTTTCCTTTAAACTACTAAGCTTCTGACATTAAGAAGAACTATATTTACAACACTACATCATCTATAACTGGCAGCTTGAACTGAAAGTCCTCGATATTTCCGACTGAACAATCCAGACAGGACTGGTTATTCCACAGATATCCTTGATTAAGGGTTATTTTCCTGGGCCACCATGACCACTGCCTTAAACAAAGTCTTGCCTCGAGTTAAACATTCTGAACAAGCAGTGAGAGGAGAATAATAACCAGACAGGAGACAGCAGGGAGTGTTTGCACGCGTCACAGAGAGGGAAGGAAAAAGAGCAGAAATTTATTTTCTCTTCTGGACTCTCTCCAAAGATTACCTAGATTCTGCCTGTGCCGACCGTCTGTGTGCAGAATATTGATTTTATTCACCCCGACTCCCCTCATCTCATTACCTGAGCGTGCAGGGACAGAGGGAGGGGGGAATATTTGGAGTGCGTACAGGAGTCTTGTTATCCCTGCAGTGAGGAGTGGATCCTCTGATAAACAGCGAGTCTAAAGCAAAGCGATCAATATGAGTTAACAAGAGGAAAAACTCGGTCTGGTGGCTACAGGACACGGAGAGAAAATAAGCACAGAGGGGTGAACAGCAGGGAAATATGCAGACGAGAAACTAGACTGAGATAAATGTAGATAAGTGTTACTTAAATCTCATGTCTGTCTTTGTCTATCTGTTGCTCTTCATGTTCTTTCTCCATCTTTCTCACTTTCAGCGCTCAATCCAGGATCAGTAGATGTCTGTATGATGTCTGTTCAGTGAGGAGAGCAATACTATGTCGCTTTTCCAGCTGTAAATCTGATGGCACAATAACTTCAGCAGTGTCAATGACATTAATTCAGTTCAGTCAGAGCACCGTGGCTGTCTGATGTGACCACAATTTAACTCTGGCAGCAACTGCGACTCTCTTTGTGGCTGTCTGACACATGGGTGGGTATTTTTTTTGCACATTTTGTCCTTCTGTCCGCATGTAATCAGCATTTTAAGTAACTGAAACACAGCCAATCTGAAGATTTTTAAATACTCTGTTTAGAGCAGGGGTGTCCAAACTATGGCCTGGGGCCCTCTGTCCATTTTGAATTGGCCCCTGAAACAGCTGAATGAATAAAGACATTTCAGTTACAGCAGCAAATACTATCAATCATGCACATTTTCTGTCGTATTTACTTTGTCACAAGGTCTCATTAACAAAGTGTATTGCAATAGTCATCTTCAAGCACCAACATTCTTGCAGTTTACTCTTGTTTTGTCTGAAAGTGACGATAGGCCGTCATTGTCTCCCATCTCTGCTGCTCAGAAAGTCATTTTCGCCCTGACTAGGAGTGAATCCAGTGACTGCCCAGGGTTACAAGGGCCCCTTGACAGGTGATAACCCACCCCTGAACCTAAAGAGAGGTGCAGCAAGTGGCTCAGTTGTCCTTGTATTCCTCTTTATGCGGCCCTCGATGTACAAAGTTTGGACACCCCTGGTTTAGAGTGTCTCTGTGTGAACTGGAAAAACTGCATTCTGACCCTGTCAGGGTGTTGTCACTATGTGGCATAATCTCTGTTGTTCAATGTATTTCACAAGTCCATCTAGAGGAAGTGTTTATGAATGGACAGACACCTTCCAAAGCATATCTGGTGGATGATTGTTCTGCCAATCACGTTTATTGCAGGCCAATCAGATGGTGTATTAGGTGGGCACTACTGCAGTGGTGTAAAATGCAAAATGTAAACCACTTCATGGAACAAACTCTCCAAAACATGTAAGAAGTGGAGCAAAATTATCCTGTCTATGGAGAAGTGCTTTCAGTGTTATTTGTTTTTTCATTTCATAAAAACTGAAGCTGTTAGCATCTATGCTAATCTCTATACTGGCAGTCACTTCCTGCTGTCATTTCGCTCGTAGCCCCGACACTGACTGGGCCGTGGTGCTACAGGTTGAGCACAATCGTAGACTGGAGCTTGGCAAGATGGACCTGATTGATTACAGTCATTGAATTAGGCAGATCCAGCTGCTGTGCAAGGTTATCACTAAGACACTGGTTAAAAACAAGTTCAGTTCAGTTCAGTTAAGGCTTGGAAGATAAGAGTTTTTCATCCCACTTGACTTGGTCTTTGGTAAATCTCCTGCCTGAAGGAAGGAGATCAAATTCTACATGGACAGGATGGTTAGGACACTGCATGATGTCCCGAGCCTTGGATCTTACTCTGTCACAGAAAGTTTCAGACAGAAACTGAAGTGTATGAAAATGGCATATTGGCAAATTGTGAGATAAATGTATTATACAGTGTCTGTGAAATGCTCAGGAGGATCTTCCCTAAACAAAATATCAACACAACACCTTCAGACAGGTGTTGGTGCATCCTAAAAACAGGACGCCCAGGCACAAACAGAGCAACGTGGTCTACGCTAGAACACGCAACGAAGAACTTGGACTTGTGTTTTTAAATATTCTGTTATTAACCTGCTCCCACTGAGGGGTGTGTAACAGCTGATAAGGTGTTATGAGAACATTTAACACAGAGTATAAGACACAACTCTATGATTTTATAAAACACAAAACTGAATGACTTTCCTGTCCCTTATCAATCTAGCTGAACTAAATTGTATTTCTGAGTGTGCAAAAACAATTCAAAAGGAAAGACTGACAAGAACAGGATTTAAAGATAAGCTTGTTTAAATTCAATTCACATGCTGATTCATTTTTTCTCATTATTCCATCCAACACTATCAGTGTCTGGATCTGCCTTCAGCTCGATGGCCCCTCCATATTCCTCTCCCCTCAGCAGCTCTCTGGAGGATCAGAGGGGGATGGCGTTAAGGGTGTGTTGATATGCTGCCGAGGTTGCACCGTCTGGGTTGCCACACTTACCCAGGGGAGGAGGAACACCATACAGACATTAAAGAAGAGGTAAATAAAGGAACCAGAGTGAGGTGGAAGAGGGAAATGTGCAGACGGTCTATTGCGTATTCAGGATCTGTGTGTGTTTCATTCTCTGAGCTCTCTGGTGTATTTTCTGACTCAGAACAAAGCTGGGTGTGCTCTGGAAACAGAAGACCCTCTTTATCTGGTCAGGAACTGCTGTGGTTGTCTAAAGACCTCCTCTCAGGTGTGGAGACTACTGCTGAGCTCCAGTATGATGCGGCCTCATTGCTTCTTCAAACTGACTCATTGACACAAAGCCTCTTCCTCATCAAACCATCGCTTCAGAGTTGAAGAAAGTGAATGAAGTTATTCAAACACTTTGACAACAGAGACAAAATGGGAAGGGGATCTGCACATAGCACTCCAAAGACTCCTCAGAATAAGATTGATGTTTGCACTACCATTAGGTTTTTTTGGCGTTCACACTGGAGCCACCTAGCATAGCCTCTCACCCTATCCCTAAGAGAGAGCCCAGACATCCTGTGGAGGAAACTCATTTCGGCCACTTGTACCCGCCATCTTGTTCTTTTTGGTCACTATCACAGCTCCTGACCATAGATACTAATATAATGTATAAAATAATGTACAATGTGCAATATATCGAACACCATCACTGCAGCTGCTGCTCTGTTTTAAATACTACCTCAATATTAATTCATCCTGTGTAATACAATCATATGTGATATATAACCATCTGTAAGTATTAATCACCAAGTGCACTGTAAGTATTTAGTAAATATTCAACTATCCTGTGCAATACATTTCCATATATACATAGAAATATTTATCTTTATTCTTAATATTTTTCCTTTCTATCTTATATTTGCATGGAGAGATTTTCAATTACACTGTCCTGTAGGATTTTATCTTGCTTATATTTTGTACCTATATGTCCTACAACTAGGTTATACTTTACTTATGTTTTTTTACATAACTATCTATTTGCACTGGAAAAAGAGAAGCTCTTCAATCTCAATTAATATTTTGTATAATGACAGTAAAGGGCATCCTGATTCTGAGGTGAGGGGAGAAACGAAGATCGAGCAGTAAATTGAGAGCTGAGCCTTTTGGCTACTAGGTACTTGAACTCCTCCAGGATTCCTGGAGGATGTCATCCCCAGCCCGGAGAGGGCACTCCACCCTTCTCCGATGGAAAACTAGAAGCACTCAGAGAGCGCAAACCTCCACCAAGGTAGCACACATATTGCTGTTACATCTATAAGCAATAGTTCCATGATAAAGTTACCATCATAGTATGATTCATGACCCTGAAAACCTACACCTAGTACTCAGAATCATGTTGATATCAATATTAGTGAGACAGTTATTGAGCAAAAACGATTGTTTGCTAATGGCGGTTATATGGATCACTACCAAAACGTTATCATTTTAAGTTGGGCCATTACCAACATGTCCTGAAAATTTCAGCAAATCTGTCCATTAGTTTTTGCGTAATCTTGCTAAGAAACAAACAAACAAAGAAACATACGCCTGCAAAAACATAACCTCGATACGTATCCTGATTCTGAGGCTATGATTCGATATGTATCCCGTTAAGCGTAAATTATGGACATTCATTTTGCCTTTATCAGAATTCCTGACAAGTTTAGTCCCTTAAAGCCTGTTGTATCATATTTAATACATACTTTTATGATACCTCTGTCTAATCAATAAGATCAACAAATTACTAAAAAAACCATCTGAATACAATCTGATTAATGATTAAATTGTTCTCAAGTGGATTATCAGTTGCCAAAAACACTTCATGTATCAATGAGATACAAAAAATATCTATGTTAAATTTTATGGAAACTTTCATCTTTTTTGGATTTCAGTAGAAAGTGAAATAAACATTTTAGCTCCAAAAACTTTTAATTTTCTGGATTTCATTTTTGTTTTCAGGCTTTAAAGGGTAATTTTTTTTTTTTTTATTTATTACAAAAAGAAAAAGATTGTTCTAAACTCAAGAATTTCAGACCTAAGTTAAATTTTAAACATGTCCTCCATGATGAAGTTTGGCTTCTGTGCCACTGACAACATCTACCAAAGTGTATCAACGACAGCTGTCACAGCATCTGAGGCCATATCGATTAGGCAGAATCAGTATCAACAGACATATCGGCAAAGTGTGCATGACAATATTTGCCGTGTCAATATTTTGTGCACAGGCCTAGGAGGTAATAATATCACATTTATTGCAAAAATTAACATAAAGGTATTTCTTCCATAAGAAACATCACATTTTAATGCAGCTAGCATGGTCAAGAAAGACCAAACACCTGTCCATGTTACAACCTTTCCACAGAAAGTCATGTGTACTGTTCAAACTACTGTTTCAGCACGTGTCGGACTATATCATTTTTAAACCAAGATCCTCATTAAGGTGTCACACCCTGTATTTGTTGACTTGCATGGTGCCAAAAGCCTCCCAGCAAGACATCCTAAAATGTGCTTAAATTGAAAGAAGAGGGTTTTACTGAGTGAATCAGGAGTGGGTGTCATTTGCAACAACTCCCAGGTGTTTTACCAGCTTCTTCCACTTTGCACCTCCACTCCTCTTGTGCTAAAAGCATCCTTCACGGTGCAGACATATTTGAAATGATGGTTTCCTGCCGTCTCTTTTCTATTTTCTGCTGTATGTTTGAGCAAACCAAGTGGATCTAAATGGTCTCAGTGTAAGTGTCTGTGTTTTTAGAGCCCCATGCTGTGTCTCGGTTCATCGGCGTGTTAATACCTCAGCCAGGTGTCCGGCGCCTCTCCTGCCAGCACGTTACCAGGAGTCCACCATATGAGCCAAAGCCACTGGGAGGGGGTTTTGTGTTTGTGTGTGTGTGTTTGTGAGTACAAGTGAAGGGGAGTGTGTGTGTGTGTCTCAAAAACATTATGCTATCACAGCCTGAGTAAATCAGCGCAGTGGGTGAGGGGCCTGGAGTGTCTGGTTCACAGCGAGGGGCTCCCAGAAAAATCAATGGGAGAGCAAAAACCCTTCAGAAACCCGCACGGCCGCGGGCAAAAGACAGACGACGGCAAAACGACATGGGGGGGAAAATAAAATATAAACGAGGGAGAGTGAGGAAAAAGGAGGCAAATAGGAAGATGAGGGGAGAGGAAGATAAGGTCAGGGTCGGCATCTTTTCCAGAGGGGAGATGGTAATAACATGATGGATGGAATAGAAAAATAAGCCACTGTTGCTGCTCAGGTACAAAAATCCTGAAAGCTTCACAGAATTTAATTTGATGATACACGCAATAGGAAAGCTGGTTCATGGATGAGGCTTGTAGACATGTTTATTTTTGTGCTGCAATAATTTTAGCAATCAGGGCCGATGCTGATGCTTGAAAAAACTGTTAAGCTGATGTCATTTTTTTGGTGTAATTCTTCAATATCAATATTTTTCCCATCTCTGATCATGAAAACAGATCAGCATTAGTCCAACAGGTCATTTCTGCTGCCCTATAAAAACTATTTCTCTAGACCAGTAGTTGATACTACCATAACCTCAACAAATAAACATCTGAAACTGACATCTGCTCATCCCACATTCAACTGTCGATGGATGGTTTTTGCTAAAAGAAACAAAAAAAAAAGTCTGACACTAATATTGAACCCGTTTATCTGTGCATCTTCATTTCATTTCGTCAATGAAAATCATAATTGCACATGGAGTAATTTTGGAGGAATACATGACGTGAGTCGGTTAGTTCCAGATAAACTTTATTTTTCCGAAAAGTTAATGCACTCAAAAACATTTCTAGGTAGCGTACTCTTAAACTGTGGTATTATTTTTTGATGGGAGTTCTTGTAGGCGGAGAAAATACCCTTCGTTATTTGGTCCAATACTTCCCTGTTTGTGGCTGGTTCTGTGTAACTGAGGGAGAGGAGAGAACTTTCTACTGCATCTAATGTACTTAGTGGCCATATGGAGCTCATACAACCCCACTTCAAAAAAACTGAACTGTCTCTTTAAGGGTTGTTAGATACTCCAGACACTTAAATATGTGTTCAAGTGACGGAAAAGTGTGTTTTTCATGATATGTCAAGCACAAATTTGCCCACAAAACAGATGAGGAGACAAAACCCCTCTGGCTAATTTGAGTCTTAAGCTGAACTGTGCACAGCTTTGAGAATTAACCATCCATGCTTACAGTTTACACCACATCTCCAGATTTCTGCCAGCAAAGCAGTAACTCTCAATCTTCCCCTAAACACATCCTCAAGCTCTTCCTAGGCGATCTAAAGGTGATCTCCAACCACATGTGTGTTCTGGATGTGCCCTGAGGTCTCCTCCCTGCTGGAAATATGCTAAATAACTCCACAGGAGGGCTGCTTTAGGAAAGTACACAGTCTATGGATCTGGAATAAAAGTGCATTTCAAATGAATGCTCTCTATAATGTGAAGAACACATTCGAGTGTTCAGGCTGGGGAGGCATTGAGAATAATTGAGATTTACATACAAGCTCCCTTTATTAGAAATAGTCGACACAGGAAGTCATTAAGAGCCCATGTTAGAGAAATGTAATCAAAGTTCAGCTCCATATTTTCTGGTAGCATCCATTCAAGCAGAACAGGAAAACAAGCAGAGAGAATTGGAGACACAGGAGACACAGATGTGCTCTGAGCTGCTTTATTAACAGTCAGATATCTGCGATCTCTCCCAGCACACACACAACACACTGAGCATCTCCATTCATTAGCATTTATTCACTCTAAAACTGGCTCACAGCGATCAGCCCGAGAGAGAGAGGAATAGATGGAGAGAGTAGAGATGCTTCAAAAGCACACACCTCCCGTCTTCAGCATACACTTTTACCTCAGCAACACTCTCTGCTGCTGGATGCTACTTCTCCACAACACACACAAACACACACTAACCCCCAATTACCAGAAGGCAGCGCAGCGAGAGGTCCGCTGTTGCACATCTGCCTGCCCACGCTGGGACGCACGAGTCAAAATATTCTCAATGAGAAGAAAGAAACATGTGAGAGGAAAGAAAAAACAACAGATGTGGCTAAAAGGAGCTGAAAGAGAATCAATGTTGGCTGTGAGCTTTTGTGTCTTTTTCTTAAACACACTTAAATTTACTTTTTCTGTGGGAAATGTTGTGAGCCTGATCTGCTTGTAGCCATCCTCGGAGCAACTACCCCTTTGTCTTCTGCCAACAAATATGAGAAAAAGGCTGTCCTATTTCGAACTGTGATTGCAAAGAAGTTAAGGAGGTCGGACATCGCACCCATGTACGATCTGTGGTCGAGAGAAATGGTAAACATGCTTCACTTGGAGAGACTGAGACTTTATACTGTCGACAGGAGAGACTGTAAAGGGGTAAATTCAGAAGTTCTTTGACATTTGGCAACCTTCCTTAGCTCACTTTGAAACTATAAATGTGGATGAAGTTAAATGTTAGGGTCTAGTGTAAAAATGTAGTGTACATGCATAGGTTTTTCTGTATGTGTGCGTGTGCTTATGTTGGTAGTATACATTTACATGTCTTTTTTTCCCCCAATTTTCTGGCCATTATTATTGTTTGTTTGTTTGTTTATTCTCTGAAGTTGTTTTTTTTTTCGGGGGGTGAAAAACATGTTTATTTGGTTAATGCAAAAGCATATGTGTTATTATTGTTCAAACTATTAACAAAAAAGACTTTGCTCAAAAAAAAAAAAACAAAAAAAAAACCCTGTACTGCAACTGTTTCAACGAAGGGACTAATGTGTTGATCAGTGTGAAACACCTTGCTGTGTGTATTTCTCATTCTACTATTCACCTTGTACAGTTTTTTTTTAATGTATGTTTAGTTTATTATCATGACGGCAGCCTTCGTGATTTCCTCATGTCTTTACATGATGAGCTGATCCTGTTCATGTTTTATTTGTTAGGTTTGGGGCTGGGGGGGGTCTTTTTTATTTATCTATTAGTCCTGTGTTCTTTTTCCATTTTGAAAAACTATAAACCTATATTTAAAAAATATATATACTTTTTCAGTTGTTTTTTGGCCATGAAAATATCTTTCTAAGTTTCAGATACATGTTCTCCTCCTTTAAGATTAATGTAATGCTTTAAACAAAATCTTAGGCCATAGATGAACTTGCTGTTTCTCCTTTTCCGTCTGTTTTGTGCTTTTGTTTATAACAATTGGTCATGTTTTGCTTTCTTAAAGCTAAACATAAAATTGCTCTGTCATGGAAGTCTGTTCACAGACCAAGCAAGTGACTCTGGGTTGAGGGGCTACTGCAGTGCCTTGCCCTACAGAGACTTACATATGTTTTCAAAGGGAAATAAAACACTTACGCGAAGATTTGGGGCTCATTTATGGAATTTCTGGAGGGGGATGATTTCATTACAGCTTTGTTGGCTTCTGTTTTTATTCTCATTTATGTTTTTAAGTTAGAATTTTCTTTTTTTCTCTTAATAAAATCAATAACCACATTATGAAATATGCAAGCATTCTGTTATGGGGTGCAATTTGTGTCCATTTGTGCATGTACATGATTGTCACTCCATATTGTTAGTCTGTTCTTTTCCTTATAAGCCATGATGAAAAACAGTCAGCTTTCAAACCAGCAAATATACCACTGGTACCTGCATATCTGAAATTTCTTCAAATGCCTTTTTGTACTTATTGATGGGCCTTTTTCTGTTTCGTGTTGTTGTCTTGTAATCGACAATAAAAACACTGGTTATAAAAACCAACTGGTTGAAAATTTTGCTCAGCAAAGCAAAAGACAAAGATCTCAAGGAGCAATGCCACAAACACCCTACAGTAAAGATGTCTGAATTATGCAGAGAAAACTCATTTATCACCTGTTTTCATCATGTGAATTAACAAAATTATAGACAGACTGGTTTAAACTATGAATGCAATTCAACAGGCTTAACAGTGCAAACAGTTTAATAAAGAAAAGGTAATATATTCAAAAGTATTAACTCATTAACTTAATGTAACTGATGTAACTGTTCAGCAAAAATCTCCAAATATGTGATTTTTATTTTTCCATACTGCCCACCATCTTTACCATCCATCCCAGGGCCACAAGGGGGGCTAGCGCAAGTCCCAGCTAACACTGGGCAAGACATATAACGGCAACACCAAAGCTCATACTCACACCTATGGGGAAAACCAACTCACTAGTATGTAAATGTAACTGGTTAGGGCTACGAGCTGGCCTCTTAAAGTCCATCCATAACCACAGTCTTAACTCTGCTGGGACACTGAATGTTCCACAAAAGACAAACACTCGTGTATGCGCCAAAACACACGCATTTCCACGGGTTCATGAGGTATTCCCCGAGCTGGGTAAATGAGTGAAAGTGCAGGGAAGCGGAAATCAATTTGGGACATGCACTATTCATGCATGCTCCTTCCAGGACTCTATTTACCTCACCTCCACTTATTTACATATCCATTTATTCATTTATCTTTGGTCCGGTCTTGCAGGCGGTTGTATGGAAATTCAGGGTGTTCATTAATATTCAGATGTGTTGGTCAGACAAGGACAAATTGCTAAAAAAAGAATTATGACTTCATTTGCATGCACACAAACAAAGTCCCCCTTCAGGTTATATTGTGTGCGTGTTAGAGTTAAATGAATACAGAAAGCCTACCTGTACATCTTTATCAGGGAGTCACTGTGAAGCAGAGAGGGCTGAAAGGTCTTCACTGCACCTTCAGTCTACACCAGCACATTTTAATGATCAGCACCCATTTAGGCTGAGGGGGAAATTAGCTGCTTTCTGGTGTTAAGGTGATAAATACGCATTATTATCAGCACCATGTCTGTATCAGCAGATGATGGCTTACATAGTTGATTATCAGTGTTGGCAGATATCAAAATTCCTGCCAATATTTACAGCCAGTATCAACAGTATGTGCACATACATATCGCCACATACAGCATATATATGCTGGCAGAGTGTCTGAATGTACCACAATGTTCTACTTTTTTATTTTTTAATGGAAAATTTAAACTACTATACAGTATCTCCCATTAAAGTATTAACGATTTGTCTTACTTAACATCTAAAACTTAGTGTTCTTGGCAAAATAACAAGTGTGTACATCTGTACTGTTATCAGTATCAGCAATAACTAGGCAGCACCCACAGATGGTAAGGTAGCTCACATATTGCTGTTACACCTATAAGCAAAAGTTCCATGATGAAGTAACCATCATAATATGGCTCCTTGACCCTAAAAACCTGCTCCTAGCATTTGCAATCATGTTTATATCATTATTAATTTGACAGTTATTGAGAAGAAATGGTCGTTCACTAACGCTATCCAGATCACCACCAAAATCTGACCATTTTTAGTTGGGCCATTACCAACATCTCCTGAAAATTTCAGCAAAATCTGTCCAGTAGTTTTTGCATAATCTTGCTAACAAACAAACGCAGGCGAAAACATTACCTCCTTGGACGAGGTTTTGAAATATGAGCATATTGGATATCGGCAGAATTCTAAAACCATGCATCACTAGAAAAAAAAACAACCATAAATCTTCTATTCTTATTCCAAGTGGCAGCAAATTCAGCATTAAAAATCAAACTATGATTTTAGGTGCATAACGGTTCATTGAGCTTGTGTTTTGGTTTGCCTGCCTGCTACATTATCTGATTGGCCCATAATTGATGTAACAGGGAAACAATCGTCCAGTCACCTGCTGGATATGCTTTGAAAGCTTCTGCCCGTTCCCAAACACTTTCTATGGGCTGTGGCCAAAATAGACAACCTCAGACACATCATGGTATGTCAACCAATTATAAGAATCAACAGCAATGATCTGGAAAAAATAAGACCAGCACACAAAGGTTGCAGTTTTGTATTTTTGCAGTTTCATTGAACGTCTAAACTCATAAAACTGTGCTACATTATTCTGCCAACTCCAAGCTGGCATATGTGCCAAGCTGGAGCCATGGGATTTTGTAGTAGATGTGTTTTGTGCTTTAATTTGTGAGGGGGCTAAAAGGGAAAACAAAACAAAAGAGCTGCTGTAGGGCTTGAATTAAAAGAACGGGTTTATGTAGTCAGCTGTGAGTTTGTGGATGTGCTGAGAGCTGCAAAGAAAAACTAATTATCACTAAAGGAAAGGCTCTGTCTCGTCACCAGCAGCCTGACAGGGAAGATGCATCCATAAAGGATTTAAGCGCTAATTAGATACTAAAAATTCACAAGGCTTCACTTTAATGTGATATATCATGACTCATAAACAGCCAAACATATGCTGAATGGTTGGCAACATGGCTTGATAAGAGAAAATTAATTTAGCTGATGGAGTTACTGTATCACAGCATCAAAATTCTGTGTTGAAAGGCTGTGATTTTTAATTGAGTGGACAGAGATACCAACAAAAATGTGGCTGCAGGACGCTGATGACCAAGAGTAAGATCATGCCTCATGTATGGAGACTGTAGCCAAGTGGGTTCAAATCAGAGAAGGGCTTCTTTCCTGCATGTCACACCACTCTCTTATCTTCCCACGTTCCTCATATATTCAGGAAAAAATTACATACTGTCAGTTAAAATTCTTAATTTATGCATTTAGACTACATTACAGTTAAATCCATGTCACTAATGAAGTTTGCAGTGCAGCTAGTTCTGCCTGAAAACAAGATGCAGAGCATGTTCATGCCACGTATCCCTGTAGGTTGTGGCATTGTTTGAAGCTAAAGAGACTGGAAAATCTCAGTATTTTTAATGGCAGATTCGACAATGATATTATATGATGAAACAAGAATGCCATTTTAATGTTTTAGGAACAGTCTACACTTAAATTCAAAGAGGTCAACACTACACTGAACTACATTAAACTAAAATAACTAAAATAAACTAAACTCAGTAAAGCAAACTAAACTAAACTAAACCAAACTTATATCAAAACTAAAACAACTAAACTCAAATAGCTAAGCTAAACTAAAGTTAAATAACTAAACTAAGCTAAACTAAAACAGCTAAAGTAAACTAAATTAGAACAACTACACTAAATTAAAATAACTAAACAATACCAAATGAAACTAAAATATCTAAATTAAAATACACTAAAATAACTAAACTAACTAGACTAACTTAACTAAACTTAACTAAAATAACTATAAAATTGTGTAAAGTATTTGACAAATAAAACCCTTTTTAAATATTTTTTGTCACTTGTAGTTTTATTTTGCTCGAGATAGTAAAAAACGGCTAAAAAAAACCCTAAAAAAAAAAACGAAACAAGATGCAAATTATTTGTGAAAAAAATTTGGGATTTTATATTTGGGCTAGAACTAATAAAATACCCATATCAATCATACATGGATCAATCAACTAACATGGAAAGAGTTTGACATAAGATAAGAAACCTAATTAATACTTTTGAGTTGCAATGGAAAAAAATGAAAGAACTAATGCAACTATAAAAGTACAAGAAAACAATAAATAAATAAGTAAGACCAGAAAAAATATCTGAATATAAGATTCATGTTGCCAGTATTGTTTTGTTTTGGCTTCTTTTTGTTTTGGCTTTGTCTGGTTTGCTGTTATTCTGTCTTTGAGGAATTACCTAAGTTGTGGATTCATGCTCGTTCATAACTTGAACAAAAGTCATTTTCTGTTTATTTTTTCACAGTTGGTTAATTTTTGTTTCTTCACTGTTTGCACCCTCCTGCGCTTATTATACAGAAAAGTATCATGTACACATAATTTGTAATGCCATTGTCACTTAAACTGACATATTTTAGTTTTATTTTATGCTTATATTCTCAAAGCTATCAAAAAAAAAAAAAGATGAAAAATAAATAATCAATGGAGACATCAGACCAGTTTGGACTGATGACCAAACGATGAAGCATGCTCCATTTTTATGGCATTTTCCTGCTGTAAGGGCTTAATTACTGTAGTTACGATGTCAACTGACTTTCGGCCGACTGCGTTCCTAAATGTCATTGTTAAGAAAAAGATAAAAACAGAGTGAGTCCTCGTGAGTGTCTCTTTGAAAATAAGGGTTTAAAAACAAGCCCACGGCCCCTCTGATTCTGGATGGTGAGTTATATATATATATATTTGTTTGTTGACATCCCCCCTGCACTCTCCCCTCCAAAGGCTAGTTAGAGACTTTACTATATTATATAAAAACCAGACTGTGGTGCAGAAAAGGTTTGGAGATCACTGCTGTACTGGACTGTCTATCAGGTTATGTAACAAGAGGAGTCAGAGATTTCTGTTGACGCAATGAACTGAGCAAGTTCTTCATCAGCATGCAGGCGGACTGCTACTGGGTTATAAGGACCTGACACTGCTCTGGTATGAGGCACTTCAACATGCAAATTCTGCCCACAGGGACACTCGAGCACTCAGACTTCATCAGCCCCCAATGTCAAACTAGATTCAGCAGTTATACCTGAAGTCATGCATTTTACTTTTTACTCTAATTCACCTTAACTTCACTTTCTCTGCCTCTCATTATGCATAAATACTGTTATTAATATTCAAAAAAAGCATTAAAAAGTCTTTTAATGTGGCAGAGGGCTTCAGCAGTATTATGACAGAGCATGAACAGTGAAGAAGAGCAAAAGGCCTCCAAGGCTTCCTGCTGTAATGTGAGCTGACTTCAATTTTCAGGCTCATTTCACCAATTTTCAACCAACCATCCTACTTGTAATTCACATTAAACAGTTTGCCATAAACCTGACAAGACTCCTCAGATCATTACTACTCTAGTCCAACAGGTTACGGACTCAGCAAAGAGAATACTGTTTCCTAAAAGTTCTCCATCTGACTTAGAGAATGACTCAAGGTCTTTGGGGTTCAAGCGGGGCGTTCTTGCTCCGGCTTGGCCTGCGATTTCATCAGTGGTTGAAGGATTGGTGATGAGAAGAGACACCTGAGAGGCTGTGATTCCCACACTGAATGACAGGAGTAATGGAGCGTGGTGTAGGTGTGTCATGCTCTGAAATATAGGAGGACGTGCAGTTTGAGACAAGTGCTTGTTCAGAAACAGAGGAGGGTTTTGTGCTGCTTGCCAGAGAGTTTGCAGACTTTTAACCTTTAGAGAAGGGGATGACAGAAATGCTGATGTGGTTGACTTTAGAGCAGAGTGTCTGTGAACTAAACTGTGTATGTCTGCAGAATACCGAACTCAGGCCCGCTCCATGCCACTCTCTCTGGATGACCATGTCTGGATCAGGGTGGTACGGATCACCCATGTCACAGCCTCATTTCCACTGAGTTTAAGTACAGTTTGGTACAGTTTGGAGAGGTAAATTCTGGTCTGGTTTGTGTTTCCATCTTTTGTTGCACCTTCACTTGAGGGCAGGCATGTCAGCCGGGAGGAGAGGGTCACGCCAGCTACGTAAATGTGCGACATCACAGCAGTGCGACACAGTGAAGCAGTCTGAAGTAGACTGTCAATAAAGAGCAGCAATGGAGGACTAGGGATGTAACGGTATGAACATTTCACATCACGATTACTGTGACCAAAATGATCATGGCTATCATTATTACTGCAGTATTGTTGCAGTGTGTTCAAAATGTTCAAAAAGTACTTATACACACAATTGAAATCATTTAACCCTTTTAATATTATAATTGTTAGGGGTGTCCCGATCCGATATTGATATCGAATTTCGGTCCGATATCAGCAAAAAAACAAATATCGGATTATATCGGCCTGCATCTAAAATCTCCAATATTAGCTCTCCGATACAAGCAGTACAATCTAATTTATTTTTTATTTATTTAATGCAGTTGTGGATATGCTTATGTTGAAGTTAAACAAAGCAGTTATTTTGCAATTTAAAAACATATGTTTTTGTTTTTATTGGATTTGTTGAGGTTACTTTTCAGGGTCTTCTAATTTATTTTAATTTTAATTGTTTTAATTTTATTTAATTGTAGTATATTCCTATGCTTAAGGTAAAATTTTAATTAACTCATTGGTTAATAACAAATAGGTCAGTTTTTCTCATATCTACTATTGCTGACTACCGTTCTCTGTTTGAGTAATCTCACTTGCTCAAGCCTTTTCTTACAGTCCATACTACAAAATAAGTAATAAAAGTATATATATGATTCCTGTTGATATTGCATCAGATTGATATCTGTATCAGCCAATAGTCAAGGCTGCAATATCGGTATCGTATCAGAGGTGGAAAAGTTGCATTGACACCCCTAATAATTGTAACAGGCTGCCTGGTCTTTTTTGTTAATAAATGTGTCAGGAATTGTCCTATAAGTAAAGTGTTTCACCCCTTTTTCATGGGTAATAAAAGTAAACAATTCTGGCAAGTATTTGTCTTTATTATGTTCTAAATGCTTAAAACAGTGTGTAATTACAAGAAAAGAGAAAAAGAATTTTAACTTTGAACAGGTTTCTCTTTATAAACAATTGTAAATGAACATGCTCAAAGTTTTTGAGATGACCATAAATAAACTTAGTGTCCATGTTACAGCTTGTTATAGACCATGTCCATGAGATTTTTCACTGATGATAGTTCCTGACAAATGGGAGTGATAGAAAAAAACCTAACCCCTCACAGTGAGAGCACGTAGATGTGTTATATATTTAAACCTAATATGTTTTTTGAATCAAGCTGTAAAGATGTTTATTAGAGTTGTAAATAACATATTTTCCCTGCATACATTCTTTAAGGTGTCAGGTTTCTGCAGCCGGCCTCAAGTGGACACTCAGGGTACTACAGCTTTTGGCACATCCACACGAGCCTCCATTTTCAACCCTGGAGATTCCCGCCTGGTTTACTCAAACGCAGCAGTGCAAATAGGGTGAGAAAAGGGCACAAATTAAAATCTGCTTGTAGTCAAAACTGAAAATACCAGAATTAACGAACCATGAATGTCGTATTGAACTGTTCAATATTTCATAGAGTATTGTGGACCCCTATTGTGTATGTGTGTGTGTCTGGTTGTATACATGGTACTATCAGGAGTAACAATGTTAGTCACGAGGATCAGGGCGATGCCATGCAAAACTGGATAATAATTCAAATGAATGGGTAGTGGCCTAAAACCCCAAGTTCCAGATTAAAGGGGAGTAAGAAGAAGAACGATGGATCAATAAACATCTGGAGAGAGACTAGAGGTGTGATGGGTGAAGGCGATGGGGGTAGAGAGTAGGTGATGGATCTTCACTTGGGGAGTTCAGATAGAGGAAGAGAGAGAGGAAAACGTCCCAGGATGGAGGAGTAATCTTCCCACTGGTTGATGAACGCCTCTCTCCACTACATACATCATCAGGAGGCGACAGAATCTGTGGACTGCGGTCGATATCATCAGAGTTCGATGGTCATTTTTCTGCCTTCAACTACCTCAAACATACGTTACAAAACTGGCACCGTGAGCGGCTGATAAAATACACAAGAGGGGCGGATTCTGCTGTATGAAAATTTGTCTCTGATGCAAATTCTTTCCAAAAAAATGACATAAAAAGAGCCAACCTGATTTCTCCTTAGACAGCCGTTTCATCATTTCTAATGCTCTGATATTAAATCCAAATATCAGGAAACTAGGTTGGACTAACTCTAGCAAACCATCATTAATTAAAAATCCTGAAATATTATGAAGCATGAATCTAGGACTACCAAAAATAAAACAAATGGACCAGAGAGACCAGGGATCTCATTTATAATGCTTTTAAATCCATTCATCCTATGAGCTCTTGTAAAATGAGGCCAAGATTCAGAGAGGAAAACAGTTATTGAATTTTGCTCTGGTGACACACTTTTAGTACGAGTCAACACAGCAAAGTCCTTGAAAAGTTATTTCCTGTGACCGACACCTTTAATCCAGACTAGAAGCGTCTTGGCAGCTTGATAAGATAAGAGATACAAGAGTCTAATAATAGGCGGTCAAGGCCGACAAAGAAACAATCATTAATCATGTCAGAGGCACCTCAGATGCTGCTTTAATGCGATGGTGGGAAAAACCAATCCAGCTGAGGACGAGGTAATTTGAGGAGGGGGAATTTATCTTCATTTTGTTTTGCATCTTTCCTGGCAAACAAAGATCCTCCTCATCGCACTCGTATGTCCTTGTTTCACTTCTATGAAGACCCACGCATGCCAGAATCAGAAGTGTGGGCTTTATTATTCATACAACATAAAACACACATCATCGTTGGACTTTAGGCTCTTTGAAAGGAGAAAAAGATCTGAAGAATATCAGAGGAGAAAGGCTCACTCTTTCTTGATGGAGACAAGAGACTCAGCTTTGAAGTGACTGGAGCTGCTGTTTTATGGAGGGTTTTTCTTTGTTTGTTGGCGTCCTCAGTGTTACACACATGTTGTAGTAAGGCAATTTACCATCAGCTTGATATGACAGTCAACTCTGTGCACAAGCTTCAGGACGTAGCATCAGTTTTCAGATTATGTTGGGCTCTGTTTCCCGAGGTGTCTACAAGATTGGACAGAATTAAAAAATGATCCACATCGCCACATTAGCCCAATTCACACTTCTGTTACAAGGCGTAATATTTATCCCTCTGTGGCGTTTAACCTCCGCTGTGAACGTCGTGGAGATGGATGGGGCTAGGAAGTTGACCCCTTTTTGTTCCTTCTTCAGAGGCAGGAACAGATGCACAATGACTCAGCGGGAGACAGGAACGCTGCAAGTGTTTGTCTCTGCCTTGGTGTGTTTGTGGGGGCACGCACCGTGCATGCATCCAAGCCGTATGGATGCATGCTCGTGCAAATTTATGGCTCTGTGGGCACCTAGTCATTACCAACAGAAAAACTGTGTAGTCCGACCTTGGCATAAGTCTGAGTCTAATGGCACCGGATCAATAAAATCAATTCCCATCCCTAGTTCTTTCTTTAGACGTTCTCTTTTCTCCACTCAGACATGAAGGTTTTGTTTTACACATTGGATATTGCTTAAGTACAAAAAATTATGATAAACTTTATTATATGCTGCGTTTGTCTATAGAGGTTTAGGCTGAATGATTGATTGTGTGAGGATGGAGTTTTAAGAAATAATCCCTTGCAGTGCTCGCGGGTCTAACTTCTTAAAAAAAATACTGGACCAAAAGCTTTAAAATTCTACATAGTGAGGCTGTGAATCATTTAAGACTGATCTCCACGAGGTATTATTGGTGATTAAGCTGTTTAATTATGTTAATGCTGTTATTTAGATAAAGTTTGATTGTCATTAGAAAAGGATAATTTATTCCTTAGACTTACACAGCCAAAAAGGTATGTGGGGGGAGCGTAAAAGTAGACATCATGATCAACAATTTCCAATCATTTCCAGATAAGGGCACCATACTTTCACAAAGAGATCTACATTTTTATTTGCTTATTTCGTGATTATTTCTGTATGATCACTATTATTTATTAATACTTTCATTTTTCATTTATGTATTTATTTTCTGTGTGTGTTTTCTGTTTGTCATGTTCAGGTTTGGTTTATCTCTCTTAAAATGTTGATGTCATGAAGTATGTGGTGGGAGGTGGAGGCATATAGGTGAGTCTGGGGTACCCTGTGTGTGTTGGCATGTAGTATTTAAACTGTTTAGACACACTAGGTTAATTGGTTTGTGCCATCCCCTGTATTTTTATTGATTTAAGCATGTTTTATTAGTTTAATCCTAAGGCTTTTTGTTAGTTGTTTTGACTCTAGAACTAAATAAAAATAGGCTGAGTTTTATTGTACTTTTGATTTTATTTGGCACAACCACTCTGCTCTATCCTCCCCCACATTGTGAAAACCTTAGTTGTTTATTTGAGTTGAAAAATAAAAAGGAACTTTACTTTTTTTCACTTTCACTCTGACTCCTGTCAATTTTGTTGGTTGTCGTGTTATCCTTCCTTTGTTTTACAAAAGGGATGTAACAGTTGACTCAGACTTGTTAATATTGTATTGCTCTGCTCATCTGTAAAGAAAAGTCAACTGAATCGAATAAAAAAAGAAAAGGATCATTAAAAATGCCAGATTAAAAAAAATTGCATGACAGAAAGTTGAGACCTTTTCAACCAGCAAAACTCAGCCTCTGGATTACAACAAGCCAGGAGGCCAAAGACCCACCTCAACTCTACCTCTCTGTTTCAAAGTTGGCCGTAAGTCAGATTGTGAATGTTTCAGATCTGATTTCCTCTACCGTGGATTGGCTCAAAAGTAAGAAAACTTTGTTGAATACTTAATTTAGTCTGTGGAAATAGCTTATCTCATCCTCCAGCTTCATGGGTGACAGATACAGGAGGTAAACAAAAATGGTAGCAAGAAAAGAATTCCAGCAGGAGAGCGGAGATAAATACACAACCGAGACACAACACTCCAAACAGAGATGCTAACACATTTATATTTACATGTGCTCATTGTTTTCTCTACCTGGGATTTGAGAAGGAGCTTGAAATCTGTATCAAAGCTGCACACGAGGAAGGCAAAACACTTGAACAAAGATGCTCTAAAACACAGACGGTGCCCTCTGAGTGAACCACGGAGCGAAGTGTAATCTGTATTCTGCTCAGAGAGGCTCTACGGTGATTCTCCACAGCCATGATTTTACAAACCGCCTCTGCTGCTCATTCTTTGTCCTGTTAGAGAACAGAGGGAGCTGAAAGGTAATACCGCAAACCACTTTCATTCACACATCATCCCATTTTCATTGCTCTGGAGGTGCAGATGCTGTATTTCACACTGCATTTCAATGGGCTGTTTTCCATACACCACTATGAGCTGTTATCACCCATCGGCCAACGCTGAGATATGGTTTGGGCTTTATTGCATTTCCATGGAGCGCAGTGTTTCTCAGCTCCTCTGTGGTGTTATCTCACGCAGCTTATGGTGATCCTTCACTGGGACTTACTCCGATCATCAATTCTACCCGTCGCTCCGCTGAACCTGGCGTGTTTCATTGGCCGGCAGTTGGGACCGCCTCATTGGAGGTGAGCTCCGATTGGCTCTTCTCGGTTCTTCATTAGAGACGACTTGGACAGCGGGCTGACCCTTGGAAGGTTCTCGAGCATGTTGTGATAAATGAGCTTTTTCTGTCAAACTAACACTTCATACACACCATCACTCCTCACAGCCCTCTCTTGTGTATTCTGCATCAGTCCAAAGCAGCTAAAACTCCATCGCCTGCAGGCTTGGCTTCCAAATCTACACCGACCTTAAGCTAAAAGTGCCTACTGTAGTCTAATTTAAGATATGCAAAAACCCAAACAGCCTCATTTGCATTCTGGATGAGGAGGAGTCTTCAGATTTTGGCAGGTGCTGTGGAGTCCACGCTGACCTTGATGAAGGCGCTCCAAACAGAATCTCAGAGCTCTCGGTTCATCATGAATCTCTGCAGCAACCGTCCTTTATATAACTGCAGCAGCGGTGAAAATGAAAATAATTTCTGCTGTGATTAACACAGAGCACATGCTGAGAGGGAAATACGTTTCTCCTGGTGCCAGAATTATGAAAGATCTGCCCCTTCACAGTCAGAAATGAAATTTTCTGGCTGTGACAAAAAAACTAGCTCAACAAAGAGACTTCAGGGGTATAACCGAATGATGAAATATGGCATTGTGGCTAATGGTGACTGGTAAATGGACTTGAGCTTGAATAGATCTTTTCTGGCTGTCTGAAAACTCACAGTGCCTTAACACTGTAGGTCACACTCATCCTTTCACACATAGTAAGGTGTCCATTAGAAAGGTGGTGACATGGCAGCTTCCCTTTCATTACCATCACTAAAAAAATCAGTGGTATAATGTGAGCATGTTTTTTATGCCTTGAGAGTGTTCAGCAGCAGCACTACTGCCTGTGTTTCAGTGTTCATTTTGTTGACTAATTATTTTCATCATAGTTTTGGTAAACAACCTTTGTTCCCCTGAAGAAAACTAGACAGTAACCAATAAAAGCAAATGCACATGGATAAAAACTAAAACTAAATTAACTGACATTTCCATCAACAAATAAAAACTAGACGAAAATTTTTGTCTAATTTGCTCATGTAGAAAGTAGGGACAAGTTAGGAATATATTATCAGAGCTACTTTGGTTGTGTGGAAAGGTTGGATGAGTTAAGAGGGACATCCAATCACAACTGCCTTAGCTTCATAGTGGTGGTGGGATAAGTTGGGGAGCGATCCAATCAGAGCTCCTCTCTTTATGAACTGATATATTCATGTAGAGCAGGTTCACTGTTTGTTGTCAATTCTGTTATTGTAACTGAGATGCTCTGCCAGGTAGCCTAAATAAAAAAATGCTTCATTACTAAATGAAAAAATACTCAAGCATCTTTAAATTAATTTAGAATTTATAAAACTTGACCACCAACAAGGAAGGTGACCAGTGGCACTGTTATTGGAAAAAAATCAAAACAATGAAAAATGGAGATAACAGCACAATATTTATATTTAACATTAGCTTAATTGAGATTGTGTTGCTTTATTTGCTCCCAGTAAGAGAAGGAGGGACCATGAGGAGCACAATAAGAAGCAGAAACATATTTAAAAACTGGAGTTTCTTTGTCTGATTCCTGTTTTGATGTCATACACTTGAACACACACCCGACACACACTCGCACCTGACGCTTCTGTAAACATTTCAAGTCTGTATGTTCTGCTCTGCTGCTGCTGCACTTCTCGACCACTTCAAAAAACGCACACATCCTCAAACATGCTGCTTTTATGTGTCAGACTGTGTTCATCAGTGAGAGCCTCTTATCTCCCGCTCAGGTCCACAGCTCCTCCGAGTCACACACTACCGTTCTGTTATCACTGCAGCTACGGGAGGGTGGGGGGTCTTTAGCAACAACAAAAACCTTTACTTTTTGCTGCTTCAACCAACTGGCAGCACCTCCTCCCCTCAACACTCTGCCAGCTCCACAGTTCAACCAGAGTTGCCAGGTCTGCTTATTATAAGCACCTTTAAACTTCTTTTTTTTTAAAGGTTGTCTGTAAATATTGGCAGTTGCTGGTTGCATTTTTTTGGGCTTATTCCAAAAGTGTAGTTGCTCATTTAGGTTTGTTGAGCCTCCGAACCCAGGAGGGATCTGATGCAAACTCTACTACCAATATAAACTCGATTCAGAAGTTACACAAACTATTATGTCCCACTCTAAATACAAATGTAAATTTCACTGTACAAAGAGGGGCAAAATGATGTTTCCACCAAAAAGAAATCCTTACAGCCAGAGTTAAATTTATTACTAATGTAGCTATGACTGTTTTCGCCATTATAAAGGTATAGAGGATCAACATGAAACTTAGATAAAAGCCTGACTATGTCTGTTAGGTTACAAAAATCAAGGTTAGACAGATAATAACAGTAGTCCCTCCCTTCACAAGGAAAGGATGCTCCACCTCCAAACAAAAGGATGTTGAATAAGTAAATTAAGAGCCAAATAAGAAAAATAGCTTTCTGTGAAACTGAAATGTAATGTAGATGATAGTCAAAACACACTTTATGTTGATTTCTCTTCAAAAAAAAAAAAAAAAAAAGGAATATATATCACATTAGAAATAAAAAATAGCTCGAGGTCGCTTGTTTTGGGCATGTTTTTATGGACCTGGTTGCTTATTTCAGTAGAAAAATCCGGCAAAACTGACCAAAGTCTAAGACTTTAAGAGCTGTCAGCAAGCAAAGGCTAAACTAGGGCATTGTGTACATAGTTTACTTGCATTATGCTAGTCTGTTTCTTAGGCATGGTAATATAACAGTTGAGCTGCTGATGCAAGGCAGAAGCTGGATTCTGTTCACTGTGGCTTCTTTCTCCTCTTAAACCCAACCCACACTTGCAGAAAAGTTAACGCAGTTATAACAGCAGGCCCTCCCTTCACTTCTGTATAAAGAAAAGGATGTTCCACATCCAAACAAAAGGATGTTGAATAAGGAAATAAAGAGCATAATAAGAAAAAATGTCACTGTGAAATTGAAATGTAATGTAAATGAAAATCAAAATATGCTTTCTGTAGCCTTCTCTTCAAAAAAAAAAAAAAGTAATATATCACATTAGAAAAAACATTTCTGGAGGTCGCTTGTTTTGGGCTTGTTTTAATCAACCTGGTTGCTTATTTCAGTAGAAAAACCTGGCAACACTGAGTTCAACAAGCCATTCAGGGCTGATGTAAGAGGGTAAAGAGCTGCAGACGATCGGCTAAAACAGCTGGACGCTCAAAGGGAGAGAAAACATAAGCAGGGAATTAACCCCTGAACCTGACGGCTGGAGCAGCTGTAAACCTGCTGGAAACTGTGAAGAAACATGCAGAAAAACACCAATAAACACACCTATTAACACTATCAGGGTGAGAGAGAGCCTTGTAATCACCTCGCCCTAGATTCACATCTTCAGATTTTGAAGTAATCCTTTTCCCCCAGTGAGAGACACGAGGGAGGTAGGAAGACAAAGCTCCCAACAGCCAATAAATTAACATGTTTTTACATGCCCTTATCATGAGCGTTTTGGATGGATCTTGTTTGAGGAGGAGCTGCTAATGTGACAATCTGACTGTAGACCGATGTGCAACAGAGCATTGAAGCTTCACATGGAAAATAAGGTGAAACTAATTAATTAGACTGAGGTAAAGCTATTTAAATCAATGTTTAAAAAATGAGGATGTTGACAAGGACGCAAATACAGGGTTCTCAAACTGCCAACGCAACCCCGGCACAACAGAGCCAAAGACATTAATCATAATTAGCCTACTTTTCTTTAGCATTCATTTCATCCAATAACAGTGTTTTCTTGTTTCTATAGAAATCACTTTCTGTGTTTATATATCTATATATATCTATAGATAGACAGACAGACAGATGGACAGATAGATAGAGCTTCACAAATGTATTAGTCCATATGTCATAAAAACAGAACATAAATATTACAGAAATCTTTAAAAACTTGTTCAAAACAAAAAAAAATATTGTTTTTGGACAAACATTTTGAACAGGAATGAGGAATTTTAAACTGAATTCACTTTTTATTCCTGAATTTGAGCCACTCACTGGGCTCTCAGACAGAAAGCGTAACATTCAACCACTAAAACTATTTTTTTTTCTGTTCAGAAATGCAAACAAATAACTATATTTGACATCTTAATCAAGAAATAATGATGTTCTTTACGGTTCTTTCTGGAGTTTTTTGTAAAACAGTAAATTTGAACATTCATGGATAAAGATAATAATTATAATTCAGCATTTAAAACAATATATTATTTGGTTAAAGAGCTTTTACATTCTGGTGTATTAACCATTACAGAAACATAGAAAAAATTTTTAGTATGTAATTATGAAGTTAATTTGGATTAGCTGTGGCATAAACTTTACATTAGGTGGAGATGTAATAAATTTGTTAAGCACAGTATATACAGCAGCTGTTGGGAAGTGACATTTTTGACTATAGCTAAAAAACATTTTAATGCTCAACAAAATGAAGCCTTTGACTAACAGCAAAATACTCAAGGCATCCACTCAACCATCCATCATCCATACTGCTTATCCCCTTCGGGGTCACGGGGGCTGTAGCCTATCTCAGCTGACATTCAGCGAGCTACACCCTGAACCGATTTCAAGGTGTAATATTTACCCCTTTGTTGACCCCCTCTTTGTTCTGTCTCCAGAGGCAGCAACAAAGGTTTAGGCAGAAGGACTCAGCGGGAGACAGGAGCGCTGCAAGTGAGCATCTCTGCCTTTGTGTGTATGTGGGGGCCACGTGCTGTATCGCGCACATCCAAGACACAAATGGACACACTGCAGCCTCGTGTTATTAATGTAAATGTGTCGAGGTGTAAATATAGCAGTACCTTGCTGCAGCTTTAGAGTCAACACTCAACTTAAGAAGTGTGTTGTTTGGGAAGGAAGCTAGAGAGCTCAGCGAGAACCGATTCATATTTGTTAGCGCACTGGATGAGTCATTATGGTAGTTTCTGTTTCTTGAGAGGATTCTTGTCCTGTAAGACTCACCAGACTCAATAGGGATGTAACATTACCGATAAAATGAAAAACTGCGGTAACATTCTAACGGTTAGTATGACCATTTCCTGTTTTAATTACCATTAAAACCATGTTTGATTATCAGAATCAGAATTACTTCATTAATCCCCAAGGGGAAATTTGGATGTTTCAGTTGCTCTTATATACACTATAGCAGTAGGAAATATCAAATAAAGACATCAAAATAGATAAGAGCGTAAAAATCAAATAAATAAAATGAAATGAAAAATTAAAAAGAAAAGAAAAAGAAAATTTAAGTAGACAGGTTGCAACATGAAGAATCTTGAAGCAATTTCAACTTCCTTATGAAGGAAAAAATAAGTTAAGTAAGTAGAAGTGAGACTATAAAGAGGGGCAAGGAATTTACACTATTAAACTATTAAAATTATTAAAATACACTATTACCTCACTTTGTTAAAAACTCATGGTTGCTGCTAATGGCCTGGAAAAGTCTGAACTATGGGTCTGATTCCTCGGCAACGCTGCAGCGTTGTTTTAGACACAGTTTGCAATGTTTGGCCTCTGAAAGCGAAGGTATGGCAGTTGGTGCCCGTGCAGACACTGTACTGGAGATCTTCTCCCACTTGAAACGGACAAAGTCTGAAGTCGCCTGGTCGTATTTTGAATTTTCCAAGGATGCCAAGGGGACACTTATTGTAGATGGTCACCCTGTCTGCAGAAAAACGCAGAAAAAGTCTCCAGGAAGGGAGGAAGAACCACAAACACAGCAGCATCAGAGGGGAGAGACCTGGCTGGACTGTTGAGAAAAACCTCAGCAAGAACCAGAGAGGTGAAGAGGCTCTGACCACTGCAGATTGTTCTTATATTCACATTATTTTTTAACTAAATAAAACTTTGTTGAATTATTTCCATGTGTGTACAAGTGCTTTTTGAACATTTTGAGCACATCCAACATTACCGCGATAATAAAACTGACTGTGATAATTTTGGTCACAATAACCGTGATATTAAGCGTTCATACCGTTACATTAGCAACTTGGCACACTTAACTGCAGAGAAAGTGAGCATCAAAATCCTTTTATTTCTTAAGATATCCAGATCACATCTGAACATCTGAGCCTTCCTTGTTATTAATACAAAACACAGCCAAACCGCAGCTCATAGCAACAATTCAGGTCTTCAATCATTCTTCCTGGAGTTAAACCCCGTCCTCACAAACAGAGCATCTTTATTTCAACAGGCACTGAGGGTCCAGAGATTGTCTCCAATTACAAACACAGAGAGAGCAGACCAGACAGACCCGGGGAAGGAAAAGAAATTACCAAAGAACAGACAGACAGACAGGGAGTCTATCTCTTCTCTTCCTGGATAAATATTTGATCAGCTGAACTCTGATGGGTATTGATCGCGGCCCTTATCCATTCTGCATCGATTCTTACCGACTGTGATCACTGTTTAGATGGACACACGTGCACGCACACATGCACACGCACTCCTGTAAACCTCTGAATGTCAGACATGAACGAGAGGTTAAAGGCTTAAAGCGTTTAGCTTCACTGAAGTGTTTCATAATGAGATGATTGTGCCATCGTGCTGGAGTTGAGATGGTCGAGAAGCAGATGTGTTCATTGTGTGTTTGTGTGAACAAATGTTGTGTATGTCAGGAGCCACTCTCAGGTTACAGTGCTTTCCCACTCTTGGGCTATCATACCCCCCTCAGAGTCCTATTAACAGCTAAGATTACATTACTGCCGTGTCCTTGAGCCCCATGTTGGGTGACCCCCGGCTGAAGTGCTTACACCAGCACCTCCGCCTTCAGAACTGATGGAAAGACCGACTCAACATGTGTGTGTGTGGGTTTGTATTGAAAGAATAAGTCTTGTTGGTCACTTTAACCCAATTACTGGACATTTACGACACTGTAAACTGAAGTAACCGCATTATCCTGACCTGACACCGGTGTGAACATCAAATCAGGGAGGTACATGCACCTGTCAGCTTCACCTGTCAGGGGGAAACGGCTCTGAAGGTAAAAAAAAAAAAAAACAATCCTTGGATTCAAAAGGAGAAATTATACAATGATGTGAGTATATTCAGTTATTAAATACACATATCTACCTTCATGTCAAGTTTGCCGATGTGTTTTTGAGTTGATGTGTCTCATTTTATGATAATCATCAGCACATTTAAACACAGTAGGAGATAATGAATTATTGGACAATTCCCACTGATAATAAACTTCTGGAGTCCCCAAAGTCCATTTTCTTTGATCCAAATCATGAACCATTTTGTCACACTGTTGCATAATAACCAAAAGTTTGCGATGTGTTCACACTGGGATTTCAGGTGAAACCAAAATGTGTGATGTATGTAGAAAATGCTCTCCGATTGATCAGAATTCGATGTATTTGACTGACAATTCAGGCAGGCTACAATACAGTTTAATTCTATGATATACATACAAACATATATATATATATATATATATATTTAGTTTTAACATTGGACAGCATAGAGGTAGCAGGAAGTGCTCGTGCCTCACAGCAAGTCTGTGTAGATGAGAGTAAATGGGTGTGAATGGGTAGATATGGGGATCAGATCTGAAAATCAGTTCCAGTTGAGAATCGATAAAAGCTCCCTCAAGAAATCAATTTCATTAGCCTTCTTGCTTATCAATTCCCTCTACTGACAGCGGTCAGAAGCAGTCAGAATTGTGGCCTTATTTTTAACAAAAAGGTCACAACTTTCAATAAGTTGAATCTCCAGCAATTGGCAAAAGCATTTATCTATGCACAGCACTGAAACAGGAGAGTCATGTGTGTTTGTTCATTTTTGCCACCATAAACCTGCACACCAACTTTTGCCAACAGAGGACATAAGCAGGAATCGATAAGGGAACCGTTAAAGAATCGGGTCGATAAGCAGAATCATTAATGGCACTGGCATCAATAAAATCTTATCAATTCCCATCCCTAGGTAGATGTGACCTGCAGTCTAGAAAGTCTAGATTAGGGCAGTGGCTCAAGTCCACTGGTGCAAGGAGGTGTCAACTTTTACCCTTGACCTAATGTTATTGCTCTCCAGTCAGACTGATTGTTATTCTGCAGCAACTAACTGCCTTCAGACTCTTTATATCCTTGTTATTCACCTAAAGAAGAAACTAATGCAGGAGATGAAAGTGTTGGTGTAAATATTGAACTCCAGTCTGTGGGGTTACAGAGTATGGATGGCAGTCAGTGATGTGAGTTTCCCTGCTTCACCTCAAATCCAATCTCTGACACCGTAAACTGAGCCTCCATTAATCCCCTCCAAAACCCCTACAAAACCTAATCATTCCCTCTAATCCTGTATCATCACAGGTCTGTCACCGGCATGAAGCCCAAATGAAATCTCATCAGGTCTTCTGATTGAATGGATGCCAATATCACCTCTGAAACAGTGAGACCTTGTGGCTCTTTAAGGTTATTGGAACAATTTAATTATTCCAAAGCAGCCGATCCATCCAGTGTGAATCAATCAGAGGCAAACACATCATATTTGGTTTCATGTGATTGTCCTGATTGGCTCTGACAGAGGGTAATAAGTCCAAGTGGGGAAGGTAAAATTAGAGGTAACTGAATTCCCAGGATGCAGCTTCAGTCTGCCGTCATTATGGGAGAGGCTGCCTTCAGATGCTCCAGGCGGTTTACACCCCCATCACCGAGCTATACCGGAGCCTTCAGGCATCCATCAGTCAATCAGCGAAAGACAATCACACCTACAGTTTGATTACTTTAGAGGAAATCTCATCAAAAAGTTTACTCTGCATCCATTTTGCTTCTTTTGTTTGTTGACACAGGGCTTCACTGCTCGCAATTCAAGGAGTTTGTGGTATGAAATGACAGATAAAAAATTAATGCCATCTTTTTAAAGCTTATCACAAACAGTAAAGATGTTCAAGGCTCACCAATGACTCCTCCATGAGCAATTGCAACCAAAATTTTCATGACTTGAAACGTTTTTCTAACAAAAATGTTTAAGTTTGGACAAAACACCAACGCAACAGAATAAAGATGCATTTCAGGGGCATCATTAGAGAGACTAAGTGAGGACATGCATGCATATATCTAATTTTACTCAATTATCCTCTGAAGACAGGTCAGTGTTGGTTATTTCCTCAAGATCTTAAGAAATCAACATAATTCTGGTAAGATCTTGAGAGAGCAGCAATAAATCTCATTAAAATAGAATATATGTAATAATGTATACGGTGAAGACTTCTTTTCATCTTTTTTCTAAGCAAAGATTTGCAGCCCACCAAAAACATCTCTGTGCCCCACTTAAATGTTCGAAGTAGGGTTGCAAAATTGCAGGAATTTTCAAAGTTGGAAACTTTCCAAAGGAATTAACAGGGATGTATGGAATTAATGGGAATGAATGGAAATAAATGGGAATAAATATTTATGTTTTGGTTGGCCATTAACAGGGATTTTAAATATAGTTTGGAAAAATATATTTTGGCATATCTTGACTTATAACCAGATTTGATGGAAGTATACTTGAGAATATCTCTGTTATTCCTCAATCACAAGCTGAAACTGATTGTTTGTTAAAATAATTAAAACTTGATAAAGTTCTACTCACAAATAAATCTGTTGAAATGTAAGGTTTTTGATTGTATTATTTTGCCTGTGACAAAACAAAATATTCACATCCATGTTCCCATATGATAGCAGTTAGTTGAAATTACCTTCAATTTCCAGATAATCCAATAAATTCCTATGATTCCAATGAAAAGTTGAAATTTGGAATATTTCCAAAGTTGTGTAGGTGCACATATGTGTACACATATGTCTGTGTGTATGTATGTATGTGTATATATGCATATATATATACACATACATAAATACATATATAAATATTTATATATATGTGTGCGTGTGTGTGTATATATGTATATATGTATATATATATATACACACACATATATATACACATATATATATGCCTTTCGTCAATCTTTTTTGCCTCGATATAAAGCACTTTGAGCTGCAATTTAATTTGTATGAACTGTGCTATATAAATACATTTTGATTGATTGTTTGATATTTTGAAGAAAAAATTAAAGACCAATCAGCTCAGACGTGTCTTTGTCTGATCTGTCTGTATGTCATTTCATGTTCTTTATTGTTTTTATTTATATTTTGTCTAAAGCGCTTCGTGGCCTCTGCTCTAGTGAGCTGTTAGATAAATCAAATTTATTTTCTGATTACTTACTAACTCAGTGGAAAAGCAGAGTATAATGTACTGACTAAAGGACAGCCCTGCCTTTTGTGTGCACTCTCTCATTCTACAATACTCCAGTGTGATCAAACGATTCGAATGAAAAATACAACAGCTTATCATATTTTGAAACTGATTTGCTGTTCATTTGAAAACCACCTCAATGATTTCTGCCCCTGAAACATGAAGGCTACATGACTGGTCTTTTTCTTCTGTGCTCAATGAGAAATGATTAATTTCACCCAAACAAACAGCTTCCTATTCATCTCCAAAGAAACTGATTTTCTCGGCAAAACACAAGGCCCACATTTTTTGGCAGTCCCATTGTAATAAGGGTTTTTGTTGAGAGTGCCACTCAGTTTTAAGTGGATTATTCTCACCTGGAGTGCAGGCTTTGAATCACTTCAACATCGAATAGACTCACCCTGGAGCCTTTGTTGCATCATTTCTGAGTCAAGCATCTCTGGAGCATTATAATGAGACTTTCACTGGTGGGTGTCAGCCTTCCTCTTCATTAATGCACGATCATAAAAGAAAGGCATTAACATTTAGACTGTTAGTGTTGTGAGCTCATCAAGGCCAGTTGTTTCCGGTGGTTTCTACTCTAACACAACATCGCAGGACAGCTGGAAGAGGAGTTCACTCAGGTCTATGGAGTGTCAACAGAGAGCAAGGGGACGGAGCAGTAAAGAATCACACCAAAGACTAAGGGTCCGTCCCAATTCTACCCCTTAGCCCTTGTCTTACCCCTTACCCCTTGGTTTTGCGCATTCATGTCTAGTGAAGGGGTGTCCCAATTCTCCTTAGAAGAGCTACACAGCTCTTGAAACGAAGACAGATCGGGACCTCACTTGAAAGGAAGCGGTATGAGAATTTCCCATAATACACCGCGCCTGCTGACGAGAAGGCAGAGCAGAGACCAAAGGAAGTGCATAATTATAAGTTCTTATTAAATCTTCAAGTAAATATTAATCATGTTATGAATTGTTGGTATTTTAAAATTTCTCATGATAATGAGCACCCTTAGGGTCGTTTTCGCAACAACATTGTCACCAATAACGGAAAGGTTTTTCCTTTACAAGCGCTCCGCGTACACACAGATCCACGAGAACTACTGAAAACGCGGTAGTGTGAATGCTAGGCCAGTAGTTGGCAATGTAAGTTGGTAGTGTACTTGGCAAATATAAAAAATATGTCTCCACTGGTCAGAGTATCGATGCAGCAAATCCACATTTTGTTGGAGGAGCGAAAACAAACCAAGCACAGTTGGCAACGCACATGTTGCTCGGTAGTCGGCCATAGCTGTTGTTGTTCCTACGCACTTGTGCTACCTTTATCTGAAAGAGTGCTGTACATGCGCCGCACATCCCCGTTTTCCCTGGCAACAGGGATCCCTGTTCACATGGAGATGACAACAAAAACATTTTTAAAACTTTTCACTCTGGTTTCAAAAGTTTGGGGATTCAGATACTCCGGGCACCGTTCTCGTGTAAACGGAAGGTGCAAACAGACTGAAAACGGTAAACGGGGTAAACGGGCCCTCACGTCATCTTTGTGTTTGTTTTGATTAAGAGCCCCCTGCTGGTGAGACTTACATGCTCTTATAGACATCATCCTAAAGAGGAGCTTTGACATCCCTATCCTGTCCCTATCTCCACATGTTCGGCACATCAGAGATGGCTGTGGAGAACCAGGTGTGGGTGATAAAGTGTCCTTTTCTGGGCCCTTGATTCCTGGCAGGAGGCCCTGGTCTGGTTGGGGCTGAGCAGCTGTGTACACACCGTACCTGGATCAATAACAGCAGAGAGCTTGTATTGATTATGTGTGTAAGTGATACGAGAGTGGGGGTTGTTATGCAGGGGAGGAGGGGTGGGGCTGGATTAACAGATATACAGCCTTGTGGTGGCCCTGCTGAGTTGGTTTGTGAGAATGAGAATGTTTTCATGATTGCATTAATCCAATAAAGGCAACAATAAGAAAATGGTAATAAGCTGATTTGACATGCTTACATGGACCTATTAGGGGATTACTGATTCTACATGTAAAAGCTGAATTTCTCTCCACAAGAGCATAAATCTCCACTTGAAGTTTTTGTCATTTTTAGGGCCATTAAATATTGGTATGTCTCTGAATCATATCCAGTTTTCAGCAGCAGCATAAATGCCTGTGCTTCTTAAGCCTAAAATCTACATTCCCCATGATGAACATCACCAAAAAGTATGCAGGAAATTACAGTAAACCAGTCATTTTCAGGTGAATTTAAGCATTTTTATGTTTCACACCACCAATATCAATCACCAGGTGCTGTTTTCTGCCACTCAGCGGGTGGGACTTACAGTCTGGGAGGCCGGGCACGGTACAGAACATTTAAGCTTGGTGAAAAAGTCCTTAAATATAAGAGCTAAAAGGTTAGCTTCAACTATACTTGCTGTAGTCGTGTAGGTTTAATAACTTGACCCCCACTCTACACCCTGTCAATTAGTTTGATTCCTTTATGTATTTCATTTGAGATTTTGACAGAATGTGCGCTCCTTTATTGGGATTGATTTTTAATATTGACAGAGTGAAAACACTATCGTTTCATGTCCTCTGGTTTAGTATTAAATTCTTTTCAGCGTCACTTCAAAAATGCTGCTCCCTAATAATCTTGCTGAGTTTGTTGGTTCTCCTTTCTCTGAGGCCCCATTTACACAACAACGTTTTCTCCAGAAACTGAAAGGTTTTTCCTTCACGTTTTCAAAAGCTCTCCACGTTCACACAGAGACGGTGTAATAACAATGCACGTTCACACAGATCCAACAACTTAACTTATTAAGCCGGTGAAGACAAACTTTTCACAAACAACAATGGCGAGTGGACGCACAAAGACACAGGAGTTTCTTGTCTGGACAACAAATCTGTCTGGATATTTTTGTCTGGATAACAAACCGAGCACAGTAAGCAGCACACATGTTGCTCAGTAGACGGCCAAAGCTGTTGTTGTTGTTCATCTGAAAGAGTACTACATATGCACTACGCGCCATTGTTTTCCATGACATTGCTGATTCCTGTTTACACAGAGACGGATACCAAAACGTTTTCAAAACTTTTCATTCTGTACCCTGGTTTCAGAAGTTTGCAGATTCAGGCACTCCAGGCACCGTTCTCGTGTAAACGGAAGGTGCAAACAAGCCAGCAAGCCAGCCTTGGACATCTTGGTGCCATAGGCAGAATTATGATTTGGTGCCACCCCATTCATGATCAAGAGTTAAGAAAAACCCAGTAACATTTGTGTATTGCACAATTAAATATAAACAGGAATTCAATGGACTCAAACAAATCATGTGAGCCACGTAAGGATCAGGAGACCGAGAGAGAGAGAGAGAGACAGGGAAGGAGAGGTTGAATTGTGCAAAGTAGGAAGAGGAAGAGGGACAACATGGTGGGTGGTTTGGGGCTTTAATCAAAACATATACATACCGAGCTCCTGCAAGCAACCCGCCCACACACACAGAGTGTAGCATTCCTAGCATTTGCCTATACTGCCTTAAGGGAGGGCCGGCTCTGAAATCTTCTAATATACTTTACTCATTTACATGTAACAACAGGAAGCCGATTAAGTGTGTTTATTCCATATTTCATTACCCCAAATGGCCTTCATCTAATAAAGGAGATCACATTCTGATGTTTATGTGACTACTGCAGTAACTCTAGATCGAAGTTAATGACTGGTTTGTTAGTGAGCATGTCAACCTGCTCTTTGTTTTGCTTTTGCCCTCCTATTTATCATCACCTTTGGTCTGTTTTGAAGGTCACTGTGCTCAAAGGTGAGGCCAAACTTCTTCCTTGATTTAATAAAGGTTAACCTCTGAACTCAGAGCCCTCCATCCTCCCTCTCGTGTCCTGGTTTGACCCCTGAGACATATTTGCTTTCCCTCACCTCAAACATGACCCACAATTAATCATCAACACAAGCTCCATCTCACCAAGACAGATTTGACATTCAGGATACTCTTGACTGTGTCTGGAGAGCTGTTATTGATTCAGAGATGGGGAATCTATCAAGACAGCGGTGATACTGAGGCATAAATGAAGAAGTGTCCTGATCTGGATCTGTCAGACGGATGATCAATGTGAGACTGAGACATGAATAATCCCCAACAGGGATCATTTACAAATCTGATCTGCAGAGGTTGACAATCTATTCAGATCAGTTTAGCATTTTTGATCAAATAGGATTCAAAGGAAATTTGAGGATATCTAAGCATTTTAATAAATCCACCTGCTTTTACTTTAAGTTTTGGAATGAGATCATTCAAGCTTCTGTGTAACAACCAGCTGCTGTTACTTTGGGCAACAGCATTTCGCTTCCAGTCAAGAGCAAGTTAGTATATTTCAAACTTTACCAAAGCCTGAAAAACATATTACACATTTATCATTTACACTTAAGTTACCTTGAACACTTCATTTAAAGGATACAAATGAAAAAATCAGGATTAACTGTCTTTTAAGCCCTTAAATATGAGTCACGAGCTCGTTATTAAAGACTTGAACTATTCAAATATAAGTTACATACATATTTCAACCAAGATACCAAACAAAGCAAGAAACCCATGGTTCATATGCTCGATCAGAATATTTGGATAAATCATAAAGCAGCACAAACTGCTCAGAGTAACACACTCGAGAGGTTTGAAATCCAATTTGATCTTTTAAGCATTTATGCAAATAGTAATAAACAGAAAAACCAAAACCATCCATCTTTATCTATTTCACTCAACCTTACAAGGTCACAGGGAGCTGAAACCAATTCCAGCAATCACTGGGCGACAGGCGGGGTACACGCTGCATTAGAGACAAACAGCCAGTCACAAGTTAACCAACAGACAATTTGGAGTCTGCAGTGAACCTAACAAGCATGTTTTTGGATTGTTGGAGGAAGCCAACGTGCCCAAAGATGCCCATGTATGCATTGGGAGAGTAAGGAAACTCCACACAGCAAGTCTGAACTTGACAGGAATCCTAGAGGTGAAAACACAAACTACTGCATCACCTGCAGCCCCACATACATGTGTGCAATACATATTTCAACCAGCAAAGGTATTTTGCTAAATTTGGATGGTGACTGAAAGAATGTACTGTCACATTTAACACGGGCCAGTCAGAAGTTTGGAGTTACTTCTCGCTTTCTGCACAGCTCTTGTCCTCAAAAGGACGATAAAAAGCCTGATCATGTCTGACCAGGAACCATCGCTACAGCCTGAAGCTTAACAAGATAGAGCTGCCTGATGACAGACACAGAATCTGGCAAATCCATCTGCATTGAAAGGTAAGCAAACCTTATCAAATCACAGTACCCCAGGCAAGGGGGTCATGTTTTTCCAGTGTTTGTTTGTCTGTGCTTTTTGCTTTTGAGCGAGATAACTCTAAAAGTTTACAAAGGATTTAGATGACGTTTTCAGGGAATGTTGGTCATGGCAAAAAGGAGAAGTAACTACATTTTAGTGGTGATCTGAATCTGGATGCAGGTCCAGGAATTTTTAAAGTACGTGATTGCAGGATTGGACATTTTGCCACATTTTCAATAATAACTGGGCTGGCAGCATAAGAAACGCCTGGGTGGATGTTTAAACTCTCAGACCAATTCTAGTTTTTAAGAGTGCCTGATTGTAATGTGTGGTTGTAGCTGATTACCTCCGCCAAGAAGGTTATGTTTTGGCCAGCGTTTGTCCATTTGTTGGATTGTTGGTTTGTTTTTCTGTGAGCAAAAAACTCTAAAAGTCCACCTACCTCCCTTCCTTCACACCCAACACAGCATCGTGTGGATTTGCTGTTCATCATGAGACTGGGGTCCACATTCAAGATTTCCTGCTGCTTAACAGAGGGTTTTTTCTTGCCGCCATGATGGAGGGATTCATGATTGGCTATATGGATTCATGTTGGGTGTTGGATGTATATATTTGTATATATATGTATATGTGTATTTTTATATGTATATATGTATCTATGCATATATGTGTATCCATAATATGAAGAGCTTTGTGTTCTATTGTAAAGTGTCTTGAGATAACACTTGTTATGAATTGGCGCTATACAAATAAAGATTGATTGATTGATTGATTGATTGATTGAAAAGTCCTGAACAGAAATTGATGAATGTCAGTCATGGCACAAGGAAGACGTTACTACATTTTAGTGGTGATCTGAATCTGGATGCAAATCTAGGAATTTTTTAAATATTTTTTTAACATTACCAGATACGGTAGTTTTCACAGTTTTGCTAATTACTCAGCTAACAATATTGGTAATGCCTAAGCAGAGGTTTGTGGTCTTGGTGCCCTTCTAGTTTAGAGGATGTTTTCGACTTGTCATTTAATAAGATGGAGTGATATTGTGTATGTAAATATAATGTTTAGCATCATATTGATGCTCTCGAATATCTCTTTTTAAACAATCTATTTCAGAATTGGAAAGACAATCGATAATTAGGATAATAGATAATAATTATAAATTGAATAATTGGAATAATTGAATTTCCATTTAAGGAAGTGATCATAAAATCATCTGTTTTATACGCTACTATAAAATATATTATTTCATCTGAAGAAATGATGTAACTAACTTAACCTTAAGATCTCAGTTGTGAATCAAGATGTTTCCTTTTCATTCCTAATTTCAATCAAGATGACAGACAAAGCAAGAACTCTCCTGAGATCCTAAATCAAAAACGTATTTTAACACTGATCCACGGTATAAAAAACAAAAAAATCACCTATGTAATTTACAAAAAATGCTCATTAAAGGGTACCTAACTTATAGTGTAAAAGCCTTTTTTGTTATTGTAGAGTGTGTGATAACATTTACTTTGGTTCAAAATCACTGGTCTGCTGCTGAGAATGTTCCAACTTCATTCTCTATTACTTTGCCATACTTCAACTCTACATTGGAAAAAATAACTTTAATAATAAAAACAGCAACAACGTACCATCTACAGTGATCATACAGGCTGCTATACAAAAACTGAGTCTACATGATGTCCTTTATCTCCTGACAAATTCTTTTTAACACCCTGAAGACTGAAAAATACTTGGCATTTGGAAATCAACGCGGCCAACAATTATAGGCATTGTAATCCACTTTACTTTGTTTCTTTGATTTCATTTGTGGTATATCGGCAGCGGGTATTTCAAATCTTTATCTCATAATTATTCTCACTCTACATCAATATTTACGACTGAAGCCCCCCGCCCGTCCTGAAACAGTAACCCTGACCAGCCTGTCGCCCCAGCTGCTCTTATTGACATTGATTTTTGTGTTTCTTATAGACAGACTCACATGAAAAACATCTGTTCTAACGCCCTCTTTAGTGCTCCCACAGGAGCTGAAAAGCTCAATTACAACAAAGCTTCATGACTGCAGAGCTGCCCTCCAAAATATTGCTGAGCCAGCATTTGAAGGACGAACCAGGGGAGCCAATTTATCCTCGTTTTTTAATTGATTATTTACCACCTCTGCCAGGGAGGTTATGTTTTTGTCCACATTTGTCCATCTGTCTGTCCATCTGTCTGTTTGTGTGCAAGACAACTCAAAAAGTACTTGACATATTTTGTTAAAATTGTCTGGGAATGTTGGTCATGGCAGCAGGAAGACGTTATTAGCTTTTGGTGGTGATCCAAACACAGATGTGGATCCAGGAATGTTTGAAGTGTTTGTTTACAGAGCCAGTTTTCCACATTTTTGGATAATAACTAACAATTATTTATAGAGTTATTTATACTGTTAAAAAGTTAAATGCTCATCTGTACAGCTCCTTCGCTTCATCTGTGTATATATGGTTGGGCTGAGTTTTTGTTCTTTATGTAACTATTGTATATTTTTAAATATACTCAAGTCAGTTTGGCACTATTTTACACCTGTTTTTATACTTTGTTTTATTCCTCCTGACACTTTAGTTATTCTAATTGTATGTTGATTGTTTTGCACCAATTCACCAAATCAAATTCCTTGTATGTGCAAATGTTCTTGGCATTAAATACTATTTCTGACTCTGGTTCTGATTCAGTGTCAGAAATGTTCACACGTAGGTTTGTGCTCTCAGAAGAACTTTCTTTTTAACAGTGTTATTGTCATTATTTTCATTATTCAAGTTAAGAGAGGCAAAAACAGGGCTGCTGGTTTGGCAGAGAGGACAGCAACCATGCACATATATGAAGGCTCTTGCCTTATGCAGCCAGGTTCGACTCCTGCCTGAGGTTTATTTCCTGTGTGTTTTCCCCTACTCTCTAACCATTATTTATACTGTTACTAACTGTGTGAGAAACAAGCCACAAAAACAGCGTGGGGTAATCACACGCCACAAACACTTCCTTTATATCCGCTTAATTTTCCACTACCAAGCCGCTTTGATAGGCACTATTTTGAGACACTTCACGGCCTACGTGTCCAACAATTCTTTATATTACACCAAACATTTGGTGTAACATTATACATACACCGCTAATTAGCTTAGCTCAAACAGTGGGAGTCAGTGGGTAGTGTTAGCCTGCCTCTGCCTTCAGTCATCAGATAAACTCTTCAGCAACTCTAAGCTTTCTACTCTTAAACAGAAGCTTAGTTTTGCTGACCTACTTACAAGCACCTCCACGGTGGTTCGAGCTGGGGATGAGAAGTTCACAGACGAGTCGATTCTTCTGAACAGCTCTTTAAAGTGAACAATGAGAACCGATCTTTAGTTGTGAGTGAGACATTTATTTGCAAGCCATTCTTAAATTTGCAGGCAATTGTATTTAAGAATGGCTCACAAACGTACGGCACACTCACAACTGCAAATCGGTTCTCATCGTTCACTTAAAAGAGCTGTTCAAAAGACTCTCATCATTCACAAACATCACATCTCTAGCGTAAACCACCGCGTAAGTAGGTCAACAAAACAAAGCCTCTGTTTACGAGTAGAAGAAGATAATATGATGATAGTAGAAGATAACGTAACATAACCCGATAAAAATTGAGTCACAACAAGCACAAAGGATTATTTAGAGTTGCTGAAGAGTTTATCTGATGACTGAGGCAGGCTAACAATACCCACGGACTCTCAGTGTTTGAGCTAAGCTAATTAGCGGTTGGCGAGCTCTGCCTGTCTCTTCTTTGTTACTGCATGCATGGTTGAAAGAATGGTGTCTATCTGCTTGTCATGGACTCAGGACTGAGGCAAGACACTTAAACAAAAACATGTTGGCGTATCCCTTTAAGATTCTGCTAATCAAATTACTGAGGAGGGCTAATTTACAAATGAAGGCTCACAGTGGTGTTTGCAGCCCAGCATGCAAACACATGAGTAGCTGCCCCAAGCAGCAGGCATCATTCCTCGAGTACAGAAACAAACAGACATAATTAGCCTCTTCCCACCTCTGCTTCCTTTGGATTCAACAGTATCGTGACTCCCTCGCAGCAAATTGACTGGAGAGTGCATTAAAATGCAAAGAGGAGCAACAGAAGTGTCTGAGAAGGTGGAGGGAGGGGGAAGGTACTGGAGACAGAAAATCATTGTCTGATTCATCACTTCATGTTCTGGGGGATTACACGCCGAGAGAGACACTGCTGCAAAATCTAATCCAGGAATAAAAATGGATTATTAATTCAGGAAGAAGAATTGAAGTGTAATCCTTCTATTGGATCAATTATCTCACAAATTATCTCATGGAGGCTTCAGAGCAACGCATGCTCTACAATGGATGCGCTGGGATTGTGTAAATTAGCCATTTCACACTTTTATGTATAAATTATTATCTGTGAGTCTGAAGTATGGAGCGTGGTTAAAGAGTTTTACATGTTTTTTCAGAGGCCTGTTACAAACACAGATGATACATGTCCTCGCAGTCTTTGGGGGCAAACAAGTGGACAAAAAATGAGATGAAATAAAAATTTAACTAGAGCTTTTTCTTCTGCAAAAACAGGCCTTGAGAGAATTCAAGAACAAGGTCTTGCGCTCCTCCAGCTTCATTGTTCATTGTCACAGTGCCAATTGCGTCTCCTACAGCCCCCGCGGGCAAACAGGGTCCAGTAATATTTCATTGAGCAACACAACACAGCAGAAATCTCCATTTCCCCCTAACAAAGGATGCTGATGCAGAGAAAGTGTGTCCACCTTTTCTCTACTCCACTTTCCTTTGTCATCTGCAGCCTCCTGTGAAAACCTTGCAGCTCCCCCTCCACAAACGCAACACGTATTTTCAGTGGGCGCAGAGATGGAGGTATAGAGCTAAGGTGAGGAGGTTGTGGAGTGTTTGTGGAGGCTACAAATGGAAAACATAACCCTTTTTACCCCCCAGCCGCTCTTATCACGTGGAAATTCCTGGTGTGTTAAATTAAATTTCGACTGCATTTTCCAGGATCAAGATGGGAAGGATGGATTGGAAAAAACATTTTGTTGGGAAACGAGGACACATGTGGCACTGTTTTGACAGGATATGTGTGTCAGAGGGGTGGGTGATTTGGGAAAAAAATGCTTTGGGATTTTTTTTTTAAGACAGAATCATGATCTTGATTTTATCAGTTATTTTTGTACTCAGTGAACACTTATTTGTTAATAAACCAGAGACAAACTTAAATCCATAAAAACTCCTTTAAATACACAAACGCAGAACATGGAACAGAACTTCAATTCTAATTTTATAAAACTTTAACTTGTCTTTAGCAAAAATATGTTCCTTGCATGGAGTATCATAACATTAAGCACTTTATAGTTAGAAAAAAATGGGTGGTGGGGGTGTGCAGGGCTACCATAAAAAAGATGACTTATTCTGCTGCTTTCTGAACAATTTTATTGAACAATTTCTAGCACAATTTTAGAAATTCTGATTTAAATTTAGATTAAATATATTTGAGTGATGCTGATAAATATTCATTTGAAAAAAAAGAAAAACTAGTTTAAAAGGTTTAACTCGCAAACCCATCCTCACATGAAGTGATGTTTAAAGGCTGTAACAATGAAAACTTCAAATCATTGAAGAAATTTTTCAGTAAACAAAACAAAATATTTTTGTTGTGTAATTAGTTGAATCAAATGAGTTATCTCAACTATACTTATTCAGGTTTTTATGTAAAGTTGGTCTAATTTCTTAACCTAAGTTGGCAAAACTTAAAACAATTAGTTTAAGGTCAGGCATCGTCAGGCCAAGTTTTGAAGAAAGGCTTTCCATAGGCAGATAAAATATTTTGTTGTGCTAGACTGGTGCAGAGGTAAACAAACACAACATGTCCAAGACATACTGAGACCGGTCTGGGTTTGAATCCTGCCTAAGACTCTCTGTATTTAATTGGTTTTTCTCTCAACTCAAAATTTTGAGTTTTAACCCAAAACTCGAAAATCTAGTGCAGTTACCTTAAAATTTTAGTTTATGGGCTTATTTTTGTCTTACAATGATGAAACCAAGGTACAGGGACTAAATCTTTATGAGATAGTTCAGGCTTTTTGAAATGGGGCTGCTAGAGTGCCAATAAGGGAACTTGCGAGCTTTGTCATTGGGGGAGATATCCGGTATAGCAGTATATGGTGCTAAAGCCTTACAATTAGCCCACTTTTAGGTTAAAACTACTCAAAAAACTATGTTGGCATGACAATTTGCTACAGTAAGATTATTTACAGAATTTAACATTTCTTTGACAACACCTATACAACATTTTAAAACAGTAAAATATATTAAAAAACATATGTGCCAAGTATAAAAATGAAAACTGTGCCTGGTGAGATAGGATAACACCTATACTATAAGCAAAGATGCTGTGAACAGGTTTTTAGATAAAGCTCCAACTCTATAAGTCCAGAAGCACTTATAAACTGCAGTAAACGAGATAATATAGTCTGTATTAGGGCTGGGCGATATGACCTAAAATAAAATCCTCAGTCTTTTTCTGCCTTTATGTTATTAAAATATGTTCCAAAACCAAACACACTTTCCCTCCTATAGTTAAAATGCATGCTGTAATTTTGTCATAAAATGTTGATTATGTAGTTCAAATGTAGGGAGGCTTGTCTACATAAACACTAAAAGATGAGCTATTTTCACAGTATATTCACATGGAAACATCTGATCAATATTTAATCTCGTTTAAGAAACAAATAAAGACCTAAACATGTGCTTGTGCAAAACCTGACAGGGCCTACCATCATGAAAGCTGTATATTTTCAGTAATTATATTTTCAAACAACTTATGACTGGAGTAAGAGTCAGCTGAGAAAAAATCTCAATATTTCATTTTTACATCTTCTGCAGAAAAGAATTCAAATGAATCGATTTAATATATTGCCTGGCCTCAGTCTGTATCTTTATGCAGAGGTAAAGTAAAATCACATTAAGCCAGCATGACAGAGAAGAGCCCACTGTATTTGGTCCAATGCTGTCAAAACAGCAAACAACACAGCTCCGCTTTAATAGTTAAAGTGATATTACCTCACTTTAACTATTAAAGTCACACACACAAACCAACCCTGAAGCCATCCCACCAGGTGCTGCAGATGGATGCTTTATTTTTTATAAGCCTGAAATGAAAAAACAAACGCACCTCTTATATCATGAAACACATTCCTTGTTATGGACCCGTCAAAATAACAGCTCTCAGAGGGAAAACAATTAAATAGTGAAATTGATGGCTGTACTTTAGTCCAATAGGAGGTAGACAAGTTTTAAATAAGCTCTTCAGAGGTGTGACAAACACCCCTCATCTTTAATTATAACTCATTATTCACTGTAATGAAACCAAGCACATTAAAGGGTATTAATTTATGAAGACTGGTCCTGATTCGGAGCCACCTGCTGACATGATTAAACACGTGTGTGCATTTAAACATGGATATGATGAGTACAAGAGAGAGGAAACCCCATCACCACAGGAGCGAGCTGCAGCACCTGTTCATCAGCCGAGCCTGTTAGATGAACCAGACTGAACCAGATCTGCCCACTGACCCCTAGACCTGGATCACAGTGCTGCGCGAGTCAGGACAGACTATCACACACCCTGCTGGGCAGGCCCCTAACAACACCAGCTACTGGGCTGTGTACACTGACGGAGGACAAAGATCAAGAGGAAGGGGAAGATGAGTCGCTGTTTTGTGGAAGTTGCAATGTTAGAAATAAATTATGATAAAACAGGACATGATTTGGTTTTTATGAGTTTGAACAAAATGAAGATGTTGCTGTCTTCATCAAAAAAAATCTTCTTACTGATACTTGACAAACATTTTTGTAGGAAGTAGGATTGTCAAAAGTATCGATACTCAAACGCCGTATCCGGATACGATACTAATTTGCCATGGTATCGATACTACTTCAGACAAGTGTTTGCATATTTTTGTTCTCGTTAATTTTAGATTTTTGAATTATCGAAGACAACCTTAAAATATTGTCAAATTGTGTTATATTTGGGTTATTTATTTATCATTTTTTGCTCTAAGTAGAAACAATGTGAATGTCTTGTTTTTTATTTTTATTTTTTTTTCATTTTCGATCATTTAACTAGCATCTGTGGTTCTGTTGAGAAAGCACGTTTCATGTTGAGACTGAAAAAGTGTTTTTTAAATTTTCATGTTGATGAAAACATTTTTATGCCTTTTTAAATTTTTTGTCATTTTAGCAGTATCAAAAATGACACCAAGTATCACATATTTTTATGGGTACCGATATCGAGTTTGAAATTTTAGTACCATGACAACAGTAGTAAGAAGTATTCCATCCATTTAAGGATCTTAAAAATATGTCAGCTTCAAGTCTCGCATTATTTTAACAATCCAAAGAAATAAAAGAAATGGAGAAAATGGAGAGATCTCATTTAACAAAAGTCAGTCCAGGTTTATGTGGAGCCATGTAGTTCATACTGCTTTCATTTTACAATCAAAGTGTTCATGAAAGAAAACAAAGAGCATTATTGGGGTACAGAGTCCAATACTGTAAAAACAGAGTGCAGACGGTGCTGATGGTGAGGTCTGAACACCAGTTGCTGATGAATATTTGATGATGGTATTGATTATTGGTGTTCATTTTTTTCACCACCATGTTTGCAGTTTACTTCTGATACAACATGTAGTCATTATGACCTTTTGCACCCTCTAGTGGTATCCTCTAGTAAAATATGTCCCATACAGGCGAGAATAAACGCAAACGTGAATACAAGGACATTAAGCATATCTCCAGCCTAAGACAGAAAACGTGTATTTGTGAGATAAACTGTGTGGTAGAAAGTACTGAAAAATGATCCATACCAAAAACAGGAATTGTACAACTCAAAAACCAAAATCCAGATTTTAGTGTACTGTTACACCCCTTATATAAGCATTAAAATATGTCCCAACAAGAGAAGACTCCTGGTGTGGTAGTATCTGATCAATTTTTCATGATTTTTAATTAGATTAGTGGTTTAGCAGAAGGATTGAGAAATTTCCAAACATGCTGCCTGTCACTTTTAATTTCTTTCCCCCCAAAGCTCTGATCCTAAAATCACCCACAGCCTGAAATTACCCTGATTCAAGATTACAGACAAGAGGGGGTGCTGGTTGGTGGATTGGTTGGCAACCAGGCACGACCCATATACATGCTTCTGCTGATCCGGGTTCGAATCCAGCCTGTGACCAGTCTGCAGAGTGTCTCCCCTACTCTCTCTCTCTCTCTCACCCCACCTTCACAAGCCTATCCACTGTCTCTCTCCCTCCTGTCAATACAGGCACAAAATTAGGGAGCTGTACAATCTGCGATCACAGAATCACGCAATTGGACATTAAAAGCGGAATATCACAGAAATGCCCAACATTTTATGTAAAAGTTTAGGGGATTTTTTTAGTAAAAAGGAACGTATTTCTCAGGAAAATGCTCCAAGGGGGTCCCTTATACCCCTGTCCCACTGGCCAAAAAACCCATTTAAACACATAAACTATTGGCTCCTGTTGGCAGTGGGAAAGGGTCTAATCGGCATTTAGACCCAGCTCAACTGACCCTACAAGCGACACGGGTTTTTATCGGCTCGCCTCCGATCGGCTCCAGTGGGAACATCACACCCGGGTGAACCCGCTAATTTACGGTATGACGTTGGCATAACGTGGCATAATATCGCGCCCGTCCCCTCCGTCTGTAACTTACGTGACTCTTTGCCTTCTAAGCAACAGATTCCATCTGCCTTCGTATCATCAGCACTTGAATGTTGTTCAGTCTGTGCTGAGTTTGTACATTTTTAAGAGGGACAAAGTATGGAAAACAGTTGACCACCGTGTCCACGACTTCCATGATCCTTTCCATTGTTGCTTGGCCGTGTTTTGGCATGTTGATGATGTCATCATCGTGATGACATCGGGCTGATGCACCAGAGGAAAAAAAATAAAAAAACCTGTCTTTGCCGGCTAATTTTAGTGGGAAAGCGTCTTAAGGCTGGGGACAATGCATGCTTCTCTTCCCCTTCCCCTCCTCTTGCCCTCATTAATGATGCAAACACGTGGAACTGTCTGCCTAAGACACCAGCTAAGTCGGCAAAGAAGCTACAAAACTCCCAGCTAACTCCAAAGTACAGGGCAGAGCAGTTTCCCAACGATTATTATGTGTCAGGCGATCAAATGTTCTGCAATTTTGTGAACATACTGTTGACTGGACCTGTAAAGGTACCTGTGAGGACCACCTGAAGATTGAATGATTGTATTTCTTTACTTTATTTAGTGTCTCGGGGTTAAATTTGCGTAAAATACTAAAACCTGAATTCTCAAAAAAGAAAAACAGAAAAAGATGGAATTTGGGAAAAAGTAACAGATTTTATAGGGCCCTAAAAAATTGTCTTAAAAAAAAAAAAAAAAAAGATAACAGACAAAAGACCTCATTCCCCAACCAATCTAGACCGTCATTCCTGACACAGATCTGAGCAGGTGTTTGGTATGTGAGGGGTCGGTATTTTAGGGGGTCCGACCAGCCAATCATGCTCCCCTGCAGCCAAAGTCCAGACCGTCCCACCAGCTCTTGCCACCTGTCCTTCATCCTCCCTCAGGCTTCAGAGAGAGGGCGAGGGCCAGATGGCTCCTGAGGGTCGAGCAGCATCCCGAGCGCAGCATCCTCCCAACCCCCAACCTCACAGCTACACGCCTGGTCCTACCTCCACCCTCTGACCGACCCCCTCCTCCCCTTCCCCAATCCAAACCCCTGAGCCCCAGCGCTCGTCAGTGCTGCATGACTGGGCAAACACAGTCTTTCACCAAGATAAATCCCCTGTCTCTCCTCTGCAGCTGCCTGCTTTGCAAGAAAGGCTTATAGAGCCTAAAAGAGTCCTCATCTGCACTGGCCGACTCAGAACTCATGACATTAAGATTTCCTCTATCACAAAGTGCCAGAACCTTCTCCTCATGCTGCCTCCGTAGGTGGAAATCCTTTAAATGAAATGGTTTACGGGGGCTGCAGAGTACCAGAGCTGTGTAATATAAAGCGCAGCAGATCACTAAAGATGGTAATCACTTATCTGAGTGGTCCAGTCAGAGGCTGGATGTGTTAAAGGGGGGGAGTGTGTACAATGGGCTCTAAATAATCTCACAAGGCTGCCCGTTTGTCATGACGCTAGCCTATCTCTCTGAGATTACATTCAATTAGTTTCAGATACTAGTGGTGCGGGACGCTGGCACACTCGATCAATCAGAGCCTGTCAGTGATGAATTGTCAACGCTCTTGTCTTTCTCCATATCTCACATGCCAACGTCCTGAAGGAGTGATGGCGAACGAGTCGAAAGAAAGTCTTTAAGGTCTAATGCCTGTGACCTTATACTCGATATCCAATCCGTAAAAAAATATTCAAATGTAAAATATTAAGGGTAGCAGCACATCAGTCATTGTAAGTTTGAGTTATAGTCTTTTGCCTAAAATATCTTTTAGTTTTAGTCATAATTTTGTCATCTAAATTGTTTTAATTTTAGTCTAGTTTTACTTGATGAAATTTCACAACATTTTAGTTGATGTAATTTACTGTAAATTTAGTCGACTCATGTGTGAAGTGTAAAGTGTAAGGCATTTTTTTGTTTCCTTGAATTTCTGAAGTCATGTTTTTACACTCGGATAAAATCAAACATCTAATAACCCTTTATTGAATGCTGGTAAAGTTTGAATGTATAAATGAACAGAAACAAATTGAACTTTTGTGTGAAATGCAGTCACCTTTATTTAGGCTACCTGGCAGAGCATCTCAGTTACAATACCAGAACTGACAACAAACAGTGAACCTGCTCTACATGAATATATCAATTCATAAAGAGAGGAGCTCTGATTGGATCGCTCCACAACTTATCCCACCACCACCAAGCTAAGGCAGTTGTGGTTGGATGTCCCTCTTAACTCATCCAACCTTTCCACACAACCAAAGTAGCTGTGATTGGATATATTCCTAACTTGTTCCTACTTTCTACATGACCAAATTAGGTCTGATTGGATTAAGTCCCTGTCAAACATTTTAGTCTAGTTTTTATTTGTTGATGAAAATGTCAATTTAGTTAGTTTTAGTTTTTGTCCATGTGCACTTGTTTTAATCAAACAGAGGGCGCTCTCATCGCAATTTGACCATCAGCCACAAACACTACTGTCTTGACCTCAGTAAACAAAGACTGAGGTACTTTTTAATCAAATGGAGGATGCACAAGGCCACGCTGAGACAGCCTTATAAGGTCTAAATACAGCGTCAAAATTTTGCTGATAGGAAAGACATGGGTCTTCATTTAAAGGACTGAATGATCGTTTTAACGACTGACAAGGTGCAAAGAGTAAACAGACAGAGATTTGTCGCTAATGTTTGTTAGCTTGTTTAAGGGGGTAATGTAAAGGGCATTGACTGCAGCAATCTGAGCACCGCTTGGCACAGATGTTGTGTTCCTAATGAGCAGGTTGGCAGCTCAGGGAGGGTATAACCTCCGTGACCTTGCCCATATGTCTGCATAAATGACCACTGACAGAGGAAATGCTGCAGAGACAGTAGCTAACACAGGTTCCTCTTTGGTTGCATCAATTATCTCCACAAGTCCACAGAAAGTAGAGAATACAGCTGAACATTATATAACTTTGACATTGTAACTGCAATGTGTGGAAGTCACCACAAACTATCATAGAGTTAAAGAGGTTTACAACATGGAATTTTTTACTGCAAAGCTAACATTGAATTTGGAGAGCTTTCTGGTTAATTGGCCCCAATATATACATTCATTGTTAATTGATGTGTAGAAAAAACATGGACATAACATTATTTGTCTAACTAATACTGACAGAATTACTAACAAACAGATGAACAAATACAGACAAGTAGTTGTTAAGATGCTTATTTAACTGCTTTCTATTATTTTCTTTCTGAGTGTATGTCAAACGTATGCATGCTTTCCCTGACTATTCATAAATTGTGGAAAGAGTCGTCTTTTCCTGTGCATAGAGGCTCTCCGAGGACATTTCTGTGGATACTCACGTGTGGACAGTTTGGACTGCCCAGACGGAAATGTGCTGGCATAGATATTTAATATTTGACTGCTATGTACATAATCATGTTTTATGGAATAAAAATAAGTTTAAAAAAGTAACTGCAATGTGTGCATGCACAATAGTTGCATTACAGGATGTGCAGTGTTAGTCACATTACTCAAGGTATATAATGCTGCCATATGTGTTGTATGATGGAAACCAAAACCTAAAATCTTCTCATTTACTTAACTGTCTACAATAAGCATCTGATATCACCATCAACAGGTTTACTCAGAGCTTGTGTGTTTCCTGCAGGTAAATATTGCAAGTTACAGATGATGCCTGTTACAGATAAAGCAGTGTTACAGTTCAAAGAGTGATCATGTTAAATGGCGATCTTTAACTGTTTTCTTTCTTTCTTTATTCAGTCCTCATTTGATCAGGACTATCAAAACCTCATTTTATGAGTTTTCTCTAACCTGACAAACCAGGTGGACAGTTCAATATATTTCCCTAGTCCATTTGGAAAAGAGCCAATACAAAGAGGGAAAGGCAGAACCTTCAAAAGTATATCCGTTAGGCGATTAGACAATTGTTCTATCAGTCACATTCATTAAAGGCTGATTAGATAACGCAGTAGGCGTGCTTAGCTGCTGCAGGTAAAGGACAGAACGTGAGACACTTGTAGAACAAACTCTCAGCAAAACATGCCGTTAGTGAAGCAAAAATATCCTACAGAAAAGTTTGTTGTTGTTTGTTCTTCATTTAATAAAGAAATGTGGTCCAGCTCTGATAAAACTGCTACTGAAGCTGTTAGCATCTATGCTAATCTCTACCACCTCTTCATACCTTGCATAAAAATTAAATGTTAATATGCGACTCCAGGTCCGATTCATGCTCTAGTCTTTGTCTTCTTTGTCAGTGAAGCTATTGACCACCAATTATCACGTCTTATTGACCCGTGAGACATCGGTAAGTCACTCGAGCATTTGTAGTCAGAGAAAGACGCTCATTAACCAAACCTCCCCCCTCCGCTGAATATGATACGTATCTGAGGTTCAGGATTAAGTCCGTCTTGAGAAGGTAATAAAGAAAAGCGTGCAGGGATTCCCACTCTTGGTTAATTATAGGGGTGTTAGGAAACGACTGCAGCAGAGCAGTCAGCTGCACAAACACTGCAAACAGCTCATTATCCTGCAGAGCCCCCCCCCCCACACCCCCAACCGTATCAAACACCTCTTAATGAGGAAGACCGGGGAAAATAAATACATAATTTCAAATAGTTATGATTGAGCAATTAGTGTCAAAAACCCTTTCATCCTCATGAGCTGAATCAATAAAGGATTCCATTACAGGACGGTCCCTGTCACCTTGTGAACGCCCTTCAACATCTCCATCACGCGATTATGGACGAAGTCAAGACGGCCCGTCAAACTCGGCCTTTATGTTCACTAATAACCACGGCGAGGAGGACAGAGCTCTCTGAGCAAACTGAAATACTGTTTGTTTAATGGGCAAGAAAGATGTCATGATAGGGGTGTGCGATATGAGGGTATTTTTTATTTGATGTATTCATTTATTTAACCAGATAATTCCCATTGAGATCAGGATCTCATACACAAGGGCGACCTGGCTAAGAGGTCGGCAGCACACGCCATGATAAATACAAATTCAAGAAAGATTAAGGCAGTAAATTACAAACAATAAATATGGAAAAAATCAACAATTTGAAAGTGGAATTGTGACAGTTTTGAGGACAGAAACAATAAAAAACAGTGAGAAACATGAAACAAAAAGCTTTGACTGAAGCCAGTTTTGACATTCTCAGTTCTGTCTGAACAGTTTTCCAAGCAACAAAAAGCTCATTTCCCCGATTCAGTTCAGACTCTGGGCACATTTAGATGATCAATTGCACAAGAGTGTAAGGCATACGTGCTCCTCAATTTCTGCATCAAATTGTGAAGAACTATGCCAAAGCAGAGAGACCGCAGGATCGTCCACTGGGTTTATTCTATCTGCTACAGTTCATGCTCTCCCTCTCACACTGCAAAATGAAACTGAAACTTGGGATTAAGGTAAGTGTATTTAGTCTGTTTAGTCTCTTTACAAAGTTTTGTATTTTGTATTTGCATTGACCAAAATGTTGTTACTGAGGACTAGTAAAAGTTCTAAATTAATAGCCTTGAAATTACATTTGTGGGTGAGTTTTTGTGCATTTAGAATTGAATTTATGGATGTGGGTTTGGTTCTGGTCTATAATGTGCAGATAAATTATTATGAGTAAGTACAAAAGGAATCATGATAAAATTTTAATCATGACCCTCCCTTAAAAAAATCATGATAATTTTTTTTCATACCCTCCACCCCGATTTCATGAGGACTGCTTTTTCACCAAACCTGGAGGCAGCTTTAAAAAACAAATTCACAGGATTCAGGGTTTTGTCAGAATTTTGCACTTAAACTGTGTTTGACAATGGATCATCGGCTACAGCTTTCAGACGTCCTACCAGGCGGTGCGAAGCAAAGAGCTGCGATGAATGCAGGAGGTCCCCCACCACCCAAACAACAAAAGCAAAACCAGTAAGTGGGGGAGAGTTGAAGAAGTTGGTCGGGCAGTATGCTGTAGAGGAAATGCTGCCCTTAAACACGGTTGACTCACAATATATATAAAAACATATTGATATATTATATATTTAATGTAACCAATAAAGTAACTTGTTATCTAACTTAGGTCCTTCTAATATCAAGTAATCAGTAAAGTAACTAAGTTACTTTTTAAAGGACTAATCAGATTACTTTTTCAAGGTAACTGTGGCTGCACTGGCAATGCATTTTACCAATACTGTGTATAGATTGCGGGGTGGGTTAGGGGGTTGGACAGAGTGGGTTTGGGTCTTACTTCCTTTTTTCTTGTATTAATTTATCTGTCTGTTTGAAAAGCACTCTGTGCTACATTTTCTTGTGCTATATCAATAAAGTTTGATTGATTCATTGACTGATTGATTTCATTTTCAAAGTTTAACACGTTTTTCTTGACTCACAAACATCGTGCTTTTCCTGCAGTGCAGCTGTTGTCAGATTAAGACTTTCTGCAGAACGTCTTGTGTTCAGTAAAGGCAGCTTTAGAGCAAAGGTAAAGGCCTATAAAAGGCACATACTGTAGATCCTTGACCATTTCTTGTCTACGGTTGGACAATTCATAACAATAATGATCCAATCTCATGGAATCATAGTTCAATGAATACCAATTGAGGCCAAATAGACAATATTCTGCTGCAAGAAGAGTCTGCAGTTCTGCTCCATCAAACACTGAGGCTTTTTTCTCCACAGTACAATACGTCCCTGATGTCCTCTGCTTTCCCATGTAAGTCCATGATTGCCACTCAATGAACATTAATATATAGAGCAGGGAACATGTGAGGAAGTGAATCTACAAAGGGAACAAAATCCAATTACCTCCTACTGCTGCGGGTATCACATATAGGATCTTGAACTCACGCAGCCCAGGTAATTGTCGAGGGACACCGAGGCTTGCTGCATGGAAGCCCGGAGTAATTCTCCAACAATGGGCGCCGTGTGTCCGGGTTACTACCTCAGTGCTTTCAATTTATTTAAGTTGGCTGATGTCCATTAAGAGGGAAGGTGAGTATCAGCCCAGTCTGGACCAACCTCCCTTCCCTGGAGAGCGCCCAGCGTCTGGCCTCGCCTGGTCTCCCCCGATTGATGATGCCGTCACGTTCGCGGCCGAAACCGGGGCTCATAATGAAATCTAGACGCGCCACCGCTGATAACTGATCGCGCATGCAAAGAGCAAAAACTCACTTCATGAATGGTGTCTGGGCTGGTTAGTTACCATAGTAACAACAGCGTAGACAGAGCATCAACTCGTTAGGACAGGATTACATAAATATTGAGCAGAATCCAAACACTGGACGGTGGTTGCTAAAGTCCTTTAGCTGCTCGTGTGTCACTGAGCATTCAGGAAGAATCTGCGGCCTGGAAAATTAGAAAAACAGCAGCTGGGACTTTGGTCGCATCAATTAATATTCATGTAGTACATAATCCCAAGTGACTAATTTAACACACCTGATCAAATCAATAATTCACGGGGGGAGGAATGGAGAGGCAGGAGAAAAGGGGATAAACATACTTATATGTGATCTCTGGCACAACAGGGGCAAAGGGAGGAAAGTTCAGTGAGCCTCCACACCACTTGGATCAGAGCCAGTGTCAGCTCCACTAACCAAACACTGAAGCACATGCTGCGACCTCAACATCTGCCTAACCTTTGTTTGCCCTCAGGGTTGGATCCCTAATGATGTTTTCCTGGGTGAGTAACCCACTCAGGGTTTGTGAATTCTTCATATTTAAGGCTCTTAATGGCCTCGTCCCAGTGTATTTAACTGAGCTTTTAACTGTCCAGGAGCCTGGTAGAGCTCTGAGGTCGTCAAATCAACTTTTGCTGGTAGTACCCAGGTCAAAGTACAAACACTGGAGTGACCAAGCCTTTTCTGTTGCTGCTCCCAGGCTTTCCGGAATAAGCTCCCCGCTGAAATGCATCTTATTTCTGACCTGAGCCTTTTCAAATCTAGACTGAAAACTGATTTATTTAGGATGGCTTTTAATACCCAGTAGCGTGGTGACACTTTTACTTTATTTAACTGTATTTTATTTTTTTCTATTTTATTGCTTTTTATTGTTTTTACTTTGGTTCACCGAAAAGGTTGTTGTAAAGGGCTGTATAAATAAAGAACATCTACATTTACATATAACACTACCTGAATTAAACAGAAAAAAATATGAAGCTTGGCTCTTTTTAAAAGCAATATGGAGGCAGAAAAACATTAAGAGCAAAGTAAAAGAAGTACAAAAAACCAAGCCAGATTCACATTATGAGGATGTCAGAACAGAAACACGAACAAACATGACCTATAGTTCTTTAAGTGCTAGGGCTGGGCATCAGAGGTTGGCATACATGTGCCATGATATCAATAATATCACAATACACTGATACTAGGATTATATTTATTGCATGAATATTGAACAACGATGTATCATAGAACACAGCAAATAGAGCAGAGTGCAGAGTCAATTGTACTCTTGATGAAGGTTGCAAAATGCCAGGAATTTTAATAGTTCAGAAGTTTCCATGGGAGTTACAGGGAATTCATGGGAATAAACCTGAGCTTCACAAAATTCAAGGTTGGCCCTTAACAAGGACTTTAAATATAGGTGGTGAAATATATTTGAGCATTATCTTGACTAAAACAACCAGATTTAATGCTGGTATACTAGAGAAAATCTCTGCTATTCCTCAGTCACATGCGGTGTGTATTTATTATGACATGTGCTGCTGACCTCTGGGCCAGGTTGCCCTTGTAAATGAGATCCTGATCTCAATGGGACTTATTTGGTTAAATAAAGTTTAAATAGATAAAAAATAAATTAATCATGCCTTCGTGTTTTTACACACCTACATAGGGATGCACGATATAATGCAAAAAGTATTGGTTTGGACAGATAGTTACCTAAAATGCTGATTATCTGCATCGTCTGACACCAAAATATTTGTCAATAGTTACAGAAGATATTTTGGTTGTAGTAATAGCATAAAGTAGATGCAGTATACATAATAGTTTTATTTTCAAAATGGCCATCTGAGTTGTTTTGCATGATTAAATCAGTGAACAATTGATAAAGAAAATGTCTATTCCAATTTTCATCCATAAACACACTATATCAGCCTCTTAACTGGTAACTGATGACGTTATAACTAATTTTCTGTTTTGGTCTGCAGAGTATAAATCAGTCCAATTCTGTGATGACAGTTTTTAGTTCAGAGAAAACTGCAGGTCAGCTGATTCAGCTTTTATTGCAGGGAAGCTGAAGATATTCAGTCCATCTTCATGTTGAAATGAAGACTAATGTGCTCCGAGTCGGCACAGATTTCTATTTAGCATGTGCTGTCAGCCTGCACCTCCATCACGGTCTGTCACATCTGTCAGAGCAGCGAGAAAACCTCACATCCTCTCCAAATGTCAGCACAAACAGAACTTCTGTCAGAATAACAGCCAGGTTTTTATGCTGACATTTTCAAACGCCTCTGATACAACGTCAAAAGACTTTACACCTACAAGAATCTGGATTTTCACAACTTTTCCCCGTGCATTTATTCATCCATAGCTGTGAGGTTTACACAGTACAGCGGCACTACATCAACATTGTGTGGAAAATGCAGAGCGAAGCTGAAACAGGCAAAATGAGTCACAGTATCAAGTGATCCATCAATCCTAACACGGACTGCTGGAGTAATTCTACACAACCACAAGCCATCAGAGGAGACAGCGCAGACGCCCTGATGCTTTCACTGATGCTTTGAATCAATCCAGTTATGCTCCCTTTGACGCTGGGGCTGGCTTTCTTTGTGAAGGTCAGACAAGATCACAAGGCAACGGCTCCAAGGATTGTGCAATTTCACTGTCTGGATGAGAAATAAAGACTTTAGTGTGTTTGTTTCGCACCTGGTTCATTCACAGAAGTTGATTCTTTTAGACATCAAGATGCAGGTGTATACATATTAGGTTTATGTTGCCAAATTCAGTAAAATATAAGCATGACTTGTTTCGTGATTGGAGGATACAGCTGCTGATGTGTGTAAATCTGCAGACTGAGACACTCACCATACAGATCCTCCTTCCTGTGATGAACATTTATACTTGTACAGACCCAAATTTACATTTATCATATTTTAAAGACAAACCAGAAGAGCTGAATGAAAGTTTACCTTCAAAGTACGTATTCAACTCACTTTGATCGTTTATTGTATATAGACACAACTTCGTTTTCAATCATCAATTTACTTGACAGTGGCTAGCATTAGCATTAGCCCACAAGGTGCTTCTGTTTTATTATACGATGGTTTAAGAAGTCCTGGTGCTAAATATAAATGCACTAGCAGGTTATCAAGCTGCTTTGCTCCCCCAAGACAGGGAAAGTAATAAGAACAGGACAGAACACGCGCAAGCATATTTATGTAATTAGGGCTGAAGGATTTTAGGAAAAGATCTAATTGAGACTTTTCTGGCAGATATGCGATTTCAATTTGATTCACAATTTTCTTCAAATCAAGCTTCGGTGCAACATTCACTACGTTTACAGTATAGACAACAGTAAGAAAATCAATGATCAAAAGTACATAACACATTATTCATCAAATATTGATGGTATCTCAAAATAAAAGTCCAGACACAGCCATACTTTTAATGATAGGCTTACTTGACAATGGCTAGCATTAGCTTTAGCCCACAAAGTGCTTCTGTTGCATAAGATAGTTAAAGCTTCAATAAAATGACTCGCAGATATAAAACTGAAATTTTAAGCCTTGTGAGAGCATCCACTACCCAGCAGTAGATAATTACGGTTGGATATGTAGGTTTAAGTTCACCAAGGGGTCATTTTTATTAATTCAGCACATATTTTCATTAAGTCACCTGCTGGACAGCATTGTTTTTGACATCCAGACAAAACTGGAATGAGTGTGACGTCACATGCAAATGGTCAATATGTACTACAGAATGCATTTGTAAAAACTCTGTTACTTGCATTAAAAAGAAGCCGTATTTGGTCTGAAAAAAATAACATTTTCAAACACAAAAGAGGAACCAACAGGGTGGAATGAAAGTTTCTCTTCTAGGTAAGTATTTGGCTCACACTGATTGCTTATTGGATAAACACACAGCCATGTTATTAAGCTAGCATTAGCATCAGCCCACACATATGATAGGTAAAGCTTCAATAATGACTCCCAGATATAAAACTGACATTTAAAGCTTCGTTACAGGGTCCACTACTCAACAGTAGATATCTATGGTTGGATATGTATGTCTAAGTTCACCATGGGGACATTCACCTGCTGGACGGCATCGTTTTAGACGCCCAGACATAATGGAACATCACATGCAAATGGTCAATGTACAACAGAATGAATCTGTATGGGAAAATATATTTAAAAATCAGTAAAAACTCTGTTACTTGCATTAAAAAGTAAACATGTCTGGTGTGAAATCTGAGTCTAAAGATGTAAATCTTGACATTTTATCTCCTTGAGGGATCAAAGAGTGAATAAAGCTGTCCAAAACCTCATTGGTACCCATCTACCGAGCATCAGTGATATCAGGGAGGTGAGGTGCCTACAGAGAACCCAGAGGACACTGGAGGACAACAGCCACCCCACCACAGCCTGTTTACCCTGCTGCCATCAGGCGACGGTGCAGAAGTATCCGCTGGACCACCAGACTGCAGAGCAGCTTCCTCCCTGACCATCTTCACTCCTCCATGTCTCATGGTTTTGTTTTTGTGGCACAATTTAATTTCATTGTGCAACCTATTGAACAATTACAACTAAACTTCCTTGCATCCTTGAAATGACAGGTAAGTGTAACTATGAATGTGGGCATCCTACAACTGCAACAAATCAGCACTCTGGCAACGAGAATGCAACTTCTGTGGCCACCAAAGTTGCCCATTCCTGCACAGTAATGCACGACATGCACAGTGTGTAGAAACTGGCATTTTAGCGACATCTAGCGTTCAGATTTTGAAACAAAGCCATTACTAAAACATCACATCACCAAGCGACGAGAGCCGGTGAAGACTAAAAGGATCGTGAACAGGGCATCATTTACAACAGTTACGAGGTGAGGGTTATTTCATTCATATTTGTAACTCTTATTTTTATAGATTATAGGTCAGTTAAGATGATAATTATAGGTTTTGTAAACTTTTAGTAACACAAGCAAACATTAACATATTCAGAAATCGCGTTTCGCTCTTTTTGTCCCCAAAACCCACCAGTAGACAACATGTCGGATCGTTATGTCAGCCTCCACAAAGGGGAGACCCGCGGTACATAAATATAAAAAGCTTTTTCTCACTTAATAAAAAGAAAATGAAAGTTTTATGGGGATGATTGTCCACCTATTTCGACGGACTTTACATACAAATAGAAACATTATGTCCTATATTCACCGTTTCTGTTCCGCGAAATGCTGCCAACTTCTACACACTACACCTTTAAGGCTCTTGTTAGCATCTCAAAGTGCCATCTACAAGAGAGACCTGGTGATGGAGGATGGTAATAAAAACAAGAGTTTAAAAGGATACGCCAACTTATAATTATTTTCGTGTCTTGCCTCACTCTGGAGTGACAAGCAGAGAGACATCATTCTGTCACAAACCGGTGCAGAAGTGCTTGTTGACGCACCTACAAGCACGTCCAAAAAAAGTTGGCTTACCCCTTTAAGCAGAGGGTCCTCATAGTAACTGTTTACATTCACATGAATCCAAGAACAGCAAAATCTGCAAACAATATCAAGTTAGGCAGTTCAAGAACTTTTGTGCTGATTCTCCGATCACAAACACAACCACCAACAAGTTCTCCTCCACTCTAACGCTCCAGCCTTCCTCTGCTCTGGAGGCCTCGCAGAAAATCGAGGAGACAGGTAGATAAACCAGAATCATCACTGACTCACCCTTTTCTGGTCCTCCAAACAGTGCAGCACAGCTTTCCTCCTCGGGTGCTGTTGTGGACTCGCCTCTGCTCCTGCCTCCATCTTCCCATAAGTGGACAAGTACTTCGGCTCTCCCAAATATATCCAAACTATCCAAGAATGAAGGGAATGAAGGGAAATACCTGCTCCAAGTATCCAAGTCCCCTTCTCTAACCCACTTAACGTCTATCCAAACACAGGGAACTCTGCCTTTCCATCAACTTTGATTCACCAGAAAGTCAACACCCAATCTCTTGGAGGGTCCAACCTCGACCACAGGTCCCATCTCAGTCATATCGCTTCCTGATGGATTCTCTTCGCAGCTCTCAGTCCTGAAGGGCCGGCCTGAAGGGAGCATCAGGGCAGAGAACAGGAACCTGAGACAACCAGGAGGGTCGTCTTTCCCAAAAACATCACTGCTGCCATGGAGAGGTGGTCTTACAGGGCCATGTGATCTTCATGATCCTCTCTGCGAGTGCAGATTCAGTCCGGTCTCCCACTGGAAGAGGGCAGGATTCAGTTTCTGTGCATCGAAATATGAAAAAGTGTCTATTCCAGGGAAAAGCCACCAACGCAAAAAAGGAAAAGGCAAAAAGGCGACAGTGAAAAACTGATGAGTAAGAGCTGGTGTCAGTCACAGCTCAAAGGTCAAGTGGGCCATCCTGACAGGAGACAAGTGCTTGTGTTGAGAAAGGAAACAGAGTCAAAGTGAGGCATTGTGGGAAAAACAAAAGTGAAGGAACATTTTCAGACAAGATGTATAAAACAAGGGTTTGTTAACATTTCTAAACATCAAAGTCGGACTTTTTAAGACCAAAATGGAGAAAGATTAAGATATTTTTGCACCGAACAGCAAATTACAATCAACACAGGTGAGGTTAATTCACATTTATTAAAGGGAAATTTTCATTTAAAAAGAAGTCCTGGTGCTAAATATAATGTCACAAGCTGGTTATCATTGTGAAAGTAATGAAGGCATGACAGAGCACATAATGTCCATGTGGTCTACTGTCACACAGTGCTGTCACATTAGTTAGCACACCAGCACTTTATAATTCATTGTGTATAATTCCTATGGTCCCCCAACTCCCGGCCCTTTTTCTTTTGGACTGTATAACGTTTTAGTCTGTATGACTGTATGTCTTTCAATATGCTCTGTGTGTTTTTATTCCTATCACACATGTCTGTTTTTTTTTGTTTTTATGTGTTGACATCACCCTGCTAATGGGACTGGGGATGGAAATTAGCAACTCAGCTATAATCCCATGCAATGTTTATTAATGCAAACTGTCCCATTTTTTAAAAAGTAATTAAATCTCAATCTATATTCATATTGTAAATATTGTTAATGTTCATAGTGTAAATTCCTTGGCCTTGTTTATAGTCTCACTTTTACCCATTTTATTTATTTTTCCTTCATAAGGAAGTTGTTATAGCTTAAAGATTCTTCATGCACAACTTGCTAACTTAAATTTTACTTAATTTTATGCTCTTATCTAGTTTAATGTCTTTATTTGACATTCCTTCAGTTATACTGTGTACTCGAGCAACTGAACCAACTGAATTTCCCCGTGGGGATTAATTAAGTGATTCTGATTTCTGATTGTGATTATTCTTTTCATGTTAACTGAACACATTTCTGCCACAGTTTATGGTGTTTTCTGGAGCAGCCCTTACAAAAGCCAGGACAAATTCAATAAAGACAGTCTGCCGTTGAAAACTTAAGACCTCTAACAAATAAAAGGAAGTCTTATAAGAACTTTTTTAGCCTTAAGCTTCAAAATAAAAGTCAAGACCTTTTAAGATCGGCAGGAAGAATGATAACCACATTTCTGATTGGGCTACTTCTGAGAGCTTCAGGTGTAAAATGGTTTTGCACAAGGAGTGGAAGCAACAGCTGACGTTTATTTCTGTTACTGTAGTGAGTGGCTCTGGTCTTTGCTCCCTGCAGTGAGCCACTGTTAAAGCATAACATTTTAGTAGTGGCTGCAACTCTTCTTTGGTCTGCTCCGGGCTTTGCATGTGTTTCTACTGGAGAGAAACAGACTGAGTGTTTCCATGTTTAAAATAAGTTGATGTCTCTAGAAACCTTCATGTTAAAATGCAGAAATAAGTGAGAGTAATGGCCCAATATTACACATAAACTACGATGTTTATATTGTGTGTATTTGAAAAACAACTTAAAGGAGAGTAGTTGATACAAATCTAAATTGTTTTTTTTTCGGTTTATTTGATTTCTGTTTTTTTTTTATCAAATGTTTTATTCGGTTTTGAATCATACAATGGAGACCAGTATATAACACAGCAAAAGACAAAAGGATGAAAAATAGACAATACAAAACAACATAAAACAACAACAAAACACAATAATTACCCCCCCCCCCCCCCCCCCCCCCCCAATTAAGTGTCGAGCTTAATTGGATTAATCAGTGCTTCTACTTCAAATGAATTGATTTGTCATTTTACTCCCTAATCAAAGTAAGAACAATAACAGTGCAGTATTTCCACACCTGTTAATTAGCTCAGTTACAGCCATTTCCATCTATCATCCAGCTGATCGTGCCCTCATTGGAGTATCTGGTCAACAGCAGAGTTCCTGTCTCATAAACCTCTCACCTTTTGCTGCAGGTGTCTAAAAACACTTCACTAACTTTCTGCTGCTCACAAACTTGCCATCGTGCTCTTCTCTCAGAGTAGGTCTTTGTAATCCGTGCTTTTTTCAGCATCACTCAACCATTAAGTCATGAATGAGAACTGGGCTCAAATGTCTGCCCGCTGCAGCATCCCCTCAGCAGAACCTGCAGAGCCTCAGAGGCAGCAGCAGACAGACAGACAGACAGACAGACCGGCTGCTGCTGCCTACAAACTGTCTACAGATTAAACTACAGCCGATAAACTACGAGCAGGAATCACGCTAAAGCAGCATGTGCAGTAAGAAATGATGCTCACCTCGCACTTGTCCGTCTCGTGCCTCCCGGTGGAGATGGTCCTGCCTCGTGCGCTGCGCTGTCCGCTTCCTCTGAGCGCGAGCGGAGCAGCCGGATGGTGAGTTCAGGGCCTGTCGGAAAATCACGGGGAAAATGAACGTTGTCAATGGGTGGACCTGAGCATATCTGCATGGGCGCCAGTTTTTTTTTCTTGTTATTTAACAGTATTTTTTTTTTTTTTGACATTTTCATCCTGTTGTTCTTAGGAAATACCTTTACTGACCATTTCATCAAAATGTAATAAGACAATTTATCCACTCCATGAATAATCTATTCACTTATTAATCCATTTTAACTTGTTAACACCTAAAGTAACACAAGAATCAATCTATCAGTCCAACTTAATTAGTATAACACTTTTCATCCAACATGTGTACCACAAAGTGCTTTACATAAACAGAGAATGAGAGAGTATGTGAAAAACAAACTGAAATAACAATAATAGGAACAAGCAAACCCAAATTAAGGAAAATGATAATAATAATACATTTAACATCCATACATCCATACATACACACACACACACACATATGTATATCTATATATATATCTATATATATCTATATATATACATATATATCTATATATATGTATATATATGTATTTTATAATACAATTAAACTAAAGAATAAATAAATAAGTTGTGATAAATAATCGAATAGTAAAACCAGCTTGTTCCAAAAGCTGAAATACATTTATTTTATTATGAAAAATAAACAAAAGTATATTTTCTTAAGAGAAGATATGATTATTATCCACTGTAAGAGGCTGCCCTGCATTTTTCAAAATCTGTATTTTATTTTTAAAAAAATCAATTCAGTCTAGAATAAAACTATTGTTTAGTTTATTCTTTCAGTTATTCATATTAGGGATGCATGATATTGTATTTTTGCCTCATATCATATCATACCTCAATATTTTTGCAATACTGATGTTTCCATCAAGAGCACAGAGTCTTTACTTTATGAAAACTCACATGTTTGCTTTCAGTATGACAGAATTTTTGTGTGAGAAACAAATGCAAAACAAGAAAAACATTTAACTCTTGAAAAAATGAAATTCCCGTTTTTTAAACATTTCCATGCAGTGAAATGCAGTGGTATTTTGCAGATGTTACTGCCAGTATGTTGCTTATATGTATGGCTAATATATGAGCTGTAAATATCGGCAAAAATGTCAATATCTGCCGATACTGATATATTGATAATATCGTGCATCCCTAATTTATAAGCAGACATTAATAAAACAAATGTGCTTTGTTTTTATTGAAGCCAGAGTGAATCCTTCTTTGTCAAAAAACCTCTTAAATGTTGTTTTTACAGGATCTGTTAAAGTGGACGGTCTAATTTACGAAGAGCACCTGAACGCATCATCAGGGTCCCACTCGCTCTCTCTCACAGCCGTAACATGACGTCACTGAGTGCTCCGAGCTCGCTCTCCTCTCCCAACATCCTTGAAGGCGCCACTTGGTTTCCATGACGACCCGCGGTTTGGGGGGATCTACCGCCATCTAGTGGCCAAACAGAGTCATGTCAGTGAGAAGGTGGAGCCAACAGATAATCAGTCTTATTAGATCATCCCGACTATAACTTTCATGTCTTATTGATGCTGTTAACCATGTCTACACTCAGATTCTGATATTACAAAGAACTTAAATGTAGTGTGTTAACAGTGAGGACATGTTTAAATTAGTGTTAAAATAATTAAGTGACTGACAGAAAACAATGGACTGTCTCTAGCATCCACATTTTTACAGACAGGGGTGTGATCTATCCCTGCTTTTTTAAAGACCTAATGAAACTAAGGAGCTTTGATTACATACAAGCTGAGCCAACAAAAAGTCAGATCCTGACTCACCCCTGAATACTGCATTACAGGGTTAACCATCTAATTCATGCAGTGTTCATTTTGTTGACTAATTATTTTCATCTTAGTTTTTGTCAACAACTTCTTCCCCTGACGAAAACTAGACAGTAACTAATAAAAACAACAGCACATGGACAAAAACTAAAACTAAATTAACTGACATTTTCATCAACAAATAAAAACTAGATGAAAATGTTTGAGACTTAATCCAATCAGACCTAATTTGGTCATGTAGAAAGAAGGGACAAGTTAGGAATATATCCAATCACAGCTATTTTGGTTGTGTGGAAAGGTTGGATGATTTAAGAGGGACATCCAATCACAACTGCCTTAGCTTGGTGGTGGTGGGATAAGTTGGGGAGTGATCCAATCAGAGCTACTCTCTTTATGAATTGATATATTCATGTAGAGCAGGTTCACTGTTTGTTGTCAGTTCTGGTATTGTAACTGAGATGCTCTGCCAGGTAGCCTAAATAAAGGTGACTGCATTTCACACAAAAGTTAAATTTGTTTCTGTTCATTCATTACATTCAGACTTTACTAGCATTCAATAAAGGGTTATTAGATGACTCATTTTATCCAAGTGTAAAACATGACTCCAGAAATTCAAGGAAATAAAAAAATGCCTTACACTTTACACTTCATATTTTAGTCGACTAACTTTACAGTAGATTTCAGCGACTAAAATGTTGTGAAATGTCATCAACTAAATCTAGACTAACATTAAAACAATTTAGATGACTAAATTATGACTAAAACTAAAAGATATTTTAGGCAGAAGACTATAACTAAAACTAAATTAAAAAGTGCTGTCAAAATTAACACTCATTTAATGCTGCCTTGCACCAACACGATATCCATCAGTTAAGATCAGATATAGAAACTAATTGAATTAATAATTTGAGAAAAAACATTTTTCCGTTGTCTGTCCCATGTAACCTTATTAACATCAGAATTATTATCAACTCAACAACAGGTGCTCTTTACCAGTTTCTTATTCTACTAAATCCTTTTTACCATCTACATCTATCATCTTACATGCTAATCTCCCTTTCTTTGAAGTTAATCCAAATTTTATTCTATGTGTTACACTAATGCACACAAGATTGCTTTTCAGGTCCATTGCACATTGTAAATATTTATGTTCATATCACACTCTATTGGTACATAGCACTGTTATATCAATCACTGCATCATCCATACATACAGTATCTTTGTGTTCTGTGCATTTTGTAAAAAGTATTCTATATTTTTATATTTCATGTATCACCCACAGTTCTTGAATAATTCAATTTCCACTATTTGTCAGCAGACTTAATGCTGGTTTCTTGTACTCTTGCTATTTTCAATTTATTTCAATATCTTTTTGTTTTGTTTTTACTATATGTTAACTGTTTTTTGCACCAAATTCAAATTCCTTGTATGTGTAAGTGTACTTTACAATAAAACCAATTCTGATTTCTGATGTGATGTCATCTGTTTACGTCTTCTTGTCCTTTATACTTTTGTAAATCTTGTTTTATTAATTTTACTCATACTTAACCTTTACTAATGGAGTGCAATCCATTTATTACTTCAATTACTTCCAGTTAAGCGCTTTAATTTCTTTTCTTTTATTTAATTTCGTTGTTATTCTGTTTAAAATTTGTTCCTGCCCTCCATTTCAGGGGCCTGTTGCACAAAACCAAGATAAGGGATTAAGCCAGGATATCTTTGTTATCCTGGATCAACTAATCCATGATGTGGTTACACAAAAGTGGGATAGGGGGAAGTGGGACATGTTTTGACGTATGTTACCATGGAGATTTATTCTGTGGAGCTAGCCTGCTCCAGACCAGGCTAAGTTCCAGGATAGATTTAATCTCATCCCTTTTCTCAGTCAGCAGTCCCCACAAACGGCAACCAATATTTATTCCACTGCCCACCACACATCGTTATCACATTCAACAAGACCACCCTTCATTATTTAAACATTTTTGATCATTTATTGCAATCGATTTAGATAAAATTATGATTTTATATGATTTTGCAATCATTAGATAAGAGTTATCCACAGAATATATATAAAATGCACATCCCATCTTAGTTAAAATAAAAGTCAGAGTGACATGGTGTTTCCTAACTGAATAAGGATAAATCAGAGCAGGTAAACCATCAGCTCCTTCAAAACTGAAGTCACACAGTGCTCAACAAGATAGAAAGCACAGAATCAAAGTGTATTATAAAACACAAGAATAAATGCACATTCAAAGGTCTGCATATAATCCACCCACATGTCTGCACACTGAAATAACTGCAGGACAAATCCAAACACAACAGATGAACAAACAGATGAATGGATGCAGCGGCCTCTCTGCAGGCCTGTTTACAGCACAAACATCATAATAGGACAAAATAATTTAAAACTAAACACATTTATCTGCCATTGCAGGACATATTTAACTTACATTTACAGCATTCATAACTAAAACAACTTAAGACGTATTGGTTTCTGACCAGCTGGCCACTGTGATGCCACCGGCCCTGTATGGACTGACCCTCAGGTTTTGGAGACAATGAAAGCGTGCCTTTAGGAGGCCAAAGGTCATTTCTATTCGGGCCCTTGTCCTGTCATGGGCATGGTTGTATGGCTGCTGTGCTCCCCTGTCTGTAGGCATACCAGGTATACCCTCTGTCCCCCAGCAATAAACCTGAGAATTCACCTGTGAAAACAAAATATCATCATCATAACCTCAGAAACAGAGACATTCTTCACACAGCCATGATGTTAGAGTGGTTATCAATAGAGGCTGTGTGGCTCACCTTGTGATAGGTGCTGGTAGACTGCAGAGGTCAGTTTGCCACAACATTGATCAGGCAGTCTGCACTGCAGACCACCTGAAACTATAAGATGCAGACTATTAAACCACCCCATGCACATCACAAGCAGCGCACGGTGTTCATTAACTGACAATATCAAAAAGTCATGTTCACCTGAACATTAATGCTCTGAAAGGATTCCCTATTCAAAAAATCGCCCTCAATGGCACCTGCTGCCATGTCAGCTTTGGCCCAGTCATGTTTCATCTCCACACCTTGAGACAACACTTCATAAACAACTCAAGTAAAGATTGATTGATAGAGCAAAAACTCTTCACTCTTTTCTGTGCAAGTATACCTGCAGCAGCGTGAACCTGAATTGTCCCTGTACTGAGTTTGACTGTCACCAGAGGGTGGAGGAGCATGTACAGTCCCCGGATGATCTGTATCTGATGGAGGAAGTGGGGGGTTGGGCTGGTGGTGCTGACGTCACTGCGCATGCTCAGACTGGGCGGGCTTTATGGTGTCGGTGGTCACCCTCACAACTGGGACAACTTTACACAACTGGATTAAAGCTGACCAGGAGATTACTGAGAGGAGGAGAACCAGGAGGCCCGATCGTGTGAAACTATTTGAGCCTGTGTTTCTTTTTTAGAGAAGAAACAAGCCTCAGGTTCGCGGTTAAAGAGCTCGGATTTAACTTTCTGGAAAAAACGTCCTGGAATTTACTTCACTTCACAGGGACGATGGGGAAAACTCTGTAATAAAGAAGTATTTTGTAGAATTGGGTAAGTTTACAGATACGTGTATATTTAATTTATTTTATGTGCCTTTTAAGTGTGAAAAATGTCGGTGTATTTTCTCTTATTTAAGCTCTACTTTCGGTGTTGCCAGGTTACCGCCGTCCTGTTAACAAACCGTTTGCCTCTCTTGGCGTGTAATGTAAGCAAATATCTCTCCATTTACTTAAAAACACAACAATTAACGTGTAAAAACCCAATTATCCCGTTTCACCGCATTATTTTGTGCAACAGACGTTGGCTCCAAATCTTACCAGACGGCGCGCTGCTGATTACGTGACCGCAAACATTGACGTAAGAGGCACTCTTTCTGTTTTTTAACTTTGAGAACCATAAAAAGAGTCTTTTCTCCAAAGCTGCGGTGAAATCTTTTCACAAACTTCTCGAATTCTGGAGAAACCGCCTCAGAAATCTCACAGACGTTCCGCGCCAAGGATTCAAAAAACTGTTTACCTGCGCGGGATACTGTTTCCACTTCCGCTACGCAGCGTGGCGCGGCGCTCTGATTGGCTGCTTTTCTTTGAAAAGGGCGGGACAACTGCGTCCGTTGGGCCCGGCGATTCGATGGAACGTACGTCAGTTACCGCCAACACGACGCTGGTGTTATGATTAGATTTAAACCGATTTTATGTTTTATTTACAACAATTTCACCATTAAAACAAAGATCACCTCGATTTTTACAAGATTTATTAAAGAATATGGATTTCCCCGTGATTTGCTGCTCTGAAAGAAAACGGGAAGGCTGATTATATAACTGCTGTGACAGAAAATAGCACTCATCCTGTAATCAGATTTCATTATTAAACATCTTAGTTCAGCTACAGTTTTGATAGGAAGTTAAAATTATCATTAAACACCAATCAAAGTAGGAATATATCCCTTAACCGAGTTAAAACTGTTATAATATAAACAAATAATAGCTAAATTAAGCCAGCTTCCATTTTTCTTGCCTCAAATCTATAAAGTATCTCTTTTTTTGAGAAACCAATGATATTTAATTTATTTGAAATCTGGGATTTTTTTCCTTCACAATTGTTAGACCTCATTTAACTATAATGTTAAATACAGAGCCTTTGTCTTGAAACCAGTCAAGGATGTTTCATTTAATTTTTTTTTCTTTTTTAATTTTTCGCAAAAAATGCAAAAGATTAAAACAAATGAAGGATGCAAGGACATACTTACTGCACAGGTGGGAACAAAATAAACCATTTGCCTCTAAAAGGACCTACCTAACAGTAGCAAAGAACTACTTTCCTGGTACAAAATTAAGTTTTACGGTATTTTCTCTATTTTTCCTTAATTTGGAAAGAAACTTGATTTATGCAGCATTAATCTGTCCCTGAATAAAGTTAAAGTATGTCATGTCTGCTTTGACCTAAACCATTCACAGCACGTGATACAATATGGTTTACAAATGGTTAGAGTTTACTTTAATATGTTTGGTGTTCATATTTTTTTTTAATGGTATATTATTTAACTATAATGAAGTATCATTGAAAAACTTATCCAGTATAATCAGCCATATTTCCTTTCACTTACAGCTACTTGTGCATGTCTACATTATTCATCGTCTACATTTAAAAACTATTAAAATACCCCTTGGTCAAGTTAAACGTTTATTAAACAAATAGAAAGTTAACATACGTTTTTGTTTAGGCCTAACCAATTTAAGCATGTAAAAAATGGGGATTAATTCGATTAAAAATGAGAAATTGCTGTCATATATCCAGATTTTGTTTCTAAGATGTTTATGTCTCATAAATTTGGTGTATGATTTTAATTAAACTAAAGCATTGAGCTTAAATCTAAAAACCAGACGAAGGTCACGGTCAGAGGTCACTGGGTACAAAGGGATCCTCGTGTTTCGAGGATAAGCTTATTACTGGTCTTAGATCTTTGTGAACCCATTCCTCTTACTAAGTATTCAGTTTTTATGCATGTACAACTGAACGGAAACCAAAAACAAGACGGTATTCATCTGTTTTAGTTTTTGACCTATGGAGAACAGCACTCTGACATATCAGTTTTTAAGAACTTCTTATTTAATCTGGTGCTTGTTTTTATCTCCCCTACTTCTTTTTTTATACAATTTTTACTCCTGTACTCTGCTTAATACAGAAGCCTCACACCAGAGGCCAAAGTCATCAGATAAATTCTACATGCATTCTGATGTTTTGTCTCCAATTTTCTGTCATTAATCACATTTAACTGTGGTCTAAATTGATCATTAATCATTGCCTTTTAATTCTGACTCTGCTAACCAGGATGAAGGCTTCGTAGCACCGCAGGTTCCCTTAAATCCTACGATGAAACTCTTTGGTCAGTGTGCAGCGTCAGCAGAGAACCATCAACCCATGGGTCCTCTAACCACGCCCAAAAAGGGAAGGGAAGTGGGTTCAGTCGACCCTTGGACCCCGACTTCAAACTTGAAAATGCTCATCAGTGCAGCCAGTCCCGACATCAGGAACAGAGAGAAGGAGCTGTGCATGGACGCCGATGGACAGGACGGTATTGAATCCACTCAGGTATGAACATTTTAACAGAATTATGAACGTACTGTGATGTGGAAATGTGTCTCTTACGTGGACTTTCTGCGTTATCATCCTTTAAGGAATCTGAAAATGGAGAGGAGAGGATGATCAGCAGGAAAGAGAAGAGCCTGGGTTTGCTCTGCCACAAATTTCTGGCCCGATACCCAGATTACCCGAGCCCCACCCTCAACAACGACATCTGCTTGGATGATGTGGCAACAGAGCTGAGTATGTCCTCTCTTTCAGCTTTGTTGACTCATGTTGTTGCTGTTTAAATTATTTGGATTATTGGATTATTATTTGGATTGTATAAACTGAAGCTGCATGCAGTCAGTAAGGCAAACTAGTAACAATTATCCCTCTAACCTACATTTATCACTTAATCCTAGGTTTGAACCATATTAGATTTTTGAGGATATCCTATATGCTAATGTCTGAACTTATTGTTGTGGATACTGATACTTTTTGTCAAGAGCACAATTTTTTTACGAAAACGGACTTGTTTCTTTCAAGGTGACGGTCTATTTGTGTGAACAGATGGGAAAAAAAAAAAAAAAAAAAGAAACCCTTGATTATTTAAATCTACCAATGCATGGTGATAAGGTGAAGCTCTTAGGTAGGATCATAGGATATGTTTGTGTATTACAGCCTATGTGTGTGTAGCATAACAACAGAGAGTGAAGGATTGAATTTCCCATGAGGCATTAATGAAGTATATCTACTTCTTCATTAAAAGTTTTCTGTCCACGTGGATGAGCATGTTCTCCTATGCTTGCATCATTTCCTGTCTGTTAGCAAAGCAGTTGGACTTGATATCCAATTATAAATCACTATTAAAATCGTTGGCTTTTTATATCACTTAAATATGTCAGCCTTTCTACAATAAAAAAGCCTTAACAGAAATAGGGTTTTTTTGTGAACAATATTTTATTGTTTTTATTATTATTCATCTTGATTATTTACAATAGTGAATGTATTGTCTTGGGGGTGAAACAACAGAAAAAGATATATTGGGGTAAGGATCCAGTGGCTAACAATTTCCCTGAAAATAAGCATGTGGTTAATAAAAAAAAAAAAAAAAGTGCACTGAGACAAACTTGTTCAGGGTTACCATGCCTCCTGGAAAAACTGGAAAATAATTGACCAATTTTCCAGTAGTGGAAAACATATGGAAATTGAGGAAAAAAATAAAATGTCCTGGAAAAGCTTGAATTGTCCTGGAAAATTATTTATCTTCCTTCTACCTTGTTAGTGAACCATAATCAAACATAGGAAATGAAGTAAAAATGTACTTGTAATGCACACTTAGCCATAACATCAGAGTAGGTAAAATAATGCAAGTTAAGGAATAAAATATAAAAACTCAAAGCAATGATGACAAAAAGAAACAAAATGTGGCAAAATAAAATTTAGGCCACTTAAACAGTGGGTCAGCAAAATACATTTAGAAAAAAGCAGAGTAAGTAAAGATTGATAAATAAGTATAAACCATAAATCTGTAGTATTAAGACACTACATAAAAGCCAGACTAAATAGACAGCTAGCAGACAATGTTCATGCCCTGCTTGTTGTCCTCCCCTGAATAACCTGAGCACAAGAAATGGACAAACAGCAGAGATTTGGCACTGGATGGAGTGAACATAATTATAACAGTAACAATAATACCAAGTTCACCCCGAAATGAATTTCATTTTTAAAATATATTGGGAATTATGGATATTAATTGGGATTGGCATGCCTGCAGAATATCACACTCTCTATTGTTTGTAACTATCTTTACTTTTTATGACAAACACTATGAAATACCCACATCGGCATGTCTTGTGTGTTTTCCGTCCAGACGTCGAGCGCAGGCGGATCTACGACATCATGAACGTGCTGGAGAGCCTCCACATGGTGAGTCGCTCAGCCAAGAACCGCTACTCGTGGCACGGCCGCACCAAGTTAGCCCAGACCCTGGGCATCCTGAAGCAGGTCGGGGAGCAGCACAAGTACGGCCAGCAGATGCAGCAGATCAAGCAGCGTCTCCTGGACCGGGAGTTTGACTTTGACGGGGACGAGAAGGAGAATGAGGAGGTAGTGGACGCGGAGAGCGGGGAGCAGGGGCAGAAGGAGCTCTTCTTTGTGGAGCTTCCCGGAGTCGAGTTCAAAGCAGGTGAGAAGCCAAAGTGTCAGAGTTTACACTAACTGTTAGTTATTTCTGCAGCTCATAAGTGGCTGGCTGTGGGCTCCACCAGGTGTTTGAGAGACTCGGGGAAAAAGTTTAAATAGAGAGGCAGACTTTTCTTTAATTTTTCTATGGCAGTATTTCTTGGTTGGTAAATTTTACCCTTAGGGACATGGATGGTCCCTTTTTAAAGGGATGCACAACAGTTAAGGGTTCCTGCAAAACTTTAGGAAGTCTGTAATATTCTTAAATTGATTTGTAAAATTTAGAGCCATACGAATTTCATAATCTTGCATTTACTTGAGAGAGCTCTTGAATTTTAGATGCCCATACAATTAAAATCCAATCAACCAAAGTTTTTATTTCAATTGCTGGTCATAAAACTTAATAAAAAGTGTGCAAACAACATGATACCAGTACATTAAGCCTTTAGAATTTCTCTGTCCATGTGCATGCACTCTGTATTTCATGTCTGTATCTCTATCTTACTTCAACAAATCAGCCTAAAAGTGCATCTAAGAGGAAGAAATATTTTGTACCACCATGTTCTAGTTTTAACTGCTGGTTGTTCAAGAAAATGTATATAAATTATTCCCAGTTCTGGTCTTTAAAAGGTCATAAAACTTCTTAATTTTGGTTTCAATACTGTGTAGGACCCCTCTTCTAAGTAGAGTCTTAGATGACAAAACCCTGATTGTTGTTTGAGGAGATTTAATGATCATTTCTGAGTCAAATTTAGAAACAAAGTGCCTTGAATTTGGTCCTTATGTCTGTGATTCTGTTACAGAAATCTGACTTTTCTCTGTGCTCTCTCCAGCCTCTGTTAACAGTCGGAAAGACAAATCTCTGAGGGTAATGAGCCAGAAGTTCGTCATGCTCTTCCTTGTCTCTAATCCTCGCGTGGTGAGCCTGGATGTGGCCGCCAAAATCCTGATTGGAGAGGACCAGGGAGCTGATCAGGACAAGAATAAATTCAAGAGTGAGTATTTATAACTGCCGGGAACGAGAAGTACGAAACTGGTGGGTGTTAAAGTGAGGTGAAGCTGCAGTTTGAGTCGACAACTTTACTGGTGTTGATTTATCATCAAATATCAGAAATAACAGAAATACTTCCTAAAACTGAATCACAGGAAAACGATGAAGAACCAAGAATCTCACTGTCAAAAGTGATTTTTAATCATTTCAAAAAGCCTATTACCCAGCACCTGTTCCTCGTAAAACTAACACATTCATCTGCATAACTAATCCTGCTGTTGGTTTTTGTGATTGTAGCCAAAGTGCGACGGTTATATGACATCGCTAATGTGCTGAGGAGCCTAAAGCTCATCGAGAAAGTCCACGTAACAGAGGAGAGGGGGCGGAAACCGGCCTTTGAGTGGGTCGGACCTGAAGAGTTCCCACAAGTCAAAGGTAGCAACGAACTCTTATTCAGATGTTTAGAAAAACCGGACTAACACCCTCTCATTATGACCTCAGCTTTATTCTCTGTAGATGGTTACTGATTTGCAGATTTAACATTAACAAGAAGATAAGGCGGCGGAATCAGAGACATCTTTTAATTTACGTCTTAAAACTCACTTAAGACTTGCTTTACATTAAGCTTTTTTATTGTTTACATACTTGTTTATCATCCATGTTAGCTATTTATTTTATCTACTTATTTTACGATTACTTATTAAACTATTTTTTAACTCTGCTGTTCTTACTCTTATTATTTTAGTCCTGTTTTACCATGTTTTCATGTACTCCCTTTTTTAGTATTATTTTTTTAATTCTATTTTATTTCATGTATTTATTTTTTCACTTTTATCTGTCCTATATCTACCCTCTTCATTTCCATCTTCCTGATGTGATGTTGTCAACTATCAACTGTCATCTATGTATCTATAAATCTATTATCTATTTATTGTCTCCTTATCATTATATATAAAGCATATGTAAATGCTGACATATTAAGCTGTACTAATTTAGTATATTCCTAAATTATTTCAGCTGTTTCCAGCTCACCCGTGTCCCATTTTCTTTCCTTTTGTTGCTTTAATTAACATGACCCTCTGTGCCTTTTCCTTTGACTCTTTTGGTCTCTGTTTGACCTGATTGCTGATTTATTGTCTCCAGAGTCCTGCCTTTTTCTGCCTTTCTTTTGCCTGTTAAAGCACTTTGTAAACATCTGTTTTAAAAGGTGCTATAAAAAATAAAGTTATTATTATTCTATCTCCTTGTTTCAGACTTGGAAGGCGTCCCATCTGAGAACCAGCCCAAGAAGAAAACTGTCTTGGAGTCTCGTCCCGCAGATAACTGTGCCAAAAACCTCTTCTCGTCGCCTGGGGGGAAGCGCATCTTTACTCGACATCCCGTCCCTCGTAAAACTAGCAAAGAGCATTCAGGACGACCGCCGCAAGATCAACTCTGCCCCCACCAGTCCTGTGAAAAGCACCCCTGGTGTGTGAACAAGTTTCTATTGAAGCCTTTTGTCTCATGGGTGTTAAAGAGTGGTGCTAACAAAACCTTTCCTCTTTTGTCTTCAGGTGATTCATCAAACACAGACTACTCAAACAAGATGGCCCAGCTCGCTGCTATCTGTCAGCTCGAGCTTGACCAGAAGTCTCTGTGAGTTTTTTTAATTTAACCCAAGTTAAAAAAAAATTAAAAACCTGCTGTAGAGTCATGATAGTTGAAGATTTCTAGAGTTTTAAATCAGGTCCCTGTTCCTGTTCCAGGCCAAAAGCTGTGGATCCAAAACCTGCTCCAGCTGTGAGATCAGAGCAGACCCCCTCCAGCCAAACCCCTCAGGCTCCGTTTCTAACACCCACTCAGGAACATGCAGTCAACACTACTGTCCACCTCACCCCCAACACCCCTCTGGGGGCCCTACCTGCTGGCTCCGTGGCCTACATCCCAGCACAGTGTTCATCCATGATCCCGGTCATCTTACCTCAGCAGAGAGGGGGCGGACCATTCGCAGTGTATCTACAAGCCCCCTCCTCAAGACCAAACCCTCTGGCCCGACCGCAGCCCACCAGCCTCGCCGTGCGCTCCATGACCTTCGAGGATAAGACCGGGCAGAGTCCGTCAGGCCAGAGTGCAGCTCAGAGCCAGCTAGCCTCCAGCAGGGCAGCAGAAATCAGCCCGTCCGTCAAGCGACTTCGCTCAGATTCAGTCTCAGAGAACAGCCCTTCAAAAGCAAAGAGGACGGACCCCAACTTTAAGGTAAGAAGACAGACTGAGGCCCTGTTTACACCACGATGTCACCAGAAACAGAAAGGTTTCTCCTTTGTGTTTTCAAAATGCGTCACACAGCATCATTTTCCCTGACTACGACGATTCCTCTTTACACTGAGATGAAAACGTTTTCAAAACTTTTCACTCTGGACCCTGGTTTCAAAAGTTTGCGGATTCAGGCACTCTGGGCACGGTTCGCATGTAAACCGAAGGCGCGAACGCAACAAAAACAAGCCCTAATGCAGAATTTACATTTTTATAGGTTCAATATCTTACAAATGTGTCTGTTAATTAACTAAAGACTGAGAAATTACTGCCTTTCTTGGTTTTTAATTAACAGGGTTTCTGCAGAAATCAGCCAGTCAAATGCATTGCTTTTTAATGCTATACTGTAAAATTTTTAATGCCATGACCGTGAACCCAAGAAAAATTACAGGTTTGTTTCTTGTAAAAGCTGATTTTTATATGAAAACTGCCCCTACAAATATCTCATCTTAAACATATCAGAAATAATGGAGCTGAGAGAGAACATATATTACACTGGACCACTAGTTCCTCCACCTGGTCCAGCCCACTGGCCACTTTCCAAATATCTGGTTTTACAGCAATTGTACCTGACGAGGCAGAAACAATCATTGCAATGGTCTGCATGTTTATGTGGATGTACATATCTGGCAAACCACAGTTTAGAATTATACACTACTACATTATATAATATCATATTATTAAATACTTTTCTTAAAAACTACATAGATAATTTTTAATGCCAATGAGAATCAAATTTAATGATTTTAAATGCCATTTGAGGCCTTAATTTTTGCAAAATCAATTTAATGGCTGTTAATGTCTTCTAATGCCCTGTAGAAACCCTGAATAACAGAACCAAGAAATATATGCCTCAGGCTGCCTGCATCAAAATCTGCTGCACAGTAAGTGTGCAAATCAACAGTGAAATATAATTCAGGCATCTTTACCCTGGACAGTTGGAGGCCTCAGTGACCAAAGAAAGAACTCCTAAAAATCTCAGTGGTTATACAGAAGTTTCATTTGTGGACTAACATCACAGAAGAAACACCTCTTGTTCCCCTAAAAGACTCTGAAAACTGTCTGTACTTTATATCAAGCTGACTTACATGCTAGATTGTTCAGTTACTTCAAAATGTTGTCACATAATTCTGACCTAAGTTCTCCTCACCTTTTCCCTACAGGACACCTCTCCAAAGCTGTGTGAGATCCTGCAGGCACGGCTGAGGGCTCATCGCGGCTCCCAGCTCTCCAGCAGACCCTCGCCTCGCGCTCTACACCTGGACCCCGAGTTCGTCAACACACCTGGAGCTCCTACAGCTGCTCAGTCACTAGAACAGAGCCTGGAGACTTTCCTGGACAGAGAGGACAAGACGACAAACTCAGACAGTGAGGCGGGGCTGACTCCAGTCAGAGCTGTCCCGTTAACACCGGGGCATCTTCACACTGAGGTGAGTACTGAGTCCATGCAGGGACAGGTTTTAAAACTGTTCAATAGAACTTTGTATGAAGTTCTTGTTTCTCTGTCTGGGTAGACTTTAGTACCAGCTGGATATCTGATCCCGATCTCGCAGCAGTCCCTCATCGGTTACAAGGAGATGCAAAGTTCAGAAAAGGAGAAGAACAAGGCCCAAACTCCAACCTACAACGTCTACAAAACACCTACAGCAGGTAAGCTCATCACAGCTGTTTATTCCAGGCCCTAATGGCTGTTTTTTTCCTTCACTTACTTTTCCTAAATATTAAAGGGATACACCAATTGTCTTTTTCTTTTCATGTTCTGCCTCACTCCAGAGTCCATGACAAGCAGATAGGCAAGACAAGTTTATTTGTAGAGCACAATTCGTACACAAGGTAATTCAAAGTGCTTTACAGAACAAGAAAAATGCATTAAAATCACAATACAGAATAAAAACAAAAATAATCATTATAAATGAACTTTAAAAGAGTAGAGTGCAGATAAGATCCTTTCAGTCATATGCACAGCTAAATAGAGCTGTTTTGAGCCTAGATTTGAATATTGTCAGTGTAGAGGCCTGTCTCACATCTTCAGAAATAGACAGATAGACACCATTCTCTCGACTGTGCATGCAGTAACAAGGAAAAGACGTCCAAAGCTCGCTCACTGCCAATCAGCTTAGCTCAAACATTGGGGATCAGTGGTAGTGTTAACCTGCCTCTGCCTATAGTCATCAGATAAACTCTTCAGCAACTCTAAACAGTCCTGTGTGCTTGTTGTGACTCATTTTTTTACAGTGTTATGTTACATTACCTTCTACTATCACCGTATCTTCTACTTCTAGACAGAGACTTTGGTTTGTTTATCTACTTCCACGGTGCTTTGCACTAGAGATCTGACGTTGGCGAACGAGTCCACTCTTTTGAATGTCTCTTTTAAGTGAATGATGAATACCGATTCGCAGTTGTGAGTCACTTAAAAGAGCTGTTCAAAGGACCCGACCCGTTTGCAAACGTCAAATCACTAGCGCAAAGCACTTCGGATGTGCTTTTAAATAGGCCAACAAAACAAAGCCTCGGTTTAGGAGTAGAAGAAGATAATACCATGATAGTAGAAGATAATGTAACAAAGCTTGACTGACTCCCAGTGTTTGAGCTAAGCTAATTAGCGGTGGGCGAGCTCTGCCTGTCTCTTCCTTGTTACTTCAAGCAGAGTCAAATAATAGTGTCTATCTGCTTGTCATGGACTCAGGGGTGAGGCAACACACAAGAAGAAAAAAATGTTGGTGTATCCCTTTAAAATACTGAAATTAATAAGCCATTATATCCGACCAGAACAAAACTGTATCTTTGATTTTTCCCTCCTTAGGCTCCAGGCCCACTTTAGCACAGGAGATCACACCCACTAACATCCGCCTCCACAAACCCATCCCCATCGCCTCGCCCCAAGCCATCCAGCAGGCCCGCCGTCTCCAAAGCCCCAGCCCCGCCATCCTGAACTTCACCCTGCAGAACCTGGGTCTGATCTCAGGCTCCAGCCCGGGAAACCCCCTTACTGATCCTCAGACCCCTGAGAACGCCAACGCCCTGCCCAGCCCACTGAGTCTGCAGCAGAGGGGGATGGTCTTCATCAAGCCGGTGTCCCCTGTGACTGTCCAGCAGTCTGTGTCGGGGCAGCCCGTGGCTCTGATCAGTCTGCAACAGGTAAAGACATCCTGACATAATTCTAGTTTGACTCGCACAGGGATTTTTAACTGCCAAAGGTAATAAAAGTGTCAAACATTTTCTCAGTATCATACATTAATTTATTTATGCAACACTCAACATAAATTTAGCTTTTCTGTCAGTCTGTAGTTCTAATTAAAATTGACTGGCCCACTCTTTATAATCTGCAGTAATACTAATGGACCCTTAAATATAATAAGAGAAAAGTCAGAGATTGTTGTTTAAGGTCATTTTCACCTCAGTGAAAAACTTTTAAGAGATTATTTTTAGATTTAAATTAAGCAACTTTAAAGGAACACTCCAACATTTTTGTTGTGATCGTGTCTTGCCTCACGCCCAAGTCCATGACAAGCAGGTAGACACCATTCTTTCAACTGTGTGTCCAGTAACAAGAAAGAGACAGGCAACGCTCGCCCACCACTAGTTAGCTTAGCTCAAACACTGGAAATCAATGGGTAGTGTTAGCCTGCCTCTGCCTACAGTCATCAGATCAACTCTTCAGCATCTCTAAACTGTCCTGTGTGCTTGTTGTGACTGGTTTTTACCCCTTTGTGTTACGTTAGTTTCTGCTTTTTTCAGAGACTTTGTTTTGTTGACCTACTTCCACAGTGGTTTTCGTGAGAGATGTGATGTTCAAGAACGAGTTGAGTCTTTTCAACGTGTCTTTTAAATGAGAACGGATTCGCATTTCTGAGTGAGCCGTTCGTTTGCAAACCATTATTAAATTCAAATTGGCTGCAAATTTCAGAAAAGAACGACTCACTCACAACAGCCAATGGGTTTTCATTGTTGACTTAAAAGAGCGGTTTAAAAGACTTGGCCAATTCGCGAATGTCAATTCTCTAGCCAAAACCATTGCGGAAGTAGGTTAACAAAACAAAGCCTCTGTGTAGGAGTAGAAGAAGATAATACAATGTTTGTAGAAGATAACGCGATGTAAAGTGTTGAAAAAAGGAGTCACAACAAGCACACAGGACCGTTTAGAGTTGCTGAAGAGTTTATCTGATGACTGTAGGCAGAGGCAGGCTAACAATACCCATTGATTTCCAGTGTTTGAGCTAAGCTAACTAGTGGTGTGCGAGCTTTTCTGTCTCTTCCTTGTCACTGGACACACAGTCGAAACAATAGTCATGGACTTGGGAGTGAGGCAAGGCACGAAAAAAAAAGAAAAATGTTGGAGGGTTTCTATGACTCATTTAAGATCCAGAATCTGAAACTTCACCAGCTGGGATGTAAAGACAAAGACTAACTCCACACTTTGTTTTGTCCAGCCGATGATGACCACCCCCAAAGGGGCGGGGCTCCATCAGCCCAGCTTCTTCCACACACCAGTCCCCCTCTCTCCCCTGGCTGCCATGGTAACCACCGGAGGACCCCCGGCTACGAAAACTGTTTACATCCCTCAGAGGAAGCTGGACGTCAGCACTGAAGAGTCCAGTAACCCCTGAAGAACACTGTGTGTGTGTTTGTGTGTGTGTGTGTGTTACATGTTTGCTTGGTGGGTGGGTGGGTGACTCCAGTTCTCTGTCTTATTTTGTTTTTAATAGTCTTTATTACCTCTCATCGTCATCACTGCCATCACAGCCAGCTTTATTAATCGCTGCCATG